>CM065591.1:109537071-109574797 GCA_033119425.1 Bufotes viridis
ATCCCATGCTAGCCTGGGTAAGAGGTAGAATGATGATTTTCCGGGAGAATTATGTGAATACTGTGGACTATCCGGTGGTCCTCACGGAGGGTGAGACCATGGTGAGAACAGAGACTAATGGACTGGGTGTTGCAAATAGGCTCATGCATGACGGAACGTGGGGCAATGGAGACACTTCTATAGAAAGTAATGAAGCTCCTACAGAACCTGTACCTGTCCCTTTAAATGAAGGTGTAAGGGAAATGCAGATAAAAAGCAATGGTTTAAGTGAAATGACAATTGGAAACAATGGTGCAGACACGGTGCCAAGTTAAGGTGCAGAGTTTGTTAAAATGTATAATGATTATGTGGCTCTATGTACAAGAAGTGATGAGGATGATGACAGTCCTTTTTCTTTGCAGGCTGTGATTGGGGAAGAAGCTCCCCCTGTTGGTAAAAATGTGGATGGTATGAAAATGCTAATTGATGTTGAGAGCTCACAACTGAGGGAAACCACTGTGAAAAATGTGCAAGTACATGGGGCAGTCGTAGAGGGTGTACCACACGTACTAGAAGTGGATAAGCAGTCTCCACAGGTTTCTATGATTAATAAAATGTCCCAGGTGGGGATTAGCTCATTGGTTCCCCTAGAGCACAGGATTGAGAATGCCACGAGCGGTATATATAACGCATGTTCTGTGACCGATAGCAACTGAGAGAGAGAGGCTTCCATGACGAGGTCTTGCCAAACTAAAGTGGTTACTAGTAGCGACCAGATGACAGTTATATCTGACGAGACGAGAGTTCAGTCGGGTGACGTCAGCCTAGTGTCTGAAGCTCATATCCAGACAGTCTTAGATGACCTGACAGGACAGTACAGCTGCATACAGGAGGCTGATCTCACTCTCGCCACACGGTCCCTAGATACGATAGAGAAGGGACTAGCTGTCGTCACAGAGTCACCGAAGAAGGCTGCAGAAGGGTCAAAAGAGGAGACCCCGGAAAAGATGAGTGAACTGAAGGGAAAAGACTCCAGAAAGACACAAAAGTCTATAGTAGACATCAACAATGGGCTTGAAGAGTCCCTGGGTGTAAATCCCACAAAGTGTCTAAGGAAGAATGGTGGTACTCCTACAACTGCTGTTACACCAGAACAAAGTGAAGAGCAGCTGGAACAGAGGGCCCAAGAGTGGGGTGCTGCAAACAAGCTGGTGTGAAAAAGTAAGAAGAAGACCAAGGCCCTCTCCTTGGCTAGAGCCCTTGAAAAAGCGGTGAGGAGCGTGACGCATTTGAGAGTCTGAACAGGCAACTCAGAGCAGAGATGGAGGATCTCATGAGCTTAAAGGAGGATGTCAAGAAGAACGTCTATGAGTTGGGGAAGTCTCAGCGTGCTCTCATGCGGCAAGTGAAAGAAAAGGAGAAACCTGAAGAGGAGGATTCTCTGAAAGATGTCAAGAAGTCTAAGCCAGAGTTAAGAATGGGTCTGGAGATGGTGGTGCCGTGGTGCCTGCCGAGGCAGAGAAGAAAATGGGAGATGTATCTGCTGAACCAGTTGATGGTTCTGATGTGGATGCAGAAGCCAAGAGGCTCATGGCAGTGTGTGGCATTGAAAGACATTCCCTCTGCTGTCAATGCCTTCCAGAAAGCCAGCAGTCTGCTGGGGAAGAAATACGTGGAGAAGGTCGACCAGTATGAGGATCCTGTCTACTACGATTGGCTGGCTCTCCTGAATCCTGCCCAAAAGGAGAACATTATCCTGGGTGAGCTTATGGAGAAAATGCCAGAAGATTCTGATAAGGACACCGGTGTCTCCAGTGCCTCCAACCTTGATGACAAAGAGGAGGAGGAGTTAAGAATACAAGTATATATTGCCATGTCCGAGAAGGATGAGAAGACTAACAAAGTGAATGAAGTCTCCAAAAGACACTCAAAGGCTGAAGAAGCTAAGGCCGATGAGACCGAGTGGGAGAAATCCTTGGATGTTCCCGAGACCAAAGATAAGGCTGAAGAAGAGTCTGCCGAAGTGGGGGAACAGTTTAGTCGAGAGTTGCAGCAGTCCAAGAAAGGACATGAGGAGCATGTGCTGATGCCAAATGTGTAGAGAAAAAAAAAAAAAAAAGAGAGAGGCCACGGGTGCGAAAGCGCATCATCCTCACTCGTGAAAGAGAGTACCAGGTCATGAGATAGGCAAGAAAATCCCGTAGGTCTTATCTGCCCCGTACTAAACTCATGCGGGTCAAAAACTAAGCACTATTGGCCTGGGTCTGTCAGAATAAGGGGAAGACTGTAGGCCAGGTCGATGCCCTCTCACGAGCATCTTGGTTGGATGCTAGTGTTCACCCCTACAGGGTTAAACAAAGGAGGGAGATATGTGAGGCAGTGACAGGCCTCATGGCTGATAGGAGAGAGGAATGGCAGGATTATCCATCTCTCTCCCATCAGTGGGCAGGCTTGAGGCAGCAACAGGTACCACAATCAACGGAGCATAAAGCTGTCCTCAAAGTGAGATGGGTGTGTCTTGTGTTGTACAGAAGCCTGGAGTGGTTCTGTGTGTGGTCTGAGCTGGGAGTGCTGAGAGACCATGAGGCTGGGATTAGCCTGAAGTTTGGGGGGGTCCCGCGACGCCTAGGGATAAGGGTCGCATGGTCAGCGTCGGCGGACGACTAGACCACAATCCCCCAAAAGACACCGGTGAGGTAACAGCCAGGTAGCTGATGGACATTAGGCTGCGAAAGCTGCATGGGTTCCGTGTATGTGAACGGTGACTTAGTTGAGTCAGGGATACAATATGTTTAGTTAGAGCCCAGCCGGGCAGGTGTTTGTTTTGATTTATTTATGTTGATGCTGGGACAATAAAGCAATGTTTGGCCCCTAAAGCTGCGGTGGATGACAATCTGTGTGTGAATGATGCCCGAGACCAGACCTCTTCCCTTACAACATATATAAAAACATACTTCTGATATATATATGAATACATAATATGTGGAAAACTACTACTGATCATTTTAGCCATAACATATTTACATATAATATATAACATATTATATATTCTAAATATATAATAATATATGTAAATATATTATGGCTAAAAACTTATATATATATATATTAAATGTAGCCTCTATTTCTGAAAGGTTTATGCCAGGATTTGAACTCACAATCTTCTACATTACAGCCAAGAACCTTAACCACTACGCTATTAAGCTACATATTACCTGGCAGTGACATAAAATGATACTTGTTCTGTCCTCAGACGCAAATCTAGCTATTTGTTAGTGTATTCCAGTGCAGACATTGTATTGCCTGTTTGTGAATTTCATTTGATTATATTGTTTGGTAACAGCACCATCTACTGGTGGTTTAGTGTATTTATTCTAGCTTGAAGTTCCTATGTATTATGGGAAAGTTTCCTAAGGCATTGTGGGTAATTCCTTGTTCTTGGTGATCTTGTGCCTGTTAGAAGCAGTAACCATTTTATGTCTGTGTGAGAAGCCACTATCTCACTTGTTTCCTGCTCATCATCTGTTTGCAACCTGTTTTCAAGCATAGTCGGTAAGGACACTATCTGTATGGCATTATGCTGTAGTTTATTATATGTTTGTTGCATTAGATAACTTATCGCCTATTTGCATTGTTATCTCATATACTGTAGCTGATTGCCTGTACCCTATG
This sequence comes from Bufotes viridis, assembly GCA_033119425.1. Classification (NCBI taxonomy): domain Eukaryota; kingdom Metazoa; phylum Chordata; class Amphibia; order Anura; family Bufonidae; genus Bufotes; species Bufotes viridis. The sequence goes on from CM065591.1 coordinate 109,540,723, forward strand.
TAATGTACAATTGATATATTCTGAAATACTATTGTTTTATTCTGTAGTTTTACCGTTCCTGTCACAATCTACTATCAATAAAAAGAAGGTTAAAACAACATACCTTTCTTTTGTAAGAAGACAGAAGGTTTAGCTACATGTCAGATTACACACCATGCTAACGTGTATGAGGACAGTATAGTGAAACAACTGCTGAAAATAAGCTCAGAAGATTAGATTATACAGAGCCCGCCATTATCCACGCAGAGCCTGCATACGGATATTGCAGCAGCCGCCTAACGGTCGCACCAAATATCGGACTATACGGAGCCCGCCATTATCCACGCAGACCCTTCTTACGGATATTGCAACAATCTCTTAAAAGTCACACCATGTTTAACAGTCAAGCATCTTCAGTCAATACAAGGTCCCGAATAAGTGGCTCTAGTAGCACATCAATCAGAGAAGCTGCCACCATTGCCCGCTCAAAAGCAAGGGTGGCAAAAGAAAAATCCAGCTATACAGAACAAGAAATGCAGTTAAAGCTGGAGAAAGGAAAGACGTTCCCTTCCTTATTCTAATGTGCAATCAACCTTACGTGTTTCCTGTCAATGGAGCGCATCGATGCCACAGAGAGTTATACCGTGGAGCTGCAGAAAATCCTTGAGATAGGTTTAATAGATAGGGTACTTACAGTTGTTGAGTATGACTTCTTGCTTCCAAAACATCCGACTACAGCTACATTTTATGGACTCCCCAAGGTCCATAAAGGGACTAATCCCCTGAAAGGTCGCCCCATTATCTCTGGAGTGAATTCCCTTACTCAGAATGCAGGGATATACATTGACAGAGTGTTGAGGGAGTTCGTCGTGTCCCTCCCGACCTACACGAGGGACACGATGGACTTCCTCAACAAGATCGATAACCTAATTATAGACTCTGATTGCTTTTTGGCAAGTGTGGACGTGGAATCCCTCTACAGCTCTATCCCACATGAGGGGGGATTGGCCGCGGTTGAATACTTCCTGAGGTCTAGAGGGGTCCAATATCAAAAACACAATAACTTAATTATTGAGCTCCTTGGGTTCATCCTGACCCACAATTATTTTATCTTTAATGGACGTTACTTCCACCAGCTCAGGGGGGCGGCCATGGGGAGCCCCTGTGCCCCCACTTATGCCAATCTCTTCCTGAGCTGGTGGGAGGACACCCATATCTTTCCAGACCGGGAGACATGGTGGTCCAACAAAATCATCTTTTGGACTCGCTATATAGATGATGTCTTCCTGGTCTGGAAAGGTGGACAGGATGAACTCATGAACTTTGTAGGGGAGATCAATGGCAACCAAATTGGTCTCCGCTTTACATGTGAAGTGGACCCCATGGAAATCACATTCCTGGATGTACGTGTTACAAGGAAAGGTGACAGATTAATGACTAATGTGTTCAGGAAGACCACCGCGACCAATTCCCTCCTCCACTGGGAGAGCTACCACCCTGTCCCCCTTAAACGAGGAATACCAAGGGGGCAGTATCTTCGCATTCGGAGAAACTGCTCAAACATGGAATTGTTCCATAAAGAGGCAAGGGACTTACGGACTAGATTCTTAAATAGAGGATATCCACAGGGCTGCCTGAAGAAGACTTTTTTGGACGCTGCTGAACAGGACCGCACAAAACTGCTTGTCCCCAAAATAAAGAAACAGCAGGAGGGCAAGATACGTATAATATCGATGTTTGATTCCAGGAATGATCAAATTAAGACGATTTTGGAGAGGTACTGGCCAATTCTCAGAATGGATAGAGATATAGTGGACGTTCTGAGCGAACGACCAGGGTTAACATATAGACGAGGGAGGAATCTACGAGATCGCTTAGTCCATAGCCTCTATGTATCACCACGAGGAGAGAGGACATGGCTGGATCGGATGGGACCCAATGGGGATATTTAGATGCGGGTCCTGTAAAGCTTGTGAATACTGTATATCTGTCCAGCAAAGAATATCACCTGTTCTGTGACTGGACAGATATTTGCGATTAGAGACTTCTTTAATTGTCGTAGCAAAGGTGCGATCTATCTCTGCCAATGCCCTTGCCCATGTGACTACGTGGGCAAGACCATTAGGGAAGTGAGAAGGAGAATACTGGAACATATAAACGATATAACAAATAAGAGAACCACACCTGTTGCATCCCATATGATAGAAAAGCATGGAGGAAATCCGCGCCTCCTGAGATTCTTTATATTGGAGGTAGTACCTGAGTCGGTAAGAGGTAGTGATTGGGATCGTAAGATCCTTCAAAAGGAATGTGCCTGGATATGTGCCACAGATTTAGATCACAGGCGCCCCTAGGACTTAATGAGAGATTGGATTTCTCGTGCTTCCTATAATGGTTTCCCTTTACGAACATAGCCTTGCTGTAATATGTTGGTATAAATGTCCCATATCTGGCCGGAGGTGCATGAAGCACCCATATATGACGTCAGCAGCTGTCATCATAGCTGCTTTGTGTGTATACTCTGTATATACACCAATTTTTTTTTTATTTTTTTTTTGTGTTTAATAACTAAACTTCACCTGACAAATTAGCCTTAGTCCTATAGAAATATGAACTTAACCCCTTATCTATATCTCCCCTTATACTAACGTATCATCATCCTGAGAATAAGGATATCATCTACGCCATTATCATACGCCACATTATTCATACTATATTATTATATCATCTAGACGGTTTCCACATCATGGTTCTTAAAATCAATAGTAGCACATCAATGGAGAATTTAATAGATGACCTTTGCCCCATATACCGTAGGGCTGGATGTTAGGTGACCAGCCATGAACGAGCGAGGCGTACTGAATGGAGAATTTAACATGCGCTCCATATACAGGAAATGTCCTGCGCTCCATACACCGGAAGGCTGACGTCAGGTGACCAGCTACATCAGGCGCACGAGGCAGCGATGCTTTCCACCAGCAGATAACCATGCGTTCCATATACCGGAAGGCTGGATATCAGGTGACCAGCTGTTGGTGGATGGGACGCGCGATGCATCGATGCGCTCCATTGACAGGAAACACGTAAGGTTGATGGCACATTAGAATAAGGAAGGGAACGTCTTTCCTATACGCCCACCTCACGTGGTGAGAGGTATGGGCGGTGCTAGGACTAAGGCGGGGGAACATGATTGGCGAAGTGACTATGAGTGGGGGGTTTAAAAGGGGATAGGCTGGGGTTCTTTTAAATCATGGCGTCAGAGGAGGAAACATGGTTCTGAGCAGTGACATGTGAGTAACCTGAATACAAAGGCACTAACGATAGGTAAATTTGCGCTATGTTAGTGGTGATATGTCTATGTATGGGCACGTTGTTATATATGTATTAATATACGATGGGACTTTTATATGCCTTTAGGTGAGGAGAGGCTATATCGATATTCACGAGCGTGACATAACGCCATGTGAACTGGCACAAGTAAGTGCACCTCTCAGTCCCGTTATACATATACAGACGTGCGCACGCATATATACATATGTACTTAGCCTAATTGGCACTTTACTTCATCTTTTAGGTCACATGCCTGCTGAAATAGTATTCCGTGATATTTGCACTTTATCAAAGACAACTCCTCTTGACATCTGAGCTATATCAGGTTCTCTATATCAATTCTGTATCACATCAATCTGGGACACTGATGTCCGTTTGGCCTCCTGATAAACTTCAGTAATCTGAAGGGAAACGCGTTGAGGTTTAAAAATAAAAATATACAAGGCATAATGAAATATGATGTGTAAAATTATACCGATTGATAATTGGGGTGTTAAGTCTCAATAAGCCCACTTTTCATACCCTGAACCGAGGGTTACCCTGAGTCTAGATGTCTGGATGTACTAGTTTGTTCAGAGGAGACATCACTGGATTGTGTGGACTTAATTAATTGTGACGTATACACCTACTGTTGTCATCTCTGTGTCTCAACAACTGACACTAATTATTATTGTGATTAGAATTGGGTAAGACCAAGGGTGATTCAGCCTTAGGTACGAGGACAGGGAGGTCCCACCATTAGGGGCCGTCCCTGGGCAAAGGAAGAGATGCAGGGTAAACCGTAGGGTTAGCAATAGGATTAACCCAACTACCTACATCTTCCTCGGCCATACCCAATATTAAATATCTGCATGGTTGATGTCAGTTGTGACATACAGATGATAGTATCTGGCCAAAGATGGTATCTGTGTTTGTTTATTAATTTAGGGTGGGGTTTGGTTAAGTGACCGCGGTATCAGCAATAATTTTAGTGGTAATAAATAAAAGTGATATTTTAAGAAGGGGGTTGCAAATTGCTGGATAATTGTTGATGAATAATACTCCTAGTTGAGACACATCCTTTAGAGCTGGAACTATTTAATTAAAGCTGGAGAAAGCACAACTTGAAGCGACTCTATTAAAACTCGCCACAGATAAAGAGACAGCAGAAATGCAGATAAAGCTGGAGAAAGTGCAACTTGAAGTGCAACTTAAAGCAGAAAGAACTCGCCTGGAAGCAGAGAGAGCTCGCTTGGAAGTGTCACTAAAAAAACTCGCCACTGAAAAGGAGACAGCAGCTGCCATAGCAGAATCAGAATTTCTAGAAGCCCTAGAACTTCCAAAAACCAAGAGACATCGCAGCATTGTCCAGCCAGAACTTGAATTCCAAGATCCAGAACAACGTACCTAACAATATGTCCATCAAAATTCCAAGTCAGACGATGGCCCAGATCCACAGCTTAATTTGAAACGATTTGCTGACAAGCCAAGCCAACATGCTTATCCGGGTCATCAGAAAGTCGACTATCAGTCTCCTTGCAGCAAATTAGAGAATTCACATCAGACTGAATCCGGCTACAACAACTTCTCTTCAGAACAGAGAGAGAACCAGAAATCTGCCCTTGCTTAGAGAGATACCCTTTGCTTCAGAACGGTATTACGCAGACCAGATTAAACCAGAGACTTCCAACGGGGTATGGCCATGCAACACACATTTACTCTGACAACACACCACCAGCCGGTTCCAACGCCAATCAAGCCACAATGGACTTTGCCAAGTTCCTTGTTTGACGTGAACTGGTCACCAATGGACTTGTAACGTTCAGCGACCGCGCTGAGAAATATAGAGCTTCCTTCCAAAACGCCGTCATTGACCTAGGTCTGTCATGTAGTGAGTAGAGTTGAGCGAACACCTGGATGTTCGGGTTCTATAAATTCGGCCGAACTTTCCGAAAATGTTCGGAACTCGACCCGAACTTCACCCCGAACCCAAACCCCATTACAGTCAAAGGGGACCCGAACTTTTGGGCACTAAAAAGCCTGTCAAATAGTCTAGGAAAGGGCTAGAGGGCTGCAAAAGGCAGCAAAATGTAGGTAAATCCCCTGTAAATAAATATGGATAGGGAAATGACTTAAAATAAAATAAAATAAATACAAATTAACCAATATCAATTGGCAACTTGGAGGAGGAAGAGGTGGAATAGGAGGTTAGGGTGGCATCAGGTGGGAATGCTATAGGAGTTGATGTTCTCATCACAGCCAAAACTGATTTATGTCTGCCTGCAGTGCCACAGGCCTCATTCACAGACTCAGGGCCATGGCACCCGCAAAGAGGAGAGCGGTCCCGTAACAGCAACACAGGCATCAGGTCAACCTGCAATGGAACAGGCCATTATCATTTATGTAGGCCCCTGACACCCAGACAGAGGAGAGGCAATTTGACACAAAAAAGAGTTTAATGTCCCTCAACCAGACAGCAAGCAATTAAACGACATATAGGCCCCTGACACCCAGACAATGGGGCGGTCATTAGACAGTAAAAAGTGTTAAATGTCACCAAGACAGCAAGCTTGCTTACGTGAAAGTTAGACCCCTGACACCTAGACAGAGGAGAGAGGTCTCATAGCAGGAAAACGAACTGTTCGACCATGTTAGTGAAATGCTGCCTCCTGCTAACACGTTCCGTATCAGGTGATGGTGCAGTTAGCTGTGGCGTGGTGACAAAACTTTTCCACATCTCTGCCATGCTAACCCTGCCCTCAGAGAAGCTGGCCGTGACACAGCTGCGTTGGTGACCTCTCGCTCCTCCTCTGCCTTCGCCTTGGGCTTCCACTTGTTCCCCTGTGACATTTGGGAATGCTCTCAGTAGCGTGTCTACTAACGTGCTCTTGTACTCACGCATTTTCCTATCATGCTCCAGTGCAGGAAGTAAGGTGGACACATTGTCTTTGTACTGGGGATCCAGCAGGGTGGCAGCCCAGTAGTCCGCACACGTTAAAATGTGGGCAACTCTGCTGTCGTTGCGCAGGCACTGCAGCATGTAGTCACTCATGTGTGCCAGGCTGCCCAGAGGTAAGGACAAGCTGTCCTCTGTGGGAGGCGTATCGTCATCATCCTCCGTTTCCCCCCAGCCACTCACCAGTGATGGGCCTGAGCTGCGTTGTGTGCCACCCCGCTGTGAATATGCTTCATCCTTATCCTCCTCCCCATCCTCATCCTCCAGTAGTGGGCCCTGGCTGGCCACATTTGTACCTGCCCTCTGCTTTTGCAAAAAACCTCCCTCTGAGCCACTTCTAAGAGACTGGCCTGAAAGTGCTAAAAATGACCCCTCTTCCTCCTCCTCCTGGGCCACCTTCTCTCTGGAGTACTCGAAACAGTGCAACAGGGAACACATGTCTCGCATGGAGGCCCAGTCATTGGTGGTGAAGTTGTGCTGTTCCGCAGTGCGACTTACCCGTGCGTGCTGCAGTTGAAACTCCAGCCATACGATCCTTGGCGGCGGAAGGACGTGCGCCAAAGAATTCTCCGCCAGGGGCCCAGCCGCTACTACATTTACCCAGTGTGCAGTTAGGGAGATATAGCGTCCCTGGCCATGCTAACTGGTCCAGGTATCTGTGGTTAGGTGGACCTTGCCACAGATAGCGTTGCACAGTGCACACTTGATTTTATCGTATACTTGGTTGTGCAGGGAATCCACGGCTTTCTTGGAGAAGTAGTGGTGGCTGGGAACAACATACTGTGGTACAGCCATCGCCATCAGCTGTTTGAAGCTGTCTGTGTCCACCAGCCTGAATGACAGCATTTCAAAGGCCAGTAGTTTAGAAATGCTGGCATTAAGGCCCAGGGCTCGAGGTTGGCTAGGTGGGAATTTACGCTTTCTCTCCAATGTTTGTGAGATGGAGAGCTGAACGCTGCCATATGACATGGTGGAGATGCTTGGTGATGGAGGTGGTGGTGTTGGTGGCACATCCTCTGTTTGGTGGGTGGCAGGTGCCAACATTCCTCCCGAGGCGGAGGAAGAGGCCGAGGCAGCAGCAGAAGAGGGAGCAGGGGGAGCCTGAGTGAGTTCCCTGTTTTTAAGGTGTTTACTCCACTGCAGTTCATGCTTTGCATGTAGATGCCTGGTCATGCAGGTTGTGCTAAGGTTCAGAACGCTAATGCCTCGCTCTAGGCTCTGATGGCACAGCGTGCAAACCACTCGGGTTTTGTCGTCAGCACATTGTTTGAAGAAGTGCCATGCCAGGAAACTCCTTGAAGCTGCCTTTGGGGTGCTCGGTCCCTGGTGGCGGTGGCCGGTAGCAGGCGAACTCTCTTGGCGGCGACTGTTCTGCTTTTGCCCCCTGCTCCCTCTTTTGCTACGCTGTTGGCTCGGTCTCACCACTGCCTCTTCCTCTGAACTATGAAAGTCAGTAGCACGACCTTCCTTCCATGTGGGGTCTAGGACCTCATCGTCCCCTGCATCGTCTTCCACACAAACTTCCTACCTGACCTCTTGTTCGGTCTGCACACTGCAATAAGATGCAGCAGTTGGCACCTCTGTTTCGTCATCATCAGAGAGGTGCGGACTCCGTTGAGGTGGTATTCCCATGTCCTCATCATCAGGAAACATAAGTGGCTATGCGTCAGAACATTCTATGTCTTCCACCACTGGGGAAAGGCTAGGTGGATTCCCTTGGGAAACCCTGCCAGCAGAGTCTTCAAACAGCATAAGAGACTGCTGCATAACTTGAAGCTCAGACAGTTTCCTGGATATGCATGGGTGTGATGTGACAGACTGATGAGCTTGGTTTTCAGGTGCCACCTGTGCACTTTCTGCAGAAGACTGGATGGGAGATAATGTTGTGAACGTGCTGGATCCACTGTCAGCCGCCCAATTGAATAGTGCCTGTACTTGCTCAGGCCTTACCATTCTTAGAACAGCATAGGGCCCCACCAAATATCACTGTAAATAGTGGCGGGTACTGGAACCGGAGGTAGTTGGTTCACTAGGACGTGTGGCTGTGGCAGAACGGCCACATCCTCTCCCAGCACCAGAGGGTCCACTAACAACACCACAACCATGTCCGCGTCCCTTACTAGAGGTTTTCCTCATTGTTACCGTTCACCACAATAATAAAAAAATTATTTGGCCCAAGGTATTGAATTCAAATTCATGCCTTTTTTCTACAGGCACCAAACACTATCTGGCTATCTATTTATGTACCTTATTACACTAATCCAGGCACAGCAGTAACCACAGATTTAGGGGAATATCAATTGTAGGCCAAGTATTTAAGCCCTTGATCAAAGGTATCCTTTTATGGACAGATTTAAACTTGGAGATGCACAGTAGCGTGGTAAAAAATATATAGGAATATTCTTTCAGCACTTGTATTTAACACTTTGTGTAATATACCCTTTAACGGACAGAAATACACTTAGAGATGCAAAACAGTGTGTGCAAATGTAGAGGATTAAGCAATTAAGAAATACACTTAGAGATGCACACTGAGTGTAATATACCCTTTTACGGACAGATTTACACTTGGCCTGCAACATCTGATTTTGGGTATTGCTATTTTTTCAATTGAATTTTACCCCAGAAAATAAAATATCCTTTGACTGACACTATGAAACTTGTACAGTCACAGCTGGAACACCAGATTTACAGTATTTCTATTTTTGCAACTGAATTTGACCCCAGAAAAAAATATATATTTTGACAGACACTATGAAACTTGTCCAGCCACTGCTTGGACACCAGATTTACGGTATTGCTAATTTGGCTATTGAATTTAACCCCAGAACAAAATATATCCTTTGCCGGACATAATTAAACTTGGCCAGCCACAGCTGAAACCACTGATTTAAGGTATTGCTATTTTGTCAATTGAATTTCACCCCAGAAAAAAATATGTCCTTCGAGGACACTACTAAACATGGTCAGCCACAGCTGAAACAACTAATTTATGGTATTGATATTTGGCAATTGAATTCCACCCCAGTACAAAATATATCCTTTGCAGGACACTATTAAACTTGGCCAGCCACAGCTGAAACCACTGATTTACGGTATTGCTATTTTGGCAATTGAATTTCACCCCAGAACAAAATCTATCCTTTGCCGGACACTATTAAACTCGGTTAGCCACAGCTGAAACCACTGATCTATGGTATTTCTATTTTTGCAATTGAATTTCACCCCATAACAAAATCAATCCTTTGCCGGACACTATTAAACTCGGCCAGCCACTGCTGGGACACCAGATTTAGGGGATTGCTATTTTGACAATTGAATTTCACCCTAGAACAAAATATATCCTTTGCCGGGCACTATTAAACTTTGCCAACCACAGCTGAAACCACTGATTTAAGGTATTGCTATTTTGGCAATTGAATTTCACACCAGAAAAAAATATATCCTTTGCAGGACACTATTAAACTTGGCCAGCAACAGCTGAAACCACTGATTTACGGTATTGCTATATTGGCAATTGAATTTCACCCCAGAACAAAATTTATCCTTTGCCGTACACTATTAAACTTGGTTAGCCACAGCTGAAACCACTGATTTACGGTATTGCTATTTTGGCAATTGAATTTCACCCCAGAACAAAATTTATCCTTTGCCGTACACTATTAAACTTGGTTAGCCACAGCTGAAACCACAGATTTATGGTATTGCTATTTTGGCAATTGAATTTCACCCCAGAACAAAATCTATCCTTTGCCGGACACTATTAAACTTGACCAGCCTCTGCTGGGGCACCAGATTTAGGGGATTGCTATTTTTGCAATTTAATTTCTCCCCAAAACAAAATACATCCTTTGCCGGAAACTATTAAACTTGGCCAGCCACTGCTGGCACACCAGATTAAGGGGATTGCTTTTTTGGCTATTCAATTTCACCCCAGAACGAAATATATCCTTTGCCGGACACTATTAAACTTGGCCAGCCACGGCTGGGACACCACATATATGTGATTGCTATTTTTGCAATTGAATATCACCCCAGAAAATTATCTATTCTTTGACGGACACTATGAAACTTGGCCAGCCACAGCTGAAACCACTGATTTACGGTATTGCTATTTTGGCAATTGAATTTCACCCCAGAACAAAATATATCCTTTGCCTGACACTATTAAACTTGGCCAGCCATAGCTGAAACCACTGATTTTCGTTATTGCTATTTTGGCAATTGAATTTCACCCCAGAACACAATATATCCTTTGCCGGACACTATTAAACTTGGCCAGCCACTGCTGTGACACCAGATTTAGGGGATTGCTATTTTGGCAATTGAATTTCACCACAGAACAAAATTTATCCTTTGCCGGAAACTATTAAACTTGGCCAGCCACAGCTGAAACCACTGATTTACGATATTGCTATTTTGGCAATTGAATTTCTCCACAGAAAATGATCTATCCTTTGCCGGACACTATTAACCCCTTAAGGACACGGCCCTATTTCACCTTAAGGACCAGGCCATTTTTTCAAAATCTGACCATTGTCACTTTATGTGGTGATAACTTTAAAACGCTTTTTCTTATCCAGTCCATTCTGAGATTGTTTTTTCGTCACATATTGTACTTCATGACAGTGGTAAAATGAAGTCGAAAAATTTCATTTTTATTTATAAAAAAATACCAAATTTACCAAAAATTTTGAAAAATTTGCAATTTTCCAAGTTTCAATTACTCTACTTCTATAATACATAGTAATACCGCCAAAAAAGTTATTGATTTACATTCCCCATATGTCTACTTCATGTATCGATCATTTTGGGAATGCTATTTCATTTTTGGGGACGTTACAAGGCTTAGAAGTTTAGAAGCAAATCTTGAAATTTTTCAGAAATTTTCAAAAACCCACTTTTTAGGGACCAGTTCAGGTCTGAAGTCACTTTGTGAGGCTTACATAATAGAAACCACCCAAAAATTACCCCATTCTAGAAACTACACCCCTCAAGGTATTCAAAACTGATTTTACAAACGTCATTAACCCTTTAGGTTTTCCACAAGAGTTAATGGCAAATAAAGATAAAATTTCAGAATTTCGATTTTTTGAAAAATTTTCCGTTTGAATCCATTTTTTCCAGTAACAAAGCAAGGGTTAACAGCCAAACAAAACTCAATTTTATTGCCCCGATTCTGTAGTTTTCAGAAACACCCTATATGTGGTCGTAAACTGCTGTATGGCCAAACTGCAGGGCGCAGAAGGAAAGAAGCGCCATATGGTTTTTGGAAGGCAGATTTTGCTGGACTGGTTTTTTGACACCATGTCCCATTTGAAGCCCTCCGATGCACCCCTAGAGTAGAAACTCCATAAAAGTGACTCCATCTAAGAAACTACACCCCTCAAGGTATTCAAAACCAGTTTTACAAACTTTGTTAACCCTTTAGGTGTTCCACAAGAGTTATTGGCAAATGGAGATGAAATTTCCGAATTTCTATTTTTTGTTACCTTGTCTCAAAAAAAGTGTAATATAGAGCAACCAAAAATCATGTTTACCCTAGAATAGTACCAACAAAACTGACACCTTATCCCGTAGTTTCCAAAATGGGGTCACTTTTTTGGAGTTTCTACTGTAGGGGTGCATCAGGGGGCTTCAAATGGGACATAGTGTCAAAAACCAGTCCAGCAAAATCTGCCTTCCAAAAACCATATGGCGTTCCCTTCCTTCTGTGCCCTGCCGTTTGGCCATACAGTAGTTTACGACCACATATGGGGTGTTTCTGCAAACAAGAGAATCAGGGCAATAAATATTGAGTTTTGCTTGGCTGTTAACCCTTGCTTTGTTACTGCAAAAATGGATTAAAATGGAAAATTTGCAAAAAATAGCTGTTTTGGGACTGTTTTTATTTTTGTTATTTACATAGTTGAACTGACAGGTTAGATTGTGTGCTATTTCTATAGAGAAGGTTGTTACGGACGCGACAATACCAAATATGACTACTTTTGGGGGTTTTTGTTTCAGTTTTACATAATAAATCCTTTTGAAAATAATTTTTTTAGTGTCTCCACATTCTGAAAGCCATAGTTTTATTTTATTTTTTGGGCGACTGTGTTATGTAGGGGCTCATTTTTTTGCGGGATGAGATGGCGGTTTGATTGGCACCATCTTGGGGTGCATATGACATTTTGGTCGCTTGCTATGACACTTTTTGTGATGTAAGGTGACAAAAATGGCTCTTAACACCGTATTTTTTTTTTTTTTTGCTGTGTTCAGCTGAGGGGTTAGGTCATGTGTTATTTATATAGATCAGGTTGTGACGGACGCGGCGATACATAATATGTATACTTTTTATTTATTTATATAAGTTTTACACAATAATATAATTTTTAAAACAAAAAAATCATGTTTTAGTGTCTCCATAGTTTGAGAGCCATATATATATTTTTTTGGGCGATTGTCCTAAGTAGGGGCTCATTTTTTGCGGGATGAGATGGCGGTTTGATTGGCACCATCTTGGGGTGCATATGACTTTTGATCGCTAACTATTACACTTTTTGTGATGTAAGGTGACAAAAATGGCTTGTTTGACAACGTTTTTATTTTTTATGTTTACGGCGTTCATCTGAGGGGTTAGGTCATGTTATATTTTTATAGAGCAGGTCCTTACGGACGCGGCGATACATAATATGTATACTTTTTTATTTATTTTGGTTTTACACAATAATATCCTTTTGAATGAAAAAAACATGTTTTAGTATCTCCATAGTCTGAGAGCCATATATTTTTCAGTTTTTAGGCAATTGTCTCAGGTTGGGTATCATTTTTGCGGGAGGAGGTGACGGTTAGATTGGCACTATTTGGGGGTCATATGACTTTTTGATCGCTTGCTATTACACTTTTTGTGATGTAAGGTGGCAAAAAATGGCTTTTTGACAAAGTTTTTATTATTTTTTTACAGTGTTTACTTGAGGGGTTAGGTCATGTGATATTTTTATAGAGCAGATTCTTACGGACGTGTAGATACCAAATATGTCTACTTTTTAATTTTTTTACATTTAACACTAAAAAGCATTTTTGAAACAAAAAAAATCATGTTTTATTCTGAGAGGCATAGTTTTTTTATTTTTTGGCCAATTGTTTTAGGTAGGGGCTCGTTTTTTTGCGGGATGAGATGGCGGTTTGATTGGTACTATTTTGGGAGGCAAACGCCTTTTTGATCGCTTTGTATTACACTTTTAGTGATGTAATGTGCCAAAAAATGGCTTATTTACACCATTTTTTGGGTTTTTTTTTTTATGGCGTTCACCTGAGGAGTTCAGTCATGTGATATTTTTATAGAGCAGGTTTTTACGGATGCGGCGATACCTAATATGTGTGGTGTATTTTTTTTTTTTTAGTTTTTATTCAGTGTTAAGTGTTTTTTCATTTTTACTTTTTTTCACTTTTTTACATTTTTTTTGACCCAGACACACTTGGTTCTGAAAGATCCAGTGGATCTGGTGTCTGTATAGATACAGTACAGTACACTATATAGTGCACTGTACTGTATTTTGTACTTTAGAAAGTCTGAATAGACCTTTAGCAGGTCTATTCAGACTTTCAGCACCATGGAGAGCAGGACGCTTCTGAAAGCCGTCCTATCTCCATGGCACCATCACCCCTGCCGTAACTGGGCAGGGGTGATGGATAGGAGGGAGTGGAGCACCCTCCCTCTTCGATCCCATCCTGTTGGGGGCTGCAAAGGCACAGCAGCCCCCGATGGGAGAGGGAGGGAGCGCTCCTTCCTGTTAACCCTTCCATACCGCGGTCCGTACGGACCGCGGTACGGAAGGGGTTAAACGGCTGGCATCTGCAGCACAGATGCCAGCCGTTCTTATCAGAGTGTCAGCAATGTGCTGACACTCTGATAGAACCACTAGACACCAGGGATAGATTACAGGGGAGGCGGGCGGGGATCGCAATCGCGATCCCGCCCGCCGCACCGCCCCGCCTCCCGCCCGCCTCGCGCCGCCCGCAACCACCCTCTGCACCCCCGCAGCAACAGTATGATTGGGGGCTGCAGGGGGTTAAAAACAGTTTGGGGGCATTAACTCTCTGATCCCCGCGGTCATAGACCGCGGGGATCAGAGATCGCAAAGAAGCGCTGCAAACCGCAGGTCTGAATTGACCTGCGGTTTGCAGCGATCGCCCATATGGGGGGGTCACAGGACCCCCCTGGGCATTGTAACAAGGTACCTGCTGAATGATTTCAGCAGGTACTTTGTTCCGATCACTGCCAGCTGAGCAGCAATGATCGGAACAACTCATGACGTACCGGTACGTCATGTGTCCTTAAGAACTCGGGAAACATGCCGTACCGGTACGTCATGTGTCCCAAAGGGGTTAAACTTGGCCAGCACCAGCTGAAACCACTGATTTACGGTATTGCCATTTTGGCAATTGAATTTAACACCAAAATATTATCTATCCTTTGCCGGACACGATTAAACTTGGCCAGCCATAGCTGAAACCACTGATTTACGGTAATGCTATTTTGGATATTGAATTTCACCCCAGAACAAAATCTATCCTTTGCCGGACACTATGAAACTTGGCCAGCCACTGCTGGGACACTAGATTTAGAGGATTGCTATTTTGACTATTCAATTTCACCCCAGAACGAAATATATTCTTTGCCGGACACTATTAAACTTGGCCAGCCACAGCTGAAACCAGTGATTTACAGTATTGCTATTTTGGCAATTGATTTTCACCCTAGGAAATTATCTATCCTTTGCCGGACACTATTAAACTTGGCCAGCCACGGCTGGGACACCACATATATGTGATTGCTATTTTTGCAATTGAATATCACCCCAGAAAATTATCTATCCTTTGCCCGACACTATGAAACTTGGCCAGCCACAGCTGAAACCACTGATTTACGGTATTGCTATTTTGGCAATTGAATTTCACCCCAGAACAAAATATATCCTTTGCCTGACACTATTAAACTTGGCCAGCCATAGCTGAAACCACTGATTTTCGTTATTGCTATTTTGGCAATTGAATTTCACCCCGGAACACAATATATCCTTTGCCGGACACTATTAAACTTGGCCAGCCACTGCTGTGACACCAGATTTAGGGGATTGCTATTTTGGCAATTGAATTTCACCACAGAACAAAATTTATCCTTTGCCGGAAACTATTAAACTTGGCCAGCCACAGCTGAAACCACTGATTTACGGTATTGCTATTTTGGCAATTTAATTTCACCCCAGAACAAAATATATCATTTGCCGGACACTAGTAAACTTGGCCAGCCACTGCTGTGACACCAGATTTAGGGGATTGCTATTTTGGCAATTGATTTTCTCCCCAAAACAAAATACATACTTTGCCGGAAACCATGAAACTTGGCCAGCCACTGCTGGCACACCAGATTAAGGGGATTGCTATTTTGGTTATTCAATTTCACCCAAGAACTAAATTTATCCTTTGCCGGACACTATTAAACTTGTCCAGCCACTGCTGGGACACCAGATATAGGGGATTGCCATTTTTGCAATTGAATATCACGCCAGAAAATTATCTATCCTTTGCCGGACACTATTAAACTTGGCCAGCCTCTGCTGGGACACCAGATTTACAGTATTGCTATCTGGCAATTGAATTTCACCCCAAAACAAAATATATCCTTTTCCGGACACTATTAAAATTGGCCAGCCACAGCTAAAACCACTTATTTACGGTATTGCTATTTTGGCAATTGAATTTCACCACAGAAAATTATCTATCGTTTGCCGGACACTATTAAACTTGGCCAGCCACTGATGGGACACCAGAATTACGGCATTGCTATATTGGTAATTGAATTTCACCACAGAACAAAATTTATCCTTTGCCGGACTCTATTAAACTTGGCCAGCCACAGCTGAAACCACAGATTTATGGTATTGCTATTTTGGCAATTGAATTTCACTCCAGATCAAAACATATCCTTTGCCGGACACTATTAAACTTGGCCAGTCACTGCTGGGACACTAGATTTAGGGGATTGCTATTTTGGCAATTGAATTTCACCCCAGAATAAAATATATCCTTTGCCGGACACTATTGAACTTGGCCAGCCACAGCTAAAACCAGTGATTTACAGGATTGCTATTTTGGCAAATGAATTTCACCCCAGAAAATTTTCTATCCTTTGCCGGACACTATTAAACTTGGCCAGCCACTACTGGGACACCAGATTTATGGTATTGCTATTTTCGCAATTGAATTTTACTCCAGAACAAAATATATCCCTTGACTGAGACTATTAAACATGGCCAGCCAATGCTGTGACACCAGATATAGGGGATTGCCATTTTGGCAATTGAATTTCACCGCAAAACAAAATATATCCTTTGCCGGAAAATATTTATCTTGGCCAGCCACTGCTGGCACACTAGATTAAGGGGATTGCTATTTTAAATATTCAATTTCACCCCAGAACGAAATATATACTTTACCGGACACTATTATACTTGGCCAGCCACAGTTGAAACCAGTGATTTACAGTATTGCTATTTTGGCAATTGAATTTCACCCCAGGAAATTATCTATTAAACTTGGCCAGCCACTGCTAGGACAACATATTTATGGTATTGCTATTTTGGCAATTGAATTTCACTCCAGATCAAAACATATCCTTTGCCGGACACTATTAAACTTGGCCTGCCACTGCTGGGACACTAGATTTAGGGATTGCTATTTTGGCAATTGAATCTCACCCCAGAACAAAATATATCCTTTGACGGACACTATTAAACTTGGCTAGCCACTGCTGAAACCAGTGATTTACAGGATTGCTATTTTGGCAATTGAATTTCACCCCAGAAAATTTTCTATCCTTTGCCGGACACTATTAAACTTGGCCAGCCACTGCTGGGACACCAGATTTACGGTATTGCTATTTTCGCAATTGAATTTCACTCCAGAACAAAATATATCCCTTGACGGACACTATTAAACTTGGCCAGCCAATGCTGTGACACCAGATATAGGGGATTGCCATTTTGGCAATTGAATTTCACCCCAAAACAAAATATATCCTTTGCCGGAAAATATTTATCTTGGCCAGCAACTGCTGGCACACCAGATTAAGGGGATTGCTATTTTGGCTATTCAATTTCACCCCAGAACAAAATATATCCTTTACCGGACACTATTAAACTTGGCCAGCCATAGTTGAAACCAGTGATTTACAGTATTGCTATTTTGGCAATTGAATTTCACCCCAGAAAATTATCTATCCTTTGCTGTACCCTATTAAACTTGGCCAGCTACTGCTGGATCACCAGATTTCCGTTATTGCTATTTTGGCAATTGAATTTCACCCTAGAACAAAATATATCCTTTCCCGGACACTTATTAAACTTGGCCAGCCACAGCTGAAACCACTGATTTACGGTATTGCTATTTTGGCAATTGAAGTTCACCCCAGAAAATTATCTATCCTTTGCCGGACACTATTAAACTTTGCCAGCCACAGCTGAATCCACTGATTTACGGTATTGCAATTTTGTCAATTGAATTTCACCCCAAAACAAAATATATCCTTTGCCTGACACTATTAAACTTGGCTAGCCACTGCTGGCACACCAGATTAAGGGGATTGCTATTTTGACTATTCAATTTCACCCAAGAACTAAATAAATCCTGTGCCGGACACTATTAAACTTGGTCAATAAACTGCTGGGACACCAGATATAGGGTATTGCTATTTTGGCAATTGAATATCACCCCAGAAAATTAATTATTCTTTGCCGGACACTATTAAACTTAGCCAGCCTCTGCTGGGATACCAGATTTATGGTATTGCTATCTGGCAATTGAATTTCACCCCAGAACAAAATATATCCTTTTCCGGACACTATTAAAATTGGCCAGCCATAGTTGAAACCACTGATTTACGATATTGCTATTTTGGCAATTGAATTTCTCCCCAGAAAATGATCTATCCTTTGCCTTACACTATTAAACTTGGCCAGCACCAGCTGAAAGCACTGATTTACGGTATTGCCATTTTGGCAATTGAATGTAACCCCAGAAAATTATCTATCCTTTGCCGGACACGATTAAACTTGGCCAGCCATAGCTGAAACCACTGATTTACGGTATTGCTATTTTGGCAATTGAATTTTACTCCAGAAAAATATATATCCTGTGCCGGACACTATTAAACTTGGCCAGCCACTGCTGGGACACCACATTTGCGGGAATGCTATTTTGGATATTGAATTTCACCCCAGAACAAAATCTATCCTTTGCCGGACACTATGAAACTTGGCCAGCCAATGCTGGGACACCAGAATTAGGGGATTGCTATTTTGGCTATTCAATTTCACCCCAGAACGAAATATATTCTTTGCCGGACACTATTATACTTGGCCAGCCACAGCTGAAACCAGTGATTTACAGTATTGCTATTTTGGCAATTGATTTTCACCCCAGGAAATTATCTATCCTTTGCCGGACACTATTAAACTTGGCCAGCCACTGCTGGGACAACAGATTTATGGTATTGCTATTTTGGCAATTGAATTTCACTCCAGATCAAAACATATCCTTTGCCGGACATTATTAAACTTGGCCAGCCACTGCTGGGACACTAGATTTAGGGGATTGCTATTTTGGCAATTGAATTTCACCCCAGAATAAAATATATCCTTTGCCGGACACTATTGAACTTGGCCAGCCACAGCTAAAACCAGTGATTTACAGGATTGCTATTTTGGCAAATGAATTTCACCCCAGAAAATTTTCTATCCTTTGCCGGACACTATTAAACTTGGCCAGCCACTGCTGGGACACCAGATTTATGGTATTGCTATTTTCGCAATTGAATTTTACTCCAGAACAAAATATATCCCTTGACGGAGACTATTAAACATGGCCAGCCAATGCTGTGACACCAGATATAGGGGATTGCCATTTTGGCAATTGAATTTCACCCCAAAACAAAATATATCCTTTGCCGGAAAATATTTATCTTGGCCAGCCACTGCTGGCACACCAGATTAAGGGGATATATCCTTTACCGGACACTATTATACTTGGCCAGCCACAGTTGAAACCAGTGATTTACAGTATTGCTATTTTGGCAATTGAATTTCACCCCAGGAAATTATCTATCCTTTGCCGGACACTATTAAACTTGGCCAGCCACTGCTAGGACAACAGATTTATGGTATTGCTATTTTGGCAATTGAATTTCACTCCAGATCAAAACATATCCTTTGCCGGACACTATTAAACTTGGCCTGCCACTGCTGGGACACTAGATTTAGGGGATTGCTATTTTGGCAATTGAATCTCACCCCATAAAAATTTTATATCCTTTGCCGGACACTATTAAACTTGGCCAGCCACTGCTGGGACACCAGATTTACGGTATTGCTATTTTCGCAATTGAATTTCACTCCAGAACAAAATATATCCCTTGACGGACACTATTAAACTTGGCCAGCCAGTGCTGTGACACCAGATATAGGGGATTGCCATTTTGGCAATTGAATTTCACCCCAAAACAAAATATATCCTTTGTCGGAAAATATTTATCTTGGCCAGCAACTGCTGGCACACCAGATTAAGGGGATTGCTATTTTGGCTATTCAATTTCACCCCAGAAAATTATCTATCCTTTGCCGGACACTATTAAACTTTGCCAGCCACAGCTGAATCCACTGATTTACGTTATTGCTATTTTGTCAATTGAATTTCACCCCAGAACAAAATATATCCTTTGCCGTACGCTATTAAACTTGGCCAGCCACTTCTGGGACACCAGATTTAGTGGATTGCTATTTTGGTTATTGAATTTCACCCCAGAACAAAACTATCCTTTGCCGGACACTATTAAACTTGGCCAGCCACTGCTGGGACACCAGATTTACGGTATTGCTATTTTAGCAATTGAATTTCACCCCAGAACAAAATATATCCTTTGCCAGACTCTATTAAACTTGGCCAGCCACATCTGAAACCACTGATTTACGGTATTGCTATTTTGGTAATTGAATTTCGCCCCAGAACAAAATATGTCCTTTTCCACACACTATTAAACGTGGCCAGCCACAGCTGAAACCACTGATTTACGGTATTGCTATTTTGGCAATTGAATTTCACCCCAGAACAAAATCTATTCTTTGCCGGACACTATTAAACTTGGCCAGCCACAGTTGAAATCACTGATTTATGGTATTGCTATTTTGGCAATTGAATTTCACCCCAGAACAAAAAATTATCCTTTGCCGACACTATTAAACATGGGCAGCCTCTGCTGGGACACCAGTTTTGGGGGATTGCTATTTTGGCTATTGAGTTTCACCCTAGAACAAAATATATACTTTGCCGGACACTATTAAACTTGGCCAGCAACTCATAGGGACAAGACTAAGGATACACCTGGACTTAGCGGACTGCGCGGCGTCATGACATAAGCAGCGTGCTGTGCCGCGCCTCCCCCTCCTCTTCCTTCTCCCCATACTACAGGCAGCGAGCTGCGCTCTGTTACCCGGTGCGTGTGTCAGGCTCTTGGCTACGGCAAAAGGAGCAAGCCGGCGCGTGAGGATCTGGCCTAGGCCAGAGCTAAGCCATGCAGTGGTAAGCCTGCCATGGTAACACCAAGCCGCAAGTTCGGGTGAATGGGGGCCTAGAAACGCTGGGACCAATAGGAAGCGAAAGGTCGCCCCGACAGTTGCGACACGGCTGACCGACGACTGCTGACCGCCATCCCATTCTGATGACCAGGCTAACAAACAGCACTACCCTGAAGTGATTGCCTCTTGCGGCCTTACTGTTTGACGGATTTCTGGGGCCATATTGTTTGACGGAGCCGGATGTTCTCAGGGTGGACCCCGGGAGAGGCCTGACTGGGTAAAGTGCGGGTCAGACGCTGAGTGCGGCTGGCTGGGCTCTTCGTGCTCTGGTGGGGAGCTGAGCTACAGCAAACAAGCCCGAGCGACATCGCTAATTGAAAGAATTGAGGAGTCCCAAGAGGTCTGAGGCAAAGACGGATAAGGATGTAAGCAGATATTCCTTTCCTTCCGAAAGTCTTACGGGGTCCTGCATATCTGCAGCTGCTGGCTGTAGGGTGAATATATGTAAGAACTGGATTGTGTGATAAGTAAACTAATGTTGAACTATTATCCGGCACCTATATTATCTTCTTACTCAATATTCAACATTTAAGTGGTTACCTTGTCATATACTGAACAACTTCACGGCTCTACATGTGCACATGAGCTGAGATATTCATGGAAGGACAAGGGTCATTGCATTTACATTAACACTGACATTGCAAATCGATATCGTAAGTAATTAAGGACTTGGATACAGGTCCGATAGTTTCTGTTGGATAGACGCTTTCTGCCGGTAATAACATCACTACAATGGATATCATAAGAGACGGTTCCATCTAAGTCTAAGGACAGGACAGGTTTACGTGGAAGAAGTTGTTCTGGACTGTGTTTGAGTACAAACTCTGTTGCTCCCCGAGGAAAGATAGTTCGGACTTTCCCTATATCTTCATGAATTAACTTTTTACAATCATAATCATGGTCTTAATTCTTATAAGCATGTCAAATGGAGTCGTAATCATTAGGTTTGTCCTCTCCTAAGGGTGGTGGGGCAGGTATGGAAAGATATCTGAAATCACCCCAAACCAAACCTAGGAAAGGTATTGGTGATGTGGATGTAAAGAGCTCAGAAAAAGAGTCAGGGCAATTTGCCCAACAGGACATCATATTGGAGCCTGGCTGGGGAGAAAAGATAGACCAAATAGATGGCAAGTTGATAGAAATTTTGGGGGCAGTCCAGCAAACTAACTGTGCTATTGGGGATCTCACAACTAAGCTATCTGCAGTGCAATCAGACATTGTGTTAATAAGAGATGAAATGAATAATATAAGAGGAAAAATAAAAGAGCTACAGGAAATAACAGCAAAACTGAATAAAGAAATGAGCTCCATGACAGAAAGATCACAAAAAACAGATGAGGAAATAGGCAGATTGAAAGAAAAGGTGATAGACTTAGAGGATAGGTCAAGACGGGCAAATTTACGATTTGTCGGGTTTCCTGAGGGACCAGAAACTGAAAACGTAACTAAATTTATGCAGGAATGGTTAATCAATATATGTGCTGAAAATGTCCTATCCCCTAATTTCTGTAAAGAGAGAGCACATCGGATACCAGGGGGCAAGCATATACCTGGAGCTCCCCCTAGGAATATCTTAGTAAGATTCCTGAGTCAGAAGGATAGGGATAGTATCCTCCGATGGAGGAGGAGCGAACAGGAAATTTTGTACAATGGCAACAGGATTCAGATTTATCCAGACTTCTCTAAGGGTATCCAGATTAAAAGTAAGGAGAGGTTAAAATAAAACTACAGAAAGAAAATATTAGTTACTCAATGATGTACCCCGTGAAACTGCGCTTGGTTGATGATGGTAAAGCGATGTTTTTTGACTCTCCAATGGAAGTCTTAAGATGGATGGAGACCAAGGGCATTTAATAATAAGCGGTTAGCGTTTTGGGGGTTGGAGGATGGAGTGGGGAGGTAGCAGAGGGTAAGAGGTGCGCGGAAATATGCTTTCGCGTATCAGCAAGGGGGGGTTGGGGGGGAATGGATGGGGGGGGAGGGCCCTTGCTGAGTGTCAGTTCAGGGTATAAGTACAGGGAGCCACCGTGTGTAATTGGAGATAGGCTCACTCAGAGGAGAGTGAGAAGATGTATGCATGCGGGATGAAGCCGGGAGTAAACAAAGTAAATAATAGAGTACTTGTTTGGAACATGAGGGGATTGGGAGATAGAATCAAAAGAGTAGTAGTTAATGATCTTTTTACCAGGCACTTACCCGCCATAGTATGCCTGTTGGAAACTCATTTAACTGAAGAGACAAAAGGATGTATATCCAAAAAATGGGCGAAATATGAATGCCATGCCGTTTTTTCGGCGTATGCACGGGGGGTGAGTGTACTGGTGCGCAAAGATGTTAGCTTCACTATAATTGAGCAGAAGATAGATAGTGAGGGCCGATACATATTCCTTTACTGTTATTGGGGAGGACTGTTGTGTATTCTGGCCTTCATATATATTCCTCCACCCTTTACTATCCAAGTCTTGGTAAGAATGGCTGAATTTAGGCAAGCGAAGAATGAATGCCCTTTATTAGTTTTTGGCGATATGAATGCTGTGATGGACGCGATGAAGGATAGGATGTCCGCTAATACAAATATAAAGGTTGTATCCCGGCAAGGGACATTGTTATATAGGACATGTGAAGAACTGGGTCTTACAGATGTATGGAGATACTTATACCGGGGTAAAAAAGTATTTTCGTGCTTCAGTAGAACAAATGCCGATAGATCTAGAATTGATTTGGTTTTAGCGAGTAGTGTTGAGCGCGAATATTCGAATAGCGAATATTAATCGCGAATATCGCAACTTCGATAATTCGCGAATATTGCGAATATACTGCTATATATTCGTTATATCGAATATTCGTCATTTTTTCCATCTGAACAAATGATTCCTCCCTGCTTAAAATGCTTGTGGGTCAATGAGTCATCGGCCCACAAGCAAGAAGCAGGGAGGAATCATGACTTTAGATGTTGAACAAAGACGAATATTCTAAAAAACGAATCTATAGCACTATAGCGAATATATTCGTTTTGACATTTTTAGAATATTCAGTCTTTTTCCCCTCCAAACAGTACAGTTAAACCCCTTTGGCATACTCCTCCCCACAAGCGTCCCGTCACCATGGGAACGCCTGGTGGTTAGAATATACCATCGGATCTGAGTTAGATCGTGAAAACTCAAATCCGATGGTATATTCTAACACAGAAGCGTTCCCATGGTGATGAGGACGCTTGAATTAGAGTATACCAACACGCGCATACATACCGGCTCCCTGCTGCCTGGAGGCACCTGTCCTCTGACAGGGCACTGTGATCTGCACTATTAACCCCTCAGATGCCGCACCTGAGGGGTTAATAGTGCGGATCACAGCACCCTGTCAGAGGTCGGGTGCCGCCCGGGCAGCAGTGCGCTCCCCCACTATTAAAATCATTAATGGGCAGTGCGCCTAATTCCCCCCTCACCAGTATTACAAACAATAATTGGTGGCCAGTGCCGATCCCCCTATTAAACATCATTGGTGGCCAGTGTGCGCCGACAATCCCTCCCCCGTATTAATTATCGCTGGTCAGTGCACTCAATCCCCCTCCCTCCCCAGTAAAAATCATTGCTGGCAGTGCGCCTCCCTCTCCCCCTCCCATCATTGGTGGCAGCGGCAGCTCCGATCAGAGTCCCAGCAGTGTAATGCTGGGGCTCCGATCGATTACCATGGCAACCAGGACGCTACTGCAGTCCTGGCTGCCATGGTTGAATTAGTCAGCATTGTACTTACCTGCGCTGGGCTGCCGGGCGCTCCTTCTTCTCAAACTCACAGGGGACGCTTGTGGTGACGGGGACGCTTGTGGGGAGGAGTATGCCAAAGGGTTAACGAATATGGAATATAGCTATGCACTAGCAGTGCTAAGTTGAAATCGCAATGCGAATACTTTAAGTTAAATTAATCGCATTGTGATTTCAACTTAGCACTGCTGCTATATTCCATATTCGTTAACTTCGTTCTCATTCTAGCAAGCTGACCCATTATAAACCCAGCTCTAAGTTGAAATCGCAATGCGATTAATATAACTTGAATTAATCGCATTGCGATTTCAACGTAATTCCTCAAATCCGACAGTACATTTTAGTATATGGAGGCGTTCCCATGGTGATGGGGACGCTCCATGAGCACGGAAGTTATGGTTGGCTTGGTAGAATTAGCGAATAGCGAATATGACGAATGTATTCGTCATATTCCTCAAAACGAAGATAACGAGTATTCTACATCTTCGTTTTAGCAACCTATTCGTCAACTTCGCTATTCGCTAATTCTAGCAATCAAATAGGAAGGTTGACTTACGAGACAGCTGTGTTAAATTCGCTATGCGATTTTTTTTTAATACAATAATTATATTACTTAATAAAATTATTATATTATATTATATTATTATTATTCTATTTATTAAAAAAAAAAAAATCGCATAGCGAATTTAACACAGCTGTCTCTATAGTCAACCTTCCTATTTGATTGCTAGAATTAGCGAAGTTGACGAATAGGTAGCTAAAACGAAGATGTAGAATACTTAGTTATCTTCGTTTTGAGGAATATGACGAATACATTCGTCATATCCGTCATCCTCGCTAATTCTAGATATGAAACCAATAGGAAAGTAGCCTTAAGTTAAAATCGCAATATGCGATTATTTAAATCGCATGTTAATCGCGATAACTAGAAAAATGCCGAATATTCGATTTCGACGAATATGAAACGAATATTCATACGAATATTCGCGAATTTCGTCGAAATCGAATATGGCACCTGCCGCTCATCACTATTAGCGAGTTCAGAAATCCTGGACAAGATAGTAAGCATGAGATATGAAACATTAAGTGTCTCAGATCACAGCCCAATATTACTATAAGTACAGGAGAATAACGGAATGAATAGTAATAGTTAATTTAGAGTTAATGCTCACTGGTTTAATGTTCTCCAAGATTTGGGGACGGTTGAAAAAACATATGTGAATTTTGTGAATTAAATTTGAACTCAGCACATATAAATATAGTCTGGGACTCTTTAAAAGCGTATATTCGCGGTATAATGTTTTCCCATATTAATAGATCAAAAAAGGAGTTCGGGGAAAGGGGCAGACTGCTGGAGGAGAAGGTTAGAAAATTACAGCAGGAAAATCGCTACCAGGATAGTACTTCTTTGCAAAGAACTAGAAAAATCAATTCAGGATTATAAGATTTTCCTTCAGGAAAAAGCACAACAGAAACTCTTTTTCCAGGGCCAAAGAGACTTTGTGGAGGGATGGAAGACTGGTCGTGTTGTTGCTAGTATAATACAAAATCAGAAGAGTGTCACTAAAATATCAGCAATTAAGCTTGCATCAGGGGTAATGACATCGGATAAAGAGGCAATTGCGCAGGAATTTACGGCTCACTATGCAAGACTGTACAGCTCGGAAGGGGAGGGAAAGGGAGATAAGATACAGAGCTATTTAGGAAGAATTATCCTACCAACTCTCAGTGACGAAGATAGAAATAGGTTGGACCAACCTATTGATCTGTCGGAACTTCAGGCTGCGCTTAAATCCATCAGTGGTAATACTTCCCCTGGATCTGATGGCCTCCCCTTTGAGCTGTAAGGAAGGTTTGGTGGAGTGTTGCTACCGTACCTTTTACAACTGTTGAACTCAGCTTGGAATGAAGGTACATTACCTCCCTCGATGTCTGAGGCCATTATCTCACTGATATTAAAAAAGGACAAGGATGACAAGGATATTAATGCATATCACCCAATTTCACTGCTTAACACAGACTATAAAATCTATGCTAAAGTCTTGTCAAATAGATTAAAAGGAGTGATAGCTAAAATCGTGCATATAGATCAGACGGGATTTATACCAAATAGATCAGCGCAAATGAGTATACGCAGAACGTTAATGGGCATACAGGTGGGAGAGGGGGATGATCATTCCATTCTTTCCCTGGATGCTTCACAAGCTTTTGATAGGGTGGAATGGGAGTTATTGTGGCAAACTATGGAAAGAATGAAAATAGGAGAACAATTCATTAAGTGGACTAAATTATTGTATACAGACCCAAAAGTGGAAATAGCTATTAATGAGTGTACAACTAATGCTATCTCACTACGCCGTGGGACAAGGCAGGGTTGCCCCCTCTCCCCCCTATTGTTTGCCCTTTTTTTAGACCCATTAGCATGCACCATCAGAGAGAGTGAACAGATAATGGGGTTCGGGAGAGGAGGTACTAAGGATAAGATAAATTCATATGCCGATGATGTGCTACTGTTTCTCCGGGACAGCTATAAAGTGCTCCCGCAGGTTATGTCTACGATAGAGGAATACGGTCATCTCTCGGGATATAAAATTAACTGGGAGAAAACTGTATTGTTACCTCTTAAGAGAGCCCCTAGGATTAGAGATCCACAGATCAAGATTGCAATAGTATCTGACACAATACAATACCTCAGTGTAAAAATAAGTTCCTCTGCAGAGGACTATATTGAAAATAATGTATCCCCATTGCTCGGGATGGTTAAAGCGAAAATATCGGTGTGGCAAAAAATGCCAATATCTCAAGTAAATAGAATAGCCTTGCTCAAGATGATTTTATTGCCTCAAATTTTGTATAAAATAGCACCATGTATCAATTGGATAGGCGACATGTTTTTTAAGCGGTTAGAAAGTTTATTTAATGAGTTAGTATGGGGGCGAAAAAAAATAAGACTGAAGCAGAAATGGCTATGGTTTACAATAGAGGAAGGGGGTTTCTCTCTCCCCTATGTTCAGGGGTACTATCTCGCATCACAGCTTGGTTGGTGGCTGGGCATGGGGGATGAGGAGACCCGATATTATTTAAGAGGTTATCAGGGGACTCATAATGATATCAAATCGATAGTTGTTTTTGCAGAGTTTTTCCTGCCTAATGTCGCCCTCACAGCAGCTGCATCCTATCCTTACACTAATCAGAGCAGAGTGACGTGTGGTGCTATGTGACTCCAGCTTAAATAGAGGGTGGGTCACATGTTTCACTTGAAACGCGCGTCGGGGTAGCGCCATCCTGGTATAGCTTTATTCCCTAATGTGAGTATGTTTCCCACACTGTTGGATATATAATATGCAGCTGCAATTTTTGTGTCACTTGACTGTTGTTACGCAGCTGCACTTTCTGTGTCACTTCACTGCATTTTCAACATTGCTCTCTTCTTACATCATTTTATACTGATACGGTTGGCCGGACTGGGTTAACTTAATATACTCGTTTACGGTTAATTTTGCATATAATGTATACCAGGATGGTGTTTTTCCTGTTACCCTCTACCTTTTATGGTCTACACATATATATTTTTAATGTATTTATACAATAAAGTGACTTATATATTTTTGGACTTTTTGGCTCCAGTATCGTTAGTTTTTGTGTTTTTCCCAATAGGGAGCTTGTCTGTTATATTATTAAAGGATTGATGTCCCATAGCAGTCACGATATTATATCGTTGTATATTGCACTTGTATTTATTGATTCGGGGGACTTGTTTCCCTGTTTTGACTTGGGGATATCTCTCCTTTGTGGTCTCTTTTTCTTTCTTTTTTCACATGTTTCACTTGGCCAATCACAGTCATGCCATTAGTAGGTAATCTGCATAAAGTGCGGGCCGTCTGTGCGCGCTTCCGGCGTTCACATCCTGCTGCTGCTCGCCTGTCTGCGCTACAGCATAACTTCGGCCTTCCCGCTCACTGCCTCATATGCAACGTGCCCACCAGGTGGAACTCCACCTTGCACATGCTGGAAAGACTGTGCGAGCAGCAGCAGGCCATAGTGAAGTTTCAGCTGCAGCACGCACGGGTCAGTCGCACTGTGGAACAGCACCACTTCACCACCAATGACTGGGCCTCCATGCCAGACCTGTTTGCCCTGTTGCACTGTTTCGAGTACTCCACCAACATGGCCAGTGGCGATGACGTCGTTATCAGCGTAACAATACCACTTCTATGTTTCCTTGAGAAAACACTTAGGGCGATGATGGAAGAGGAGGCTGAGAAGTGGCTCAGAGGGAGGTTTTTTGCAAAAGCAGAGGCCAGGTACAAATGTGGCCAGCCAGGGCCCACTACTGGAGGACGAGGAGGATGAGAAGGAGGTGGAGAAGGATGAGGATAAGGCATGTTCACAGCAGGATGGCAACCAACGCAGTTCGGGCCCATCAATGGTGCATGGCTGGGGGGAAACAGAGGACGATCACGATACGCCTCCCACAGAGGACAGCTTGTCCTTACCTCTGGGCAGCCAGGCACACATGAGCGACTACATGCTGCAGTGCCTGCGCAAGACAGCAGAGTTGCTCACATTTTAACGTGTGCGGACTACTGGGTTGCCACCCTGCTGGATCCCCGGTACAAAGAAAATGTGCCCACCCTTCTTCCTGCACTGCAGTTTGATAGTAAGATGCGCTAGTACAAGCGCACGTTGGTAGACGCGCTACTGAGAGCATTCCCAAATGTCACAGGGGAACAAGTGGAAGCCCAAGGCAAAGGCTGAGGAGGAGCGAGAGGTCGCCAATGCAGCTGTGTCACGGCCAGCTCCTCTGAGGGCAGGGTTAGCATAGCAGAGATGTGAAAAAGTTTTGTCACTACGCCAGAGCTAACTGCACCGGCACCTGTTACGGAACGTGTTAGCAGGAGGCAGCATTTCACTATCATGGTGGAACAGTACGTGTGCACACCCCTCCGCGTACTGACTGATGGTTCGGCCACATTCAACTTCTGGGTCTCCAAATTGTCCACGTGGCCAGAGCTAGCCTTTTATGCCTTGGAGATGCTGGCCTGCCTGGCGGCCAGCATTTTGTCTGAACGTGTATTCAGCACGGCGGGGGGCGTCATTTCTGACAAATGCAGCCGCTTGTCCACAGCCAACGTGGACAAGCTGACGTTTTTTTTAAAAATGAACCAGGCATGGATCCCACAGGACCTGTCCATCCCTTGTGCAGAATAGACATTTATAACCACCTCCCCTTAACCATATATTCTTGTACTCCAGGGAACTTCTTTATTGAATCCTCTTTTTTTAATTTTACCATTATTTTGCTGGGCAACCCAAAGTTGAATGAACATCTCCTCCGTCTGGGTGCCAGTTGGCCTAAATATCTGAAAGTGGCCTTCTCCATTGGTTGGTGACATGAAGCCTGATTCTTTGCTTTGGGACCTCTCTTCTCTGTCTGGGTGCCCTGGCCTAAATAACCAAAAGTGGCCTTCTCCATTGGTGGGTGACATGATGCCTCTTTTGCTGCTATGGGACCTCTCTCATCTGTCTGGGCGTCAGGGGCCTTTGTTTTCTTGGTGGGAGATATTAAACTCTTTTTACTGTCATGACCACCCCATTGTCTAGGTGTCAGGGGTCTACATTTTACGTACTTGCTTGCTGTCTTGGTGGCAGACATTTAACACTTTTACTGTCTAATTACCTCCCCATTGTCTGGGTGTAAGGGTCCTATATGTCGTTTAATCATTTGTTGTCTTGGTGGGAGATATTAAACTCATTTTACTGTTATGACCGCCCCATTGTCTGGGCGTCAGGGCCTAAATTTCATGTACTTGCTTGCTGTCTTGGTGGCAGACATTTAACACTTTTTACTGTCTAATGAACGCCCCATTGTCTGGGCGTCGGGGGCCTATATGTCGTTTAATCATTTGTTGTCTTAGTGGGAGATATTAAACTCTTTTTACTGTCTAATGACCTCCTTATTGTCTGGGTGTCAGTGGCCTATATTTCGTTTAATTGCTTGCTGTCTGGGTGAGAGACATTAAACTCTTCTTACTGTCAAATGACCTCTCCTCTGTCTGGGTTTCAGGGGCCTACATAAATGATAATGGCCTGTTCCATTGCAGGTTGACCTGAGGCCTGTGTTGCTGTTACGGGACCGCTCTCCTCTTTGCGGGTGCCATGGCCCTGAGTCTGTGAATGATGACTGTGGCACTGCAGGCAGACTTGAATCCTTTTTGGCTGTGATGAGAACATCAACTTCCATAGCATTCCCACCTGATGCCACCCCAACCTCCTATTCCACCTACTCCTCCTCCAAGTTGCCAATTGATATTGGTTAATTTTTATTTATTTTATTTTAAGTCCTTTTCCTATCCACATTTGTTTGCAGGGGATTTACCTACATTTTGCTGCCTTTTGCAGCCCTCTAGCCCTTTCCTGGGCTATTTTAAATCCTTTTTAGTTCCCAAAAGTCCGGGTCCCCATTGACTTTAATGTGGTTCGGCGTGAAGTTCGGATCCCGAACCCGAACATTTTCTCGAACCCGAACATCCAGGTGTTCGCTCAACTCTACTGTCAAGTGTTCCTGCTGTTACCATGTCTTGAGGAAGTCTATTAAACAGATTCCATGCTATGGACTGGTTCCATGAACTGAACTGTGTATTCCAGATGAGGCCGCACTAACACTTTTTAAAGTGGTAGTATTACATACCTGTCCCGCAAGTCCATGCCTTATTTAATGCATGACAATATCCTAGTTGCCTTAGAAGCAGTTGATTGACATTGTATGCTTTTATTTAATATATAATCGACAAGGACTTCCAAATCCTTCTCTACAAGTTACTCTCCCAGTGTTAAATTCTCTAGGACATATGATGCACAAAGATTAGTACTACCAAGATACATAAATTTACATTTATCCGCATTAAATCTCATTTGCGAAGTTGATGCCCAATCACTAAGAGTGTTCAAGTCTGCTTGTAGTTAATGGACATCTTCCATAGACTGCACAGTACTACATAGCTTCGTGTAATCTGCAAAAATAGAAATGGTGCTATTAAACCCATCCTTGGTACCATTAAAAAATAAATTAAATAATAGAGGACCCAGCAATTAACCATTTATAACCTAGGACCATTCTGAATAGGAATTATTGACCCCACAACTCTCTGGACATGGTCCTTCACACAGTTTTCAATCCCATTACAAACTATACTTTTCAAGGCTATATACCTTATTTTACCTATTAAACGTCTATGAGAGACAGTATCAAAACTTCAAAAGCCTTTCCAAAAACACTACATCCACAGCTGCCCCTCTGTCCAAACTTCTACTCACCTCCTCATAAAAATAAATCAGGTTAGTCTGACAACTTCTGCCCTTGGTAAACCCATTTTCTCACAACAGAAGTTTAACTGGTCTGTAAGTAGAGGATCTAGATCCTTATTTGAAAATGGGCACCACATTTGCCTTACACCAATCACTTGGCACTGTATCAGTACTTAAAGAATCTTTAAAAATTATAAACAAGGGCACAACTATGGCTGAACTGAGCTCTTTAGGAACTCTTGGGTGTAATCCATATGGACCCGTAGCTTTGTTCACATTTACCTTATTTAACTTGGCTTGGACCATATCTACAGTTAGCCAATTGAGTTTATTACTGGATGTACTAATAGCTCTGGCACCACTTTTGTATATACAGAGCTAAAAAAAAAATTTAGTAACTCTGCCTTTTCCTTATCTTCAGTGACTAACCCTCTTTTATCATTCTTTTGGAGACCTACCTGCTCAGACCTTGTTTTTTTTAGCATTTATATATTCAAATAATTTTTGGGGATTTGTTTTGCTGTGTTTTGCCACCTGCTGTTTGTTTTTCATTTTTACAGGTTTTATTTAGGCTTCAGCTGACCACTCAGATTTGCATTTTTTAAATGACCTTTTTTTGTAATGTTTTGCCCTTTTTATAGTAGCTATAAGCCATGGGGGTGTCATTTTAGCCATTTATACTTGTTACCTAAAGGAATACATTTTTTTGTGCAATTACTCAATGTGAATTTAACGCTCTCCCATATATCCTCAGTATTATTATGTGACAGTAGCTGCTTCCAGTCTATGCCCTGAAATGCTGCCCTCAACCCGGGGAAATTGGCCTTTTTAAAATTCTGTGTTTTTGCTCTACCAGCCAATTATATTGTTGCTAACACAGAAATGACAGGAGGTTACTGGTCCTCTTTAAAAGTTGTGTCACTAAAAATATGATATGCTCCTACTATAGATTAGTGTTGAGCGCGAATATTCGAATTTCGAATTTTTATCGCGAATATCGCAACTTCGACAATTCGCGAATATTGCGAATATATCGCTATATATTCGCAATTTCACGATCTCACAAATTTGACTAAGTTGTAATCGCAATGCGATTAATATAACCTGAATTATTCGCATTGCAATATTCATTCTATTCTAGCAATACAACCATTAGGAACTTAGCTCTAAGATCAATTACTTAGCGCGAGTATATGTTAGCCTCGCGAATGAAACTTAGAGCTAGCTGAGTTCCTAATAGTGGTATTGCTAGAATATAACGAAGATTGAGAATATAGTGCTATATTCGTGAATTCGAGATATTCTCAATCTTCGTTCTATTCTAGCAATACATCCATTAGGAACTTAGCTCTAAGATCAATTCGCAATGCGAGTATATGTTAGCCTCGCGAATAAAACTTAGAGCTGAGTTCTAATGGTCTGTATTGCTGGAATAGAACGAAGATTGAGAATATCTCAGATTCACGAATATAGCGCTATATTCTCAATCTTCGTTATATTCTAGCAATACAACCATTAGGAACTCAGATCTAAGTTGTAATCGCAATGCGATTAATACAGGTTATATTAATCGCATTGCGAATGAAACTTAGAGCTGGGTTCCTAATGGTTGTATGTATTGCTAGAATAGAGCGAAGGTTGAGAATATCTCGAATTCACGAATATAGCACTATATTCTCAATCTTCGTTATATTCCAGCAATACAACCATTAGGAACTCGGTCAGCTCTAAGTTTCATTCGCGAGGCGAACATATACTCGCATTGCGAATTGATCTTAGAGCTGAGTTCCTAATGGATGTATTGCTAGAATAGAACGAAGATTGAGAATATCTCGAATTCACGAATATAGCGCTATATTCTCAATCTTCGTTATATTCTAGCAATACAACCATTAGGAACTCAGATCTAAGTTATGATCGCAATGCGATTAATACAGGTTATATTAATCGCATTGCATGAATGAAACTTAGAGCTGGGTTCCTAATGGTTGTATGTAGTGTTGAGCGAACAGTTCGAGCATAGTTCGGGTCCGTACCGAATTTTGGGGTGTTCGTGACACGGACCCGAACCCGAACTTTTCGTGAAGTTCGGG
>CM065591.1:109575297-109716324 GCA_033119425.1 Bufotes viridis
ATGACGCATTATTCTGTGCTGTGGGACCTCTCTCCTCTGTCTGGGTGCTGAGGCCAAAATAATTGAAAGTGGCCTTCTCCAGTGGTGGGTGATATGAGGCATGATTCCTTGCTGTGGGACCTCTCTCCTCTGTCTGGGTGCTGGGGCCGAAATAACTGAGTGGCCTTCTCCAGTGGTGGGTGATATGACGCATGATTCCTTGCTGTGGGTCCTCTCTCCTCTGTCTGGGTGCTGGGGCCTGAAATAACTGAAAGTGGCCTTCTCCAGTGGTGGGTGATATGACGCATGATTCCTTGCTGTGGGACCTCTCTCCTCTGTCTGGGTGCTGGAGCCAAAATAACTGAAAGAGGCCTTCTCCAGTGGTGGGTGATATGATGCATGATTCTGTGCTGTGGGACCTCTCTCCTCTGTCTGGGTGCTGGGGCCGAAATAACTGAAAGTGGCCTTCTCCAGTGGTGGTTGATATGATGCATTATTCTGTGCTGTGGGACCTCTCTCCTCTGTCTGGGTGCTGGGGCCAAAATAATTGAAAGTGGCCTTCTCCAGTGGTGGGTAATATGAGGCATGATTCCTTGCTGTGGGACCTCTCTCCTCTGTCTGGGTGCTGGGGCCGAAATAACTGAGTGGCCTTCTCCAGTGGTGGGTGATATGACGCATTATTCCTTGCTGTGGGACCTCTCTACTCTGTTTGGATGCTGGGGCCAAAATAATTGAAAGTGGCCTTCTCCAGTGGTGGGTGATATGACGCATGATTCCTTGCTGTGGGACCTCTCTCCTCTGTCTGGGTGTTGGGGCCGAAATAACTGAAAGTGGCCTTCTCCAGTGGTGGGTGATATGACGCATGATTCCTTGCTGTGGGACCTCTCTCCTCTGTCTGGGTGCTGGGGCCGAAATAACTGAGTGGCCTTCTCCAGTGGTGGGTGATATGATGCATGATTCCTTGCTGTGGGTCCTCTCTCCTCTGTCTGGGTGCTGGGGCCGAAATAACTGAAAGTGGCCTTCTCCAGTGGTGGGTGATATGATGCATTATTCCTTGCTGTGGGACCTCTCTCCTCTGTCTGGGTGCTGGGGCCGAAATAACTGAGTGGCCTTCTCCAGTGGTGGGTGATATGACGCATGATTCCTTGCTGTGGGACCTCTCTACTCTGTTTGGATGCTGGGGCCAAAATAATTGAAAGTGGCCTTCTCCAGTGGTGGGTGATATGACGCATGATTCCTTGCTGTGGGACCTCTCTCCTCTGTCTGGGTGTTGGGGCCGAAATAACTGAAAGTGGCCTTCTCCAGTGGTGGGTGATATGACGCATGATTCTCTGCTATGGGACCTCTCTCCAATTGATATTGGTTAATTTTTATTTATTTTATTTTAATTCATTTCTCTATCCACATTTGTTTGCAGGGCATTTACCTATATTTTGCTGCCTTTTGCAGCCCTCTAGCCCTTTCCTGGACTATTTTTCAGCCTTTTTAGTGCGCAAAAGTTCGGGTCCCCATTGACTTCAATGGGGTTCGGGTTCGGGATAAAGTTCGGGTCGCGTTTGGATCCCGAACCCGAACATTTTTGGGATGTTCGGCCGAACTTCTCGAACCCGAACATCCAGGTGTTCGCTCATCTCTAGCCACCTCCATGCTTCACTGTGGGTATGGTGTTTTGTTGGTGATGTGCAGTGTTGTTTTTGCGCCAAACATATCTTTTGGAATTATGGCCAAAAAGTTCAACCTTGGTTTCATCAGACCATAACACCTTTTCCCACATGCTTTTGAGAGACTTCAGATGTGTTTTTGCAAAATGTAGCCTGGATTGGATGTTTTTCTTCGTAAGAAAGGGCTTTCCTCTTGCCACTCTACCCCATAGCCCAGACATATGAAGAATACGGGAGATTGTTGTCATGTGTATCACACAGCCAGTACTTGCCAGATATTCCTGCAGCTCCTTAAATTTTTCTGTAGGTCTCTTGGTAGCCTCCCACAGCAGTTTTCTTCTCGTCTTTTCATCAATTTTGGAGGGATGTTCAGTTCTTGGTAATGTCACTGTTGTGCCATATTTTCTCCACTTGATGATGACTGTCTTCACTGTGTTCCATGGTATAGCTAATGCCTTGGAAAAATTTTTGTACCCTTCTCCTGACTGATATATTTTAACAATGAGATCCCTCTGATGCTTTGGAAGCTCTCTGTGGACCATCGATTTTGCTGTGGGATGCGACTAAGAAAATTTCAGGAAAGACCAACTAGAGCAGCTGAACTTTATTTGGGGTTAATCAGAGGCAGTGTAATTGATGGCAGGTGTATGCTGACTCCTATTTAACATGATTTTGTAATGTGATTGCTTAATTCTGAACACAGCTACATCCCCAGTTATAAGAGGGTGTGGACACTTATGCAACCACATTATTTTAGTTTTTTTTGTTTTCTTCCCTCCACCTAAAATATTTTTAGTTTGTTTTTCAATTGGACCAGTTTATAGGTCAAATTAAAGGTGGAAAAAGTTCTGAAATGATTTATCTTTGTTTCATTTTTTTAAAGCACAGAAACCTGAAATTTGAACAATTTTTAATTATATCTACTGTAGATATTACAGTATGGGTCCATAGTTGTCTAGGGGTGCCCTCATTATGTACTGTATATTACTAAAATGCATGTGAGGTCTATGTTATCTATATATTGAACAATTCTAATTACTAAATAAAAGACATGCACTACTTTCTCACAACAAAAAATCAGGAAAGCTCACAGAGTTTTGTGCAAAAATGTGTTACTTTCTGATGCATCAATCCTGGAAAAGAGAAAATACAGTATGGGTCCATAGAAGTCTAAGGGTGACTTATTACAGATCTGTATAACACGAATGCATAATGAAAAAATGTGCATGAGGTCTATGTTATCTCTCATCTTTAGACCGAAAAAATCAAATTACTAACAAAGTAAAATAAACATTTTCTTATTTAAAAAAAGAAAAGTAAATATATTTATTTTTTCATAGGATTTCATTTACTACTGTTTTAGATGTTTGGTACAGATGTTATTACTCTTTAGAATTGCTTCATGAAATTTACTAAATTGTAATACTCAGATATCCCACTAGTGCAATGATATAATTAAATTGAAGAGTGTTGTAAAAATTGGCAATAAATGAACTATGGCCAAATAAAGTAAAGACAAATTAATGTGCACCTTGAGATGCAGAATGTGTAATAGCTTTTCATTTATTGTCATTTTCTTGAATACATTCACAATTAATTAAAGCAAGATTATCAAGAGATAACTAGCTTCATTAACATACATAATTAGGATTTTTTTCAACTCTCGGCAAAATATATATAAAATAAACGTAGCTAATTGCTTCTTGGAAAATTGCATTACTGCTTTAATAAACAATATAGCCAAAGCCTTTACAGTAATAATATTCCTTAACCCCTTCAGGACCATGCCATTTTTCACTTTAAGGACCAGGCCATTTTTTTTGTAAATCTGACATTTCATTTTATGTGGTGAATTGATAACTTTAAAACGCTTTTACTTATCCAAGCCATTCTGAGACTGTTTTCTCATCACATATTGTACTTACTGACAGTGGTAAATTTGAGTCAAAATATTTCTTTTTTATTTATAAAAAAAATACCAAATTTACCAAAAACAATTTGCAGTTTTCAAAATGTCAATTTCTCTGATTTAAAAACAGATACTAATACCTCCTAAAATAGTTATTACCTAAAATTTTCCATATGTCTACTTCATGTTTGAATCATTTTGTAAATTAATTATTTTTTGGGGGGACGTTAGAAGGCTTAGGCCTCTTTCATATGGGTGTTGCATGTGAGGGCCAGACAAGATGTGCGTGCGTTTTAGGAAAATGAGCGATTTTTCCATGCAAGTTCAAAGCGTTTTAATGGATTTTGCACGTGCGTGAGAAAAATCGGTATGTTTGGTACCTGAACCCGGACTTCTTCACAGATCCTTCTATCTTCATTCAGCAGGACCTGCACTAATGTCACATGGTGAGCTTGATGTCGTCACCAAAGGTTATTTTCCATCCAGGTCCTCAAAGAAGAAGAAAAAAGACGAGCAGGGCTGCGCGATCAAGTGGATGAGGTGAGTTTATTTATTTATTTATTTTAACCCCTCAATTACTATTTTACTTAGCATTCTGTATTAAGAATGCTATTACTTTCCCTTATAACCATGTTATAAGGGAAAAAAATAAAAATTAGGTCCCCCATCCCGATCGGCTCCTAGCAAGCATGCATAAAAATCGCACTGCATCCGCACTCGCTTGCAGATGTTTGCAATTTTCACGCAGCCCCATTGACTTCTATGGGGCCTGCTTGTGTGAAAAACGCACAATATAGAGCTTACTGCGATTTTCACGCAACACACAGGTGATGCGTGAAAATCACCGCTCATGTACACAGCCCCATTGAAGTGAATGGGTCCGTATTCAGTGCGGGTGCAATGCGCTCACCTCACGCATTGCACCTGTGCGAAAAGCTTGCCCGTGTGAAAGGGACCTTAGAACTTTAGAAGCAAACATTTTTTTTTCTTAACATTTTTCAGAAAATTTCCAAAACCCAGTTTGTAAGGACTAGTTCAGTTCTGAAGTCACTTTGTGGGGCTTACATAACAGAAACCACCCATAAATGGCCCCATTTTAGAAACTACATCCCTGAAGGTATTATAAGCCGATTTTTACAAACTTTTTTTACCCTTTAGGTGTTCCACAAGAATTAAAGGAAAATGTAGATGAAATTTTAGAATTTCACTATTTTGGCAGATTTTCAATTTTAATCAATTTTTTTCCCTCTAACAAAGCAAGGGTTAACAGCCAAACAAAACTCAATATTTATTTCCCTGATTCTGTAACATATTAACATAGTATAAAGACATTTTTCCATCCAGTTTGGCCTGTTATCCTGCAAGTTGATTCAGAGGAAGGCAAAAGAAAAACAACCTCACTTAAGGGGAAAAAAATTCCTTCCCGACTCCAATCTGAATAACTCCCTGGATCAACGACCCATCTCTAATAGATATATCTTGTAATATTATTACACTCCAGAAATACTTCCAGGCCCCTCTTGAACTCTTTTAGTGAACTCATTATCACCACCTCCTCAGGCAGAGCGTTATATAGTCTCACTGCTCTTACCGTAAAGAATCCTCTTCTATGTTTTTGTACAGACCTTCGTTCCTCCAGATGCAGAGGATGTCCCCTTGTCACATTCACAGTCCTGGGGATAAATAGATGATGGGAGAGATCTCTGTACTGACCCCTGATATATTTATAAATAGTTATTAGATCTCCTCTCAGTCATATTTTTCTAAAGTGAATAACCCTAATTTTGATAATCTTTTAGGGTATTGTAGATCCCTCATTCCAGTTATTACTTTAGTTGCCCTCCTCTGAACCCTCTCCAGCTCTGCTATGTCTGCCTAGTTCAAAGGAGACCAGAACTGTTCACAGTACTCATGTGTGGCCTAACCAGTGATTTGTAAAGTGGTAGGACTATGTTCTCATCACGGGCATCTATGCCCCTTTTGATACAACCAATTATCTTATTGGCCTTGGCAGCAGCTGCCTGATACTGGTTTTTATAGCTTAGTTTGCTGTTAACTAAAATTCATAGGTCCTTTTCCATGTCAGTGTTAACCAGTGCTTTAGCATTTAGTATGTTCGAGTGACTTGCATTATTCCTTCCCATGTGCATAACATTACATTTTTCAGTGTCTTTAGTTTACAGAAACACCCCATTTGTGATCGTAAACTGCTGTACGGGAACACGGCAGGGCGCAGAAGGAAAAGACTGCCATGTGGTTTTTGGAGGGCAGATTTCACTGGGATAATTTTAAGTTGCTATATCAAATTTGAAGACCCCTTGATGCACCCCTAGAGTAGAAACTCCGAAAACTGACCCCATTTTGGAAACTACGGGATAAGGTGGCAGTTTTGTTGGTACGCAGGGTGCATATGAGTTAGAAGTCAAGGGGGCAGCCCTTCCCTCAATCCAGGCTGTAACTCCCCTGCCCTAACCCCGCCTCTATGCAGTCTAATTGACACACGGCTCAGTGGCCGGGACCGCGTTTGTACAGGCCGCGCATGCGCCGTCGGCCTCAGTAGCAGCGCGATCCCGTCTATCGCTCGGACTCAAGGGCGATCCTGTAACTGATTCAGTTACAGGATCGCGCTTGAGTCCGCGCGATAGACGGGATCACGCTGCTACTGAGGCCAGGCCGACGGCGCATGCGCGGCCTGTACAAGCACGGTCCCAGAGACTGAGCCGGGTGTCAATTAGACGGCATAGAGGCGGGGTTATGGCAGGGGAGTTAGAGCCTGGAGTGAGGGAAGGGCTGCCCTCTTGACTTCTATCGTGACTTGTGGAGCTGGAGAAGAGAACTTTATAAAGCGATTTTTTCATGCATATACATGGCAGAAAAGCGGGACAACACTGTATGATAACACAATGAGGATGATCTATAAGGTACTTTTGATAGTTTATTAAGTGAAATGCAGGTGACAGGTTCGCTTTAAGGTAATGTGCTATTTTAATAGACCTGGTTGTTATGGACACGGCGGTAGCTAATATGTCTACTTTTTTATTTATTTTTTCACTTTTAACACAATAAAGCGTTTTTGGAAAGAAAATCATGTTTTATTGTCTCCATATTCTGAGAGGAAATTTTTTTTTTTTTTTTTTACCCGATTGTTTTATATAGGGGCTCATTTTTTTCAGATGAGGTCACAGTTTGATTAGTACTATTTTGAATGCATATGACTTTTTGATCGCTTGGTATTATACTTTTTATGATGTAAGGTGAAAAAAAATTATTGTTTTAGCACAGTTTGCTTTTTCTACGACATTCAGATGAGGGGGTGGATCATGTGATATTTTCATAGAGCCAGTCGTTACGGATGCAGCAATAGCCAATATGTCTGGTTTTCTTAATTTTTTTACAATTTTATGTGTTTTATTTGGATTTTTATTTTTATTTTTTTATTGGGACTTCAACTTCTGGGGTCTTTTGGACTTTCAATATATACCATTGATGTCCTATAGAAGACCACGTAATTTAAAGGAAAGACTGAAGAATGACATTAGCCCACAAAAAAGCAAAGATAAACATGTTTGGCTCTATGCAAAATGGGCAGCTACCCTGCCTTAATTGCATTAATTGCAGAAATTATGAATAAGGGACAATTTTTGGTGCATCCAGTGACTAGGGAATCATACAAAATCAAACGGTGCTTAACGTGTGACTCCAATGTACACATTCTGGTGCCCGTGCCCAAAATTGTATATAGGTGAAATAACATGTGACCTCAAACCACGAGTGAACCAGCACAGATACTCCATATGGAAAAATAACATATCAATTTATCTGTGTCTAAACATTTTGTGGACATGGCTCACGTGGAAAGTGACCTGAGGTGTATGGTCATTGACCATGTACCCATGGGCAGAACTCGTGGCAATCGTGTTAAAATTCTCAAAACATGTGAATCTGAGTGGATATTCAGACTCAAATCTTTAAAACCATTGGGTCTGAATATTGATTATAAACCGCGGTTAAGTGTATAATATTTGGGTTCTACACAGGTTTTTCTGCATCTCTGGATTTTCATTACTATGTTATTTTATATGTGTGTATAGATATATATATATATAATTTTTTTTTTTTTTTCTTTTTTTTTTCTTCATTGGCCATGGACAGCTGGGGAAGATACACTTGAGAAGCTGCTCATTTTTATATTTCTCCTCCCTTTTTTTGCTCAATATGAATAATTGTTTTATGCTGGTTTTCAGTTAATTTTTTATTTTTTATATTCAATTATAATTTTTTGGGGATTATTCTATAGACTACTATCTATTATACTACAAGTCACTATATTGTTATATATATGTAGCTCTCATTGAATGTGTTATCCTGTGTATAGCACCTGTTATACATTACAGTGCCCGACCATGAGGCATTCATTTGGACTGGGTGGATGTTTGAACATAATTTTTGTGTTATCTGATTTAATGGTTTACTGCTGGTTCACTAATGTCTCTATTATATGGTTTTCTTTCGCATTTTTTTATTTGCTGCATTGTTTTACTACCGGCCTTCATATTTCATTTTGCCGAATGTAAATGACGCTCATGCGCTATGTGTACTCACTCACGCTGCAAACACCATTAATATACATACTGTCACTATTTGGTTGACTAAAGGACACTACTTTTTTCACCTAATTTGGATGTGCTGTGACTTTTTTTCTTTTTAGATAGATAGATAGATAGATAGATAGATAGATAGATAGATAATTATATAAAACATAGGTAGGTAGATAGATGTAGGCTCATGCAAACACCGGAAGGTCCAAATGTTGCAATTAAATGGGTCAATATGTGCACCCAGGATCATAATATCCCATTATGTGTCTATACATCAGCTTCAATATAATTATGGTCACAAAGGCAAATGGGTTTTACCCAGGTATAACACTTATGTCTATTAGCATAGTATATGGTAGTTGCCTTTGTGACCATAATTATGTTGAAGCTGATGTATAGACACATTATGGGATATTATGATCCTGGGTGCACATATTGACCCATTTAATTGCAGTACTTGGACCTTCCAGTGTGCGCATGAGCCACTGGCTTTCAGTCACCACCTTTTATTCTGCTATTTTTTGTCGAATATTTGACATTAATTTTTTGGTGTAAGTCATTACATGCTTAATAAAGATCTTTTGTTAATGTAATGCGTGTCCCCATGTGGTTTTTCGGATATGAATATCGGCTCTAGCCTACTGTCAAATTTATTGCCTCCGCGGGATCTTTCCAAAGTTTCAGCAAATCTCGCGAGACTTACTTCGTCTCGCCTCTATCACGAATCACTTCGCTTATTCGTATAAATTACTGTATCAAAATACTAAGCCAAACTCAACTTCATGCCTCACTAACGAAGCCGAGTTCAGCTTCGTATTTTGATCCAGTAATTTATGTGAATAAACAAAGTGACATGTGATAGAGATGAGAAAAGTAAATTTGTCTTCTGCATACTCACCCACCTACTGCCATCTCTGCTACCACAAGCAGCAGAAACCACAGCAGCAAGTTCAGACTCATCAACATGATGAAATAATTTTTTCACATGCTGCGCCAGACTGAGGCAAATTAGCAGACAGAGACATAACACCTCAACACCCAGGCTCAGTCTTACCTGGACTCTAGTCATTTTCCTGCACATACCCTGTTTCCTCACCCCATGAACTTCTAGGCAGGCCGGCTAGAACAATGGCCCGAACTGGCTCAATATTCTCACTCTGCTTTTTATTGCCCATAACAGTTTCATCTCACAGAGGATTTTCAGCACAACAGGGGGTGTGGTGACACCCAAACGGATAAAGTTGTCCACGGTCTATGTCCAAAACATCACTTTTGTCAAACTGAACAAGGCATGAATCCGTGAGGATTTTCACATTCCTCCGGCTGAGGCAGATGAATAGTTTTGGCCTTGCTGATGATGCTCCATCTTACAACTGCTGTTGTTTGCCTGCCTACCATCATGTTGCTTGCCTACCTCATGTTCCAAACTTATGGCTGGTGCCATCATACCCATGCCATTGTCTGCCTTCCTACCATCATGTCCCTTACTGTATGGCTGCCCCTGCGGCCATCATGCCACTGCCACCATGATGCCACTGCTGCTGACTGCCTGACTGCCAATATGTTCCATACCATATGGCTGCTGCTGCACCACTGCTGCAGCTGCTACTCCTCACTGCTAATCACTTACTGCCAGACTATCATTATAAAAATTGGTGCGTGACATTGGTGCGACAAAATGCCCAGAGCAATCTTTGAAATCTTGAATATGGTCATGTGCATTGGGCTAAGGCTGGGTTGACTATTTACAATATCTAACTTGCTTACTGACAATGTAGATTGTAAATTATTGTTCAAATAGAGTTATATATTAAATGATAATCACTGTATAATATTGACTGCAGTCATTTTTAGTGATGAGCGGGAGGTGCCATATTCGATTTCACGATATTTGGTGAATATTCAATTGAATATTCGTCATATATTTGTCGAAATTGAATATTCGTCATTATTCAATTTATCGCAAATAATATTAGATTTAATTATTCGCGTATTGCGAATTGAACTTTGAATGGGGTATAAAGGCAACTTTACTATTGGTTGGCTTGCTAGAATTAACGAATATAGAGAATGTAGCGCTATATTCGTTATCTTCGCTAATTCTAGCAAGTCTATAGGAAAGTTGCCTATAGACAGCTCTAAGTTGGATGCACAATGCGAAAATATTACTTTATTCTATTTATTGCAAAAAATAGGTAATGACTTATTATTCTATTTATTGCCAAAAATAGGCAAAGTAATATTTTTGCTTTGCGCATCCAACTTAGAGCTGTGTATAGGCAAGTTTACTTGTATTGCTAGAATTAGCAAAGATAACAAATACAAATATAGCGCTATATTCTCTATCTTCGTTAATTCTAGCAAGCAAACCAATAGGAAAGTTATACCCCGTTCAAAGTTTCATTCGCAGTACGCGAATATAACATAATGTAATATTCCCGTAAT
The DNA here is from genome assembly GCA_033119425.1 of Bufotes viridis. Classification (NCBI taxonomy): domain Eukaryota; kingdom Metazoa; phylum Chordata; class Amphibia; order Anura; family Bufonidae; genus Bufotes; species Bufotes viridis. Next base: position 109,585,890 of record CM065591.1, read on the forward strand.
GCAAATGACACTTTGAAAGGGCTATAGAATAAACGAAGATAGAGAACATAGCGCTATATTCTCTAACTTTGTTAACGGTATCTTTTTTTGGGCAAACACAGAACCAGAGATAGGTGCACGCTGCGCATCCTGCTTTCTTATCACCACATTTTTTGATGGTTTATATATATATGTATGGAGGTGTATAAACTCCAATTTAAATGTGCCTGTTTTTCATCTTCAGGTCACATTTGGGTGCACCTGCTTGGCCTTGGGCTATATCAGTCAGTCTTGGGTAGGGCTCATAGACACCTCCCACCTCCCATTGCAAGCATGGCCACATGCTGGAGGTAACAGAGGAGATGTTTGTGAGTCGTCCTAATGCTCCTGTAATTGCCCACTGGCCCCTGATATCGCCCATATGGCGCAGGTAGGTGAGTGTTAGGGCCCACTGGCTACTTGAGAGACCTTGACACTGGTGCCCGAGGCTTAAGACACGTCCTCCTAGTAGGATATGTCGAACTAACTCTCAATTTTTAACATCAGTGTGAGGGTTTAGTGTGACGGCAGCGTGCACCTATCTCTGGTTCTGTGTTTGTTCTGAATTCTTGCCACATCCACATAAATTTCATCTTATGTAGGATGTCCATTGTGGTACTTGTAGTCCGTTGCTGGCATCATCCATTGTATGCATTTTTTGCTGGTGATTGCCATTAGCAACGGACTACAAGTGCAGGATGTGCTCCCCTACAGAAATGCACAACTGCATATGGGTATGAGCGCATCCTGCTTTCTTATCACCACATTTTCTGATGGTTTATATATCTTTTTTTGGGGATTGAAAAAACAAAAGAAAAAAAGAAAAATAAATGAATATTCGTTTTTACGAATATATAGCACTATATTCTAAATATTTGCAAATTAGCGAAGTGTCAATATTCATAAAAATATATTCGCTATTTGAATATTCATGCTCAACACTAGTCATTTTTATATTGTAGATAATTATTATTCAAGTTAAATAAATGTTAATCATTGTGACCCCATGGTTGCAGGGATTTTTTCCTACCAAATTTCACTTTTCAACAATAGCATTACTGTGATATATTGTCTGTGTGAAGACCACTCCATGTTATCAGTTCAGTGATGCTAAAGGGGAGATTTATTCAGGCTTTTACAACACAAAAGTAGTGATAAAAAGTTGCACATATTTGCACCATAATTTGACTTCTTGTGTTTCTCCTCACCTTTCTGAAGTGGTAAAAAGGGGTGGGGGTGGAGCCTTCCATGACCTTCTGGATTTACAATCATTTTTGCCATAAACTTTTATCAATTCAGTATGATCTAAACACTAAGGGGAGGCTTGGTCAGGGCTCTTACACTAGGCAAGTGGCGTTCAAAAGTTGCAGATATTTGTGCCATAATTTGCAACTTTTTGTGTTTCTCACCCCTGTTCTAAAGTGGTGACAAAAGGAGGGGGTGTTTATTGGGAAGGGTGGGGGCTCCCACTGCCTGCTATACCAGCCCCTTGACAACATATGTTTGAATTTCTGGCATATTCAAGGTCCAAGAGACATGTGCCTTTTAATATATTAGGTGCATCTAACTCCAAGCAGGTCATGTAGTTTGGCAGAGTAGGTATTTGCACCAAATTTATGATGTATCTGCTCCATGCCCAGAAAATTGCATTCACTATGGGTTGGACAAATGTTTTGTGTGTGTAGCTTCATTTTTAGCCAGATTTACCATTGCAAATTTTTGACCAAGAAGTCTCAAGTCATCCCAAAAAGTTGTGAGTGTACTCAAGTCCTCTGGTGGCATACAGACCATCAGAAACCTCTATAATAAAGGTCACACTTTAGAATGAAAAATTTAAAGGTATTTCATGCAACACATTTAAAAAATGACATGCAAAATCAAGTACATTTATGGAAAAAAAATGCAGCATAAGACAAACATTACAAAAAAATTAGATGAAAAATGTTCCCCAAGACTGGTGTAGTAGTTGCCAGTCCAGGAAGATCTCTCCATAGATTCTCTGTTGCATGTGAACCTAAGTGGGTACATAATATATCTAAGGCTTCTTTCACATAACGGTATAGTTTTGCTGTCCACAAAAAACAGATCCGCAAAAAAAATGGATGACATCCGTGTGCATTCCATTTTTTTAAGAACGGTACATCTGGCCCCTAATAGAACAGTACTAGCCTGTTCCGTGATGTGGACAATAATAGGACATGTTCTATCTTTGAACCGAAATACGGAAATCTGGAAATGCGGAAACGGAATGCATACGGACTACCTTCCGTTTTTTTTGCGGACCCATTGAAATGAATAGTTCTGTATACGGACCGTTTACGAAACGCAAAAAACAGCCCGTACACTAGCAAAAAAAAAAACGCTTGTGTGAAAGAGGCCTGAGGGACACTTTCTCTAACCTCTGGTGCTGTGAGTTTAATACGCAGCAAGGTGCATTATCAAAGCCTTGGGATACTATTGGCTAAGGAACAATAAGAAACCAATGTGGATAAATGGAACTGTAAAGAAAGCAATAAATGACAAAAAGAAAGCATATAAAACAACTAAAACAGAAGGGGAGTCAAGAAGCACTGATAAACTATAAGGAAAAAAATAGAATATGTAAAAAAAACTAATAAAATTTGCCAAACTAGAGACGAGAGATTAATTGCCAAAAAGAGTAAAACTAACCGTAAAATGTTCTTCAATTATATAAATGATAAAAAATATAAATCTGAATGAGTCGGCCCTCTACATAGCAATGGGGCTGGGGGTGTTGCAGAGAGCGACGAGGATAAAGCAAAACTATTAAATATTTTTTTCTCCACTATATTCACTGAGGAAAATAAACTGTCAGATGAAATGCAGAATGTAAAAGTAAATTCCCCATTAAAAGTGCCCTGTCTGACCCAGGAAGAAGTACAACAGCGACTTAAAAAGATTAAAATACCAGACAAATCACCAGGATCGGATGGCATACACCCCCGTATCCTAAGGGAATTAAGTGATGTCATAGCCAGACCTTTATTTCTGATATTTACGGACTCTATACTGACAGGGAGTGTTCCACAGGATTGGCGCATAGCAAATGTGGTGCCAATATTCAAAAAGGGTCCAAAAACAGAGCCTGGAAATTATAGGCCGGTAAGTTTAACATCTATTGTTGGTAAACTGTTTGAAGGGTTTCTAAGAGATGCAATTTTGGAGTATCTCAATGAAAATAAGCAAATAACGCAATATCAGCCTGGCTTCATGAGGGATCGGTCATGCCAAACAAATTTAATCAGCTTCTATGAGGAGGTAAGTTTTAGACTTGACAGCGGCGAATCAATGGATGTCATATATCTGGACTTCTCCTAAGCATTTGACACTGTACCTCATAAAAGATTAGTATATAAAATGAGGATGCTCGGACTGGGAGAAAATGTCTGTATGTGGGTAAGTAACTGGCTGAGTGACAGAAAACAGAGGGTGGTTATTAACGGTAGATACTCAGATTGGGTCACTGTAACTAGTGGGGTACCTCAGGGGTCAGTATTGGGCCCTATTCACTTCAATATATTTATTAATGATCTTGTAGAAGGCCTGCACAGTAAAATATCTATTTTTGCAGATGACACTAAACTGTGTAAAGTAATTAACACTGAATAGGACAGTTTTCTGCTACAGAGGGATCTGGATAGATTGGAGGCTTGGGCAGAGAAATTAACACTGACAAATATAAAGTTATGCACATGGGAAGGAATAATGCAAGTCACCCGTACATATTAAATAGTAAAAAACTCGGTAACACTGACATGGAAAAGGATCTAGGAATTTTAATAAACAGCAAATTAAGCTGCAAAAACCAGTGTCAGGCAGCTACTGCCAAGGCCAATAAGATAATGGGTTGCATCAAAAGGGGCATAGAGGCCCGTGATGAGAACATAGTCCTACCACTTTACAAATCACTAGTCAGACCACACATGGAGTAATGTGTACAGTTCTGGGCTCCTGTGAACAAGGCAGACATAGCAGAGCTGGAGAGGGTTCAGAGGAGGGCATCTAAAGAATAACTGGAATGAGGGATCTACAATTCCCCCAAAAGGTTATCAAAATTAGGGTTATTCACTTTAGAAAAAAGATGACTGAGGGGAGATCTAATAACTATGTATAAATATATCAGGGGTCAGTACAGAGATCTGACCCATCATCTATTTATCCCCAGGACTGTGACTGTGACGAGGGGACATCCTCTGCGTCTGGAGGAAAGAAGGTTTGTACACAAACATAGAAATGGATTCTTCACTGTAAGAGCAGTGAGACTATGGAACTCTCTGCCTGAGGAGGTGTTGATGGTGAGTACAATAAATGAATGAATTCAAGAGGGGACTGGATTTATTTCTGGAGTGTAATAATATTACAGGCTACAGCTACTAGAGAGGGGTCGTTGATCCAGGGAGTTATTCTGATTGCCTGATTGAAGTTTTTTTCCCCTTAATTGGGGAAAATTGGCTTCTGCCTCACAGGGTTTTTTTGCCTTCCTCTGGATCAACTTGTAGGAAACAGGCCAAACTGGATGGACAAATGTCTTTTTTCGGTCTTATATACTAGGTTACTATGTTACTTGATGAAAGTTATTCAATTACGGAGGTACTTGACTCCGAAAATTGAACAATACTAATTATAATGCAGGGTACAACAAAATGCTATGTTTAATGTGCTATGTATGTGTAAATGGAAAACATAATATAACTTTTACTTTAAGCTGCATTAAAAAAAAAATTTAAGGAAGGGTAAAACCCCATTAAATTTTAGGATTAACCTGCTTCAAATACTGTTACAGAGCAAAACTGGTAAAACATAAACCTACCTTATGCCTTTATTTGCTGCATAAAAGCAATATAAAATAAAGGTCTTGGTAAATGTATTCAGGTAACTAATGGTCTTATTTAAGTGACTATGTTCCTTTTTATTGGTATCTTTTCTGTACAATCCGGAAGCAATAGTGTAAAATAAAGAAATAGGACATATCTTAATCAGCGAAGAACTTTTATAGTTTTTTATATCTATATTACATTTCCTTATCAAACATTTATGAAGGTAGCTTGTAGTTTTCAACCATTCTAATTAATATAAGTAGTTATGCAAGCAGGGAACATAAAAGCACTCATGTATATTTTAAACTATTGTGCATTGTGTTCAAAGTACCAAACCATTCAGTATAACAATTGACAATGAATATGTTGGAGGCTCAAATAATTAAACTGTGTTTGCTTAATCTTTTGATACATTTCTTCAATGAAATAAGAATTAGACAATGTATTGAAATTATATAGAAATAAATATCATTGGGTTGGGTTACAGATCAGTCATTTGATTGTTTTTAAATCAATGTGGCTATTAAAATAGGATAGTTAATAGTACAAGACTTGTAAGCCAAGTTCAAGGGGTATGAATACTTTTAAGGCACTGTATAAAGTAATTTACTGTATACAGTGAATAGTTGCAGTTATAAAATCCTCCTGGCTCACACTGCCTGTCTGTACTATCTGAGCCTGCTGACTCTCCAATGTTGTTCTAAGCGAAGTTGTCTCACACTGCTGTCCCTGCCACCTGCATGTAAGAACTGACAGGGCATAGTGAGATGACAGGAGACATGGCAGACAGGCTCAAGCTGTACCACATGGAGACCCTGCAGTGTGACTGGATAAAAGTTGTGTAATTAATCTGTCATGGTTGCCCTCGGGGACACAGTGCAGTGAAGTATAGTGAAACTCCACCCCTCTGTTTCTATAAAGCCAGGTAGGATGATAGGATTCATTAGGAAAACCATATATAAGGGATAAGGAATCAAATAAAATAGGAATACACAAGGCATTACCAAGAGCCGCTATTTTATTCTTTAACAATGCACTAATGCACTATGCAGGCAAAGAGGAAAAAAAAAAAAGCTGTAGCACTAGCCTATGTGTGCTTCCATAGTCCTGGCCACCAGAGAGGCTAATGCTTTTTACTATATTGTGCAAGCATGACCACCACTTATGGATTGCAGGGTGGTATGTAACCGTGGAAACTAACAGTATATAATGTGATGGAAAAATGAATCTAGCCAGCAAAGGAAGCAATATGGATAATAACAATACATTAGTAAGTGGCTTGTATTAACTTCCTCTACATGATAAATGCCAATTACTGAAGTGAGACAAACCCTTTAAGGCTAAAATGCAATGTGTCCCCTGAGTTGTGTGCCAATAACATTAACTTAAGACATATTGAAAAAATCTAAAGTAGAGAAGGGTGATATTTTGGGCAGGGTTTTTCCAATTTAATGTGACTATTAGGAGGTTAAGGAAGCAAAATAGGATGCTGACACCAATATTTAGCTTTTTTTTAAAATCTTATTGGTGATTCATGCCTTTTAGGATTTGAATTTGTTTTCTATAGATGGTATGTTTGCACCCAAAATATGCATTCGTTTTGTATCAAACTAATTATGGTAATAAACTAAAGTAGAAGGCCAACTCATGAATGTACCACTTTGTGACAGTAAAGAAAAATACACATGAGTTCATATTATGCATAGTTAGTAAAAGGAAAATAGAAAAAGATAGAAAAGCTGGGGAAAGCTAAATTTGATTTTTAGTATGCATGGAATTTTAATTAACAGCAGTTCAAGTCATCTAATATATGTCACTTACATAATGTATTTCTGGAATGAATCAGTCTACAATGTTGTAAGCAGCATAAAGGTTGTTGTTTTCGAGAAACTTGAATATCTCATGGAAAATGAATACGATCAGGAAGCCATAGAGAATTTTATGATGTGTACTGTTGCCTCACTTGGAGCTCTGGGGCTTTAAAAGTCCACTAAGGGTAACACTTCGAGTTTGTGTGTCTTCCCAGTACACATGTAGGATTATTTCTACTCTCCATAAACATACTAATAGTTTTATTGATTTATTATGAAATTGTCCCTATGTGTGTTTGCTTCTGAAACAGGGACGTTAGATTGTGATCTCCAATGTGGAAAAAAAACTCAACTGGAAATGATTTCCAAGGAGGTATTGTATATTATAGAGCTACTTGATATCCTATCATATAATACAATAGTAAATCTACATTTGACTCATCAAAGTTGTAATTATTTCACATTTCAATTACAATAACACTTTTCTTCATAAGCATTTGAAGAGAACTGGCACTCATACTGATCTTAATCTGCTAAACTTATAGCATTTCTGAAAAGAGTCTCGCAGTTGCACTAGATCAGAACGCACATATCCCTTTATACTTAATAACTTAATATACCATATTTTTTGCTCCATAAGGGTGGGTTCACATCACGTTTTATGCCTCGGATTTACATATACATTACAAAGAAAAGGATACAAAAATGCAGCACACCACATTCTTCTATCCTGCAGAATCCGGCAAAAAAGATTATATATTTTTGTTTTTTTTACAATATAATTAGTTAAGCGATTGGGATAAAACTTAAAGTGAACCCATCCTAAGATGAAGTTTGTCCCCCTAAAAGTGGGTGTGTTTCTGCTAAAATTGAACAGTTTTTGAAATTTCCAAAGGTCCTAACCACAAGGGCTGGACAGAAAGGAATTCAGGATTCGGATATAGAAAAAAAGGGCGGACTGAGAGTGGAGAATACAGGGGAGGATGATGTTCAGGAGGCAGGGGTGGAGAGAGAGATGATGAGAATCTACTGTATAAAGATGAAACCCTTCCATTTAATGAAATATTAGCTGCCGTTAAAAAGGGAAGTTTAATTAAAGATGTCTCAACTCAACTGTGTGTAATTTAGACTGATGTGGCTCTTATAAGAGACTATCTCTCCAAAATACGGGACAGAGTAACCATAATAGAAAAAACTGTGGAGGTTTTGGAGAAAAATGTCAAAATATCAAGATTGAAATTCCCAAGATGAGATCTGAGGGAAACATCTTTGGACGAAAGCTGGTGGATTTGGAGGATAGGTTCAGGCGAAATAATGTGAAAATGATCGGCCTCCCAGAGGGCATGGAACGGGATAACCCTTTACGCTTTTCTGTGTGGAAAGGATCCATTGTGTCCCGGGGGTAAACCAACTCCCGGAAGACAGCCGCAGATGTTTCTCGTAAAAATACTTCTTACATGGGACCGGGACATGATATTGAGAAAGACGACAGAGTGCCCCTCCATCATATACAACGGAATAAACTCTTTATTTTCCTGACTTCTCTAAGGATACTCAAGAAAAGAGGCGTAACTTTGTTGAGGTTAAGAGACGACTTTGTGAAAGGGGCATCCAATATTCATTTGTTTTCCTGGCTAAAATGCGAATAATCTTCAATTATGAGACATTTTTTTGTTTGAGTCTTCAGAATCGGCAGTAGACTGGATGGACCAAAATATTATCTCATATTTTTTTATTTTTTTTTAGGGCGGCGAGATGGAGGCAGGAGGATTGGTGATCCTAGGTTAGAGATCTGTCCCAAGATGGTGGTGGATCAAAGGGTGTGGGAGGTAGTTTGGGGGATAAGAGGTAGTTTGGGGGGGTGGGAGGGAGCAGGAAGTTGTTGCGATGCGTCAGCTAAAATGGGGCGAGAGTGGAAAATCAATAATGAGCAGAGCCAGTGGTAAGCAGGATGTCAGTTAGAATTGTTTCCTGAAATGTTCGAGGCCTTGGAGACAAATATAAAGGTCAGGTGGTTTTGGATCAGGTTCAGAGACAACTTTCAGCTATTGTATGCCTGGTAGAGATTCCACAAAGATTTGCTTGCCCGGTTTGCGAAGGAGATGGGCTACACAGACTTACCACTCCACTTTTTACTAGTTATTGACGAGGTGTTTGGGGGACGAATGGATGTATGGGGACGAAAAAAGTTATATTCCTGTATAAGTAAAGGCAGAAATTCAATGTCTAGGATAGATCTGGCCCCAATAAATAAAAATTATGTTAAACATATAAAATCTATGAAATATGAGACTAGATCGGTATCAGATCATGTTCCGCTTCTTCTGGAATTAACTATGTATGGTAATAATTATAAAGAGACGCCCTCAATCAGATTAAATTCCCACTCGATCTGCATAATGGATAACCATGACTCATTGAGTCACAAGCAGGGTTGAGAGAACCCGAACTGTAAAGTTCATACCGAACTTTAGGGTTTTTGGTACCCGGACCCGAACCCGGACATTTCCGTAAAAGTTCGGGTTCAGGTTCGGTGTTCGGCGATTTTTTTCTATATAGGCTGAAGTCACATAGCACCGCACGTCACTCTGCTCTTCTCAGTGTAGGGATAGGATGCTGCTGCTTTTGTGAGAGAGAGATTAGAGAAGGATTCTGGTGTACTTGGTGTTTAATCTTCAAACTACAGAGATTATTGAGGATGCTGTGCTAAATTTTTGTACCCAGCCCTGAGTCCAGTGACACTGAAAAATAACTTTTAATCCATCTGCTAGTTCGGTGGGCATCGGCGGCCATTTTTACAACTGCAGTGCACTTACAACTGCATGTGAACCGCATATATGCCAGGGAAATTACTTAAATTCTGGTAACTGTTCTGGTAGCTCAGTGGAGGACAAATTCCCTTTTTTGGCCAGTCAAGTACCCCTACGGCCTGCACTGCATACCTGGCAGTGAAAATTATTCAATTACATTAGCCTGTCACATATTTTGACCTAAAGCGATTTTCTATCTGTCTGCAACAGGCACTGCATATCTGACAGTCCAATAAAACCGCTAAATACTGCAGTTACCTTGCTGATATAAAACAGCACACTTTTTTTGCTACATAGTAAATGTATGGGCTTTGCTACATTTCTGACAGTCCAATTAAAATGTTACATACTGCAGTTACATTGCTGCTACAAAAAGCAAATTTTTTTGTGCTAGATAGCAAATTTGCGTGCTACGCTGCATTTCTGACAACCGTTATGTTACAACCGTAACATACTGCATTTACATTGGTGCTATAAAAATACACTTTTTGTGCTAGATAGGTGACAGGGATGTAAATTTGTAAAAAATCGTCTGTTCCATTGGTGGGTCACATTTTACAATTTTTGCCGTATACAAACCCCTGATCTGTGTAGGTGACAGGAAGGAAATTTCTAAAATCGTCTGTTACATTATTGGGGGACATTAACCAAGTTTTGCCATATACAAACCCCTGCTCTGCATAGGTGACAGGGACGTAAATTTGTAAAACTTGTCTGTTCAATTGGTGGGTGACATTTTAGCATTTTTGCCGTATAAAACCACCAGCTCTGCATCGGTGACAGGTAGGTAAATTTCTAAAACAAGTCTGATACATTCTTGTGGAACATTAACCCAGTTTTGCCATATACAAACCCCTGCTCTGCATAGGTGACAGGGGGTATATTAGTAAAAATTGTCTGTTTCATTGGTGTGTGACTTTTACTATTTTTGCCATATACAAACCCCAGCTCAGCATAGGTGACAGGGAGGTAAATTTCTAAAAATCGTCAGTTACATTCTTGGATGACATTAACCCAGTTTTTCCATATACAAAACCCTGCTCTGCATAGGTGACAGGGAGGTAAATTTATGAAAATTGTCTGTTACATTATTGGGTGACATTAACCCAGTTTTGCCATATACAAACCCCAGCTCTGCATAGGTGACAGGGAGGTGAATTTCTAAAAATCGTCAGTTACATTCCTGGGTGACATTAACCCAGTTTTGCCATATACAAACCCCTACTCTGCATAGGTGACAGGGAAGTAAATTTTTAAAACTCATCTTGCTCTGCATAGGTGACAGGGAGGTAAATTAGTAAAAATCGTCTGTTCCATTGGTGGGTGATATTTTACCATTTTAGCCATATACAAACCCCTACTCTGCATAGGTGACAGGGAGGTAAATTTCTAAAAATTGTTTGTTAAATTATTGGGTGATATTAACTCAGTTTTGCCATATACAAACCACTTCTCTGCATAGGTGACATGGAGGTAAATTTCTAAAAATCGTCTGTTCCATTGTGGGTGACATTAACCCAGTTTTGCCAGTGAAAAACCCCTGCTCTGCATTGCTGAAAGGGAACTACATTAAGTAAAAACGTCTGTTACTTTGGTGTGTGACCACAAAAATGAGGAGATCATCAAATAAGGGAATTGGCCCTGGTCGTGGTGCTGCTGGTGGTGGTGGAGCTCCTGTTGCAGGGAGAGGAGGGGTCGATCTGTGCCAGCTACACGCCCAAATGAAACCCCTTCCTCAGGTGCGCGTAGATGACAGATCCTTCAGTGTTATTTAGTAGGCCCGAATGCCGCTGTACGAATGGTGAGGCCAGAACATGTACAGTCACTGATAGATTGGGTGGCTCATAGTGCCTCTAGTACCTTCACATTGTCTTCCACCCGGTCCACTGCTGAAAGGTCAGAGTTGGCACCTGCAGGTCATGGGCATCTATCTAGCACCTCACCCCCTTGCAAATCAGCCAAGCTCTCTGAGCCCCAAGTCATTCAGCAGTCTCTTATTCTTTTTAATGACTCTTCTGGCAAAGATTCCCACGGCCATCCACCTAGCCCTGCCCCAGAAGTAGAAGAGATGCCCAACCACCAATGCCCAACCACTTATGTTTCAGGATGTGGACATGGGAGGACCGCCGCAGCATGTCTCTGACGAAACACAGGTGCCAACTGCTGCGACTTTCTGCAGTGTGTCAACCGACAAGGAGGGCAGGGGTGAAGACTGGGTGGAAGATGATGTGGAGGACGATGAGGTCATAGATCCCACATGGAATCGAGGTCATGCGAGTGACCTGTGCAGTTTAGAGGGAGAGGTGGTGGTCGCACAGAGCCCCCAGCACAGCAAAAGAGAGATCAGGGTGCAAAAGCAGAGCGGCTGTCCCCTAGACAGTACGCCTGCTACTGCCCACCGCAACCCGGGATTGAGCACAATAAAGCTAGCTCCAAGGAATCCCCTGGCGTGGAAGTTCTTCAGACAATGTGCAGACGACAAGACATGAGTGGTTTGCAAGCTGTGCAATCAGAGCTCGAAGCGAGGCATAAACATTATAAACCTGAGCTGCAGTGAAGTAAACACCTCCAAAACAAAGAAAGGTCTCAGACTCCTCCTGCTCCCTCTTCTGTTGCACTCTCGGCCCCTTCCTCCACCTCTGGAGTGACAGTGGCACCAGCCACCCCGCAAACAGAGGATGTGGCAGCAACGCCACCATGTCCATCACCTTTAACAAGCAACACCACAATGTCCCATGGCAACTTTAAGCTATCCATCTTCCAAACAATGGAGCGAAAGAGGAAGTACCCCCTACCCACCCGCGATTCCTGGCCATGAATGTCAGCATTTCAAAATTCCTGGCCTTTGAAATGCTGTCATTCCGTCTAGTGGAGATGAAGAGTTTTAAAAACCTTATGGCCAGGACGTCGTTCACAGCCGCCACTACTTTTCCAGGCGAGCCATCCCTTATCTTCACAAACAAGTGGGGGACAAAATCAGGTGTACACTGCTCAATGCCATCTGTGACAAGGTCCACATAGCTACCGATACGTGGACCAGTAAGCAAGGGCAGGGACGTTATATCTCCCTAACAGCACACTGGGTAAATGCAGTGGTGGCTGGGCCTGAGGTGGATAGCTGTTTGGTGCATATCCTTCCGCCACCGAGGATTGCATTTCTCTTTGCCTCCAGTTGCCTCCTCCTCCTCTTCCTCCTCTAAAACCTCCTCATCCGGTCAGCGTAACACCTTCACCATCAACTTCAGCACAGCCAGGGGAAAACGACAGCAGTCAGTTTTGAAACTCATCTGTTTGGGGGACAAACCCCACACTGCGAGGGAGCTTTGGACGGGCATGGAATAATAGACTGATGAGTGGTTGGTGCCACTGAGCCTCAAACCCAGCCTGGTGGTGTGCGATAATGGGAAAAATTTCGTAGCAGCTCTGGGCCTAGCCAGTTTGACGCACATCCCTTGCCTGGTGCATGTGCTGAATTTGGTGGTGCAAAATTCCTTAAAAACTCCCCTGATATGTCAGAGTTGCTGCAGAAAGTGCGGGCCGTCTGTGCACGCTTTCGGCGTTCTCACCCTGCTGCTGCTTGCCTGTCTGCACTGCAGCGTAACTTCGGCCTTCCACTCACCGCCTCATATGCGACGTGCCCACAAAGTGGAACTCCACCTGGCACATGCTGGAGAGACTGTGCGAGCAGCAGCAGGCGATAGTGGAGTTTCAGCTGCAGCACTCACGGGTGAGTCGCTCTGTGGAACAGCACCACTTCACTGCCACTGAGTGGGCCTCCATGTGATACCTTCAGTGGAAGAGGATGTGGCACTGGAGGAAGAGGAGGAGGAAGAGAGATAAGTTCCACGGTTATCAGGCCAGTCATTGACAAGTGACTCAGAGGCTTTGTTCCTGCACCAACATAGGCCAGGTACACAATTGTCCAGCCAGGGCACAGTTCTGGAGGATGAGAAGGATGAGGAGGAGGGGGAGGATGAGGAGGAACCGTGTTTACAGCAGGGTGGCACCCAAAGCAGCACAGGGCCATCACTGCAGTGTGGCTGGAGGGATACCGAGGACACCAGACGATACACCTCCCATTAAACTTCTGGGTCTCCAAATTGGGCACATGGCCTGAGCTTGCTCTTTATGCCTTGGAGGTGCTGGCCTGCCTTGCAGCCAGTGTATTGTCTGAATGTCAGGGGTCGCTATCACGGACAAGCTCAGCCGCCTGTCCACAGCTAATATGGACAAGCTCACGTTTATTAAAATGAACCAGGCATGGATCCCACAAGACTCGTCTGTACCTTGTGCAGAATAGACATTTATACCAGCCTCAACCATCCATTCTTGTACTCAAGTGCACTTATTCTTTGTTTTATCTTTTTATATGTCAATGTTGGCTACCTCCTCCACCTCCACCCCCGCTTCCACCTTCACCGCCATGGTCACCGCCTCCTCCTATTTCAAGATTGTTATTTTCATTTTTTTTTTTTACGTTATTTCCCTATCTACATTTGTTTTCAGAGCACTTGCCATGCTCTTAAGCACATTGTGCTGCCTTTTGCAGCAATTTAGCCCTTTCCATCACATTTTTAGAGCCATTTTAGGTAAGAAGGAAAGGTGGCTAAGAGACACCGTAGCAGTTGCTACGGGAGATTATATTCGGAATAAAGCAGATCAGAATCTGGAAAATATGCAGAATAAGAGCCAGGCCTATGCCGATTTTCTTGTAGAGAAGGACCAACATAGATTGTTTTTTATGGGACAGAAGCATTTTGCAGAAGTAGGTAGACCAGGGAAGCTTCTAGCTAGGGTGATCTCAAATCAATAACAAAAATAAGACATAGGTAAAATTCGGACCCAACTGGGCACAATAAAGAGAAAATTAGATAAAGTAAGCCTTTCAAAAATATTTTTGGGAATTATATAAATCGAACAAAAAATATATTAGACAGGGACATTGACTCATATTTGGATAGCATTGTTCTCTCAGGGCTCACGGCTTCTCAGAGGGAGGCTCTTGAATTGGATCCCTCCCTGGTGAGCTAGAGGCCACCTTGATGGCTTGTGTGGGAAATTCCAGATAGTTTCCCATATGAATTCTATCGTGCTGTAAATACAGGGAGATGATTTTTCCCCATTTATTGAAGGTTTTCCTTAGATCTATAGAGGAGGGTCAGCTCCCAGAAACAATGACAGAAGCTGTAATAACACTGATTCTGAAAAAAGGCAGGGACCCACTAGATATAGAGTCATATAGACCTATCTCTTTAATAAATACAGATGTGAAATTATTCTCTAAAATTTTAGTTACAAGGTTATCTAAGGTCATTACAACAGTGATACACCCCAATCATAACCTGCACCGTCTTTTGTTAACATTCAGTCATCAGGGGAGCCTCCAGATCCATCCTGTCGTTGGATGCTTCTAAAGGATTCGACAGGGTGGAGATTTAATTGGAAAGTTCTGTGAAGGATGGGCTTCGGCCCCAAATTTATTGATATGATTAAACTTATGTATAGAACCCCTACATCAAGACTGAATGTAAATGGTAGCTTGACAGATAGCATTCCCTTGACCAGAAATACCCGTCAGGGATGTCCTATGTCTCCTCCGTTGCTATTTTATATTTACATAGAACCCCTCACAGTTAAAGTTAGACATGATCCTAGGATCAAAGGATTCAGGATACTGGGCACAGAGGACTGTGTTTCTCTCTTTGCAAATGATGTCTTGTTTTTCATTGATCATACTGATACTACACTTCCTGAACTCATTCAGATAATTAACAGTTTTGGATCAGTGTCAGGTTTTAAAATTAACTGGTCAAAAACTGTGCTAATGCCGCTGGAAAAAAATGAGTACCCTATGACAGGCCCCTTGACTATGGTGAGAGTCGCTGACTCTTTTGAATATGTAGCTTTAATGATTTCTCCTAAAGTAGAAGTGTTTGTACATCTAAACTTTATTCCGTTTATTTATAAATTAAGATAAAAAATTATGGTATGGCTGCGTCTGCCGCTGTCTAGGGCCAATTGTGTATCCATAGTGAAAATGGTGATACTACCTCAACGTCTGTAAACTTTCAGAAATTCCCCGGTTTGCATCGAGGATACATTTTTTTAAGGTAACCGAGACCCTGATAAATGATCTACTCTGGTGAAGAAAGCGGGTAAGGCTTAAAATAAACTATTTATATAAATAGTTTGAACAAGGAGGATTACATCTCCCTGTTCTCTAAGGGATACTTTATTGCCTCACAGTTCTGGCTGTATAAACACTGGGAAGGGAGCCCTTTCTGTAGATACTTATTGAATAGATCTACATTTGAAATATTTTTTTCATTGTTAGAGTCCGGGTCACTAATTAGATTTCAATAGGATTATAAGGAAATTAGGAGGCTATTTTCTAAGTCATGGTGCACCATTAGAGCATGGTTTCGAATAATAGGATCACCATATTTGACACCATTATGGCACAATAATTTTTTAACTGAGTTGGAGGATTTGGCGTGGGAATTTTTTTTTTACCTTTCACAAGTAGTGGATAATGGAGAAATATTTTCATTTTTGGAGATTACACAAAGAGAACACACATTGAATTTATCTTGGTTTAGGTATCTACAACTCCGTTCAGCACTTGTATAAAACAGAAAGTATTACTACAGATAAATGCTTTGCTTAGATCTAATTAAACTCGCTATCTCAGTGTAATATTAAAGTGTACAGCTCCCTATACTGCATCCTGTACAAGAGGCATTAGTGTACGTTTTGATCAAAAGGCATAAGCCCACTCACCACGCCAATGTTGCCTCTTTGAGTGGGACCTAATCTGAAAATGGAGCAGGACAATGCAGTGACAAAGCGGCACTGCCCTAGTGGGTGGCGGGACCCAGGAGTCAAGCAGCAACCCTGGTGGAAAAACAAAGGGCAAGAGCAACACACAATAGGCCTCACAGAGCTGTAGCGATGGAATGCAGCAGCCGAGCCAAAAGACCCTGCTGTCCGACAATGCCATCCAAGGCACTGGGTCCCACCAATCCACCGGCACAGCGCCACAAAAACAAAAGCCACCACGCAGTACTGTACCATGTGAACAGCTGTCTAACACAACATGTCCATTGCTATCAGGAACTGCAGGTCAATTACCACTTATATGCAGACTTCTGCGAAATTAAAACCACCTGTGCCGAATGGGAGGAGTGCTGATACCAGTAATAAAGAAGAAAGATTGTTAAATCTTTCTTCTTTATTACTAGTATCAGCACTCTCCCATGTGGCACAGGTGATTTAATTCCTGCAGTCCCTGATAGCAATGGATATGTTGTGTTAGACAACTGTTCACATGGTGCAGTACTGCGTGGTGGCCTTTATTTTGTGGCGCTGTGCTAGTGGGTCAGTGGGACCCATTGCCATAGATGGCATTGTCCAGACAGCAGGGTTGCCGTCTGACTCCTGGGTCCTGCCGCCTACTAGGGCAGTGCCGCTTTGTCACCGCACTGTGCTGCACCTTTTGTCAGAGTAGGTCTTACTCAAAGAGGCAACCTTGGCGTGGTGAGTGGGCTTTTTCCTTTTGATCAAAATGTGCACTAATGCCTCTTGTACAGCATGCAGTATAGGGGGCTGTATACTTTAATATTGCGCTGAGAAGCGAGTTTAATTAGATCAAAGCAAAGCATTGTGGATATGCGATCCAGTTCTGTTTTCACCCCTTGATATATTACTATAGATAAATACTGACACACCTTTGAATGAACTATTTTGAAACGCGGGTAATGAGTTAAGAATCTCGAATATTTACAAATATTTACAAACACATTATTTAAAGGATTGTCTTCCCCCGGTCAAAGGGGGTGGGAATGTGATTTAACGGTTCAACCATTTGACTAGGGGAACATAATGACGAATTTTCGGTTAGTATCTCATAATTGTAACCATGTTATGGTTCAGTTTAATATTTTGCATACAATATATGTTACGCAAGTCTGGCTCAACAGATGTAGGTTGAGAAGTAGCTCTAAGTGTCCAAGATGCAATTTGTTAGGGGCAGATCATTTACATATATTCTGGTCCTGCACGCAACTAACAGAATATTGGGAGATAAAAGCCAAACTGATTTCCCAAAAACTAAGAGTAGTGATCCCATACATGCTAGAATGTTGGATTCTGGGCGACTTTTCCCAGGTTAACTGCCACAGATGTTAAAAAAATCTTATTGATTAAAATAGCCTTTTTGCCAGAATTTTAATTTTACAAGTCTGGTTCTCTTCTAATACTCCTATGGTTTATGTATGGCTAAATTTGGTCAACAAAGTTAAGAGTTATGAAAAAATTGTGTATAGACAAAGGAATTGCGAAGAGAGTTGGGGGAAGGTATGGGGAGGATGGAGTTCTTAGGTTACTACTCTCTGTTCCATTTGCCATTTGCCCCGTCTTATAGATGAGGGTGTTAGGTGATGCTTTGCAAGGGGTGGGCGGGGGTCGTTGGGGTATTTTTGGTGCGGGAGATTAATGGAAAAAAACTAGAAATAATTTATTTATATAGAAAATGCTGTGAAATATTTATTCTTTATTAAATGAAGTTTTTTCAAAAAACATTCTACTGAGTGCTTCCATTAAGAGCTCTTTAGTACATAGTACGACGGGGGAGCCGCCAATATAGCGCTTCTGATGCTAGCTTTACTTACCACTGCCTTGTATTCTACCAGTACCGTTCTGTAACCTGACTGTGTATAGCATCAGGAAATAGTGTGTGCAAGCTCACATTGTGACCTGATGCTGTGCGATGTCAGGTCACGGTGCAGCGCTACACGAAGAAAACGCTGGATCTCCCAAGTGGCAGCACTATCTGGAGCAGGAGATAAATTGTACGTAAAATAAATCTGAATAACATTGGGGGTGTGATGAATATTGTGGGTCTGATCTGAGGTCTAATGAGAATTAGAAGTCTGTTATGAGGGTCTGATTAAAATTAGGAGTCTGATTAGAAGTCTGATTAAGATTGGGGGTCTGATCTGAGGTCGGAAGAAAAATATTTTTATTATCATTTTCTCTAAAACCTAGGGACGTATTTTGGTCAAGTGTGTGGTATAGAACAAAAAATACCATAGTCGTATACAGTTAAATATAAATGTACAAATAAAACTAGCACAAGCACTTACTGCAGAAATTTTCTTCTGGAAAATCTACAGTGTGTAGAGAAAGACAATAGAGTTGAGCGGACACCTGGATGTTCAGGTTCGCCGCAAAGTTCGTGTTCGGGACCCGAACTTGACCTCAAACCAAACCGCATTAAAGTCAATGGGGACCTGAACTTTTGGGCACTAAAATGGCTGTAGAAAAGTCCTGGAAAGGGCTAGAGGGCTGAAAAGGAAGCAAAATGGGGTTAAGAGTAGGGCAAGTGGCACATCTGTCACTGTCACCAAGCATCTCCACCGTATCCCATGGAAGTGTTCAGCTATCAGCTGTTCTTCTCCCAAACACTGGAGAGAAAGATAAATAGAAAGAGGAAGTGCCCCCCCTACCCACCCGCAATCCTTGGCAATGAATACCAGCATTTCAAAATTCCTGGTCGTTTGAAATTCTGTCATTCTGTCTGATGGCGATGGATGGAGACTTTTAAAAATCCTATGGTGGTGGCTTTCCCACAGTACGTGGTTCCCAGCCGCCACTACTTTTTCAGGTGAGCCATCCCTTCCCTGCATAACTAATTGGCGGACAAAATCAGGTGTGCACAGTGCAACGCCATCTGTGGCCATCTTTTGGTTAACATTTCCACGGTTATCAGGACTTTTTATTATAAATAGTAAAAAAAAAATATACAAGGAACATTTCAAAAAGAGAAAATCAACCCTACCAGCCTCCCACCCTACACCCCCCCCCCCCCCTGCATTTCACTCATACCACTCATTAATGCTCATTCACAAACTATATACGAATTTACTTTACATATTTAAATAAATGTAAAAATAACCATAGCAAAAGCAGGTGCACTCTGCGGCAATACTAAATCCTCACACTGATAAAATTGAGGGGTTAGTTCGACATATCCTACTAGGAGGACATGTCTTAAGCTCGGACACCACGGCAAGGTCCCTCAAGTAGCCCGAGACCCTACCTCTCAACCTACCTGAGCCGTATGGGCGATACCAGGAGCCGTTGGGCATTACGGGAGCATAAGGCCTGACTCACAGACAGCTCACCAGTGACCTCCAGCATGTAACCATGCTTGCAATGGGAGGTGGGAGGTGCCTGTGAGCCCCACCCGAGACCGGCTGATATGGCCCAGAGCCTCACAGCTGCACCTGAATGTGGCCTGTAGATGAAAAGCAGGCACATTTAAATTGGAGTTTATACACCTCCAAACATATTATACAATCCATTAGAAAACGTGGTGTGGTGTTTAACAAGCAGGATATGCTCAACCCATATGCAGTTGTGCATGTATCTAGGGAGCACATCCTGCACTTGTAGTCCGTTGCTAGGGGCAATCAACAGCAAAAATGTATACAATGGAAGATTCCAGCAACGGACTACAAGTACCACAATAACCATCCTACATACGATAGCGATAATGTGGATGTGGAGAACAATCACAAACATAACCATAGCAAAAGCAGGTGCACTCTGCGGCAATACTAAACCCTCACACTGATAAAATTGAGGGGTTAGTTCGACATATCCTACTAGGAGGACATGTCTTAAGCTCGGACACCACACCTCGCCCCTTGCAACGGACTACAAGTGCAGGATGTGCTCCCCTAGATACATGCACAACTGCATATGGGTTGAGCATATCCTGCTTGTTAAACACCATACCACATTTTCTAATGGATTTTAAATAAATATAACTCAGATAAACTAAACAAACAAACAAAACTATATGCATGCAGTGAAGATGGATGGAGAGTTTTAAAATCTTATGGCGGTGGCTGTCCCTCAGTATGGGTTGCCCAACCGCCACTACTTTTCCAAGTGAGCCATCCTTGCCCTGCCCAACCAAGTGGCAGACAAAAATAGGTTCGCACTGTGCAACGCCATCTGTGGCAAGGTCCACATAACCACTGGTACGCGGACCAGTAAGCACGGGTAGGGACATTATATCTCACTAACTACATACTGGATAAATGCAGTGGTGGCTGGGAATGAGGCAGATAGCAGTTTGTCGCATGTCCTTCCGCCACCAAGGATTCCAGGGCATTTCACTTTGCCTCCTGTTGCCTACTCATCCTTGTCTGCTTCCTTCTCCTGTACCAACTCCTCATCCGCTCAGTATAACACCTTCACCACCAAAATCAGCACAGCCAGGGGGAAATGACAGAAGGCTGTTCTGTAACCCATCGGTTTGTAGGACAAACCCCACACCATGCAGGAGCTGTGGACAGGCGTGAAACAACAGATCGATGAGTGGTTGGTGCCTCTAAGCCTCAAGCCGGCCTGGTGGTGTGTGATAATGGGTGAAATCTCATAGCAGCTCTGCACCTAGCCGGTTTGACACACATCCCTTTCACGGCATATGTGCTGAATTTGTTGGTGCAGAAATTCCTGAACACCTGACAGTGAATATCAATTCAGTTAATCCAGCTCTTAGATTCTGGTGAGACAAATTCACATTTATTGGTGGTCAAGTACCCCTGCGGCCTGAGCTGCAGATGTGACAGGCAAATAATTATATTAAATTTGTCGGTTAAATTGTTGGGTAACATTTCCACAGTTATCAGGACTTTTGATTATTAATGGTAACTAAAACTATACAAGGAACATTTAAAAAGAGAAAATTAACCCGACCAGCCTCCCACCCTAATACCCCCCATTTCACTAAAACCACCCCTTAATGCCCATTTACAAACTATTTACAAATTTACTTATAAACATACTTAAATAACTATAAGTCACATAAACAAAAAATACTATATACATGCCTTAGCCTTAATTTATAAGGCCCTTATGCCAGTCAAATACAGCTGGCTTGGAGGGTGGGTTCCTGCACCAACATAGACCAGGTGGGTACACAATTGTTCAGCCAGGGCACAGTCCTGGAGGAGGAGGAGGAGATTAAACCGTGTCCACAGCAGGGTGGCACCCAAAGAAGCTCATGGCCATCACTTGAGTGTGGCTAGGGGGGGATACGGAGGACACAGACTATACACCTCCAACAGAGGACATCTTGTTGTTGTCTCTGGGCAGTCTGGCAAAGATGAGCAACTACATGCAGCAGTGACTGAGCAATGACTGGCAAGTTACACCCACATTCTAACTTGCGCTGATTACTAGGTGTTCACCCTGCTGGATCCCCGTTACAAGGACAACGTGTCGTCCTTATTTCCGTCACTGAAGCGTGATCGAAAGAAGCCAACGCTGGTAGATGTGCTGCTGATGGCATCCACACCTTACACTGGGGGATCAGGGGAAGTACAAGGCTAAAGCAGAGGAGGAGGAGGAATAAGTCACCAACGCAGCTGGGTCACCGCCCGCACCTGAGAAGGCAGGGTTAGCATGGCCAAAATGTGGAAAATCTTTGTCACCAAGCCAACACAAAGAAATCCAAACACATTGTTGTTGACGACTACCTTTGCCTTCACAGCCAGGGGTACTTAGAAAGAAAGAAAGGGTACAGATCGCCCAACAATCTTGACGCCAACAAATTTACTGAATATATTTCCAAGTCAGGTATGCAGTCCAGGGGTACTTTGAAAGAAAGAAGGGGTACAGATCCCCCAACAATCTGAACGCCAACAAGTTTACTGAATATATTTCCAAGTCAGGTATGCAGTGCAGAGGTACTTTGAAAGAAAGAAGGGGTACAGATCCCCCAACAATCTGAACGCCAACAAGTTTACTGAATATATTTCCAAGTCAGGCATGCAGTGCAGGGGTACTTTGAAAGAAAGAAGGGGTACAGATCCCCCAAAAATCTGAACGCTAACAAGTTTACTGAATATATTTCCAAGTCAGGTATGCAGTGCAGGGGTACTTTGAAAGAAAGAAGGGGTACAGATCCCCCAACAATCTGAACGCCACCTAATGTACTGAATATATTTCCAAGTTAGGTATGCAGTACAGGTGTACTTTGAAAGAAAGAAGGGGTACAGATCCCCCAACAATCTGAATGCCAGCAAGTTTACTGAATATATTTCCAAGTCAGGTATGCAGTGCAGGGGTACTTAGAAAGAAAGAAGGGGTAGAGATCCCCCAACAATCTGAACGCCAACAAGTTTACTGAATATATTTCCAAGTCAGGTATGCAGTGCAGGGGTACTTTGAAAGAAAGAAGGGGTACAGATCCCCCAACAATCTGAACGCCAACAAGTTTACCGAATATATTTCCAAGTCAGGTATGCAGTGCAGGAGTACTTTGAAAGACAGAAGGGGTACAGATCCCCCAAAAATCTGAATGCCACCTAATGTACTGAATATATATTGCCAAGTCAGGTATGCAGTGCGGGGGAACTTGTAAACAAATAAGGGGTACGCAGCTCTCCTCATTCTTTTCGGTCAACCAATGAAGTAACATACAAATTTAATAACACTTGTTCCCTGTCAGGTATGCCGTGCCTGGCAGAAAAGATTGGTTTAGGTCACACATCTATGTGAGAGAAAAATTTATTACACTTTGTTCCCTTCCCAATAGGCCCTGGTGTTAAAAAGATAAGATTGGTTAAGGCCACACCACTTTGAAAGAAATGAGGGGCACAGATCCCCCAACAATCAGTACGCCACCTAATTTACAGAATATATATTGTCAAGTCAGGTATGTAGTGCAGCAGAAACACTACCTCCAAGCCACTTGTGAATGACTGGCCTAACAACCGTTGCAATGTCCAACCACAATCTAATAGATGGATTTACTGTTTATTTTTTAAATGTCAGATACACAGCGCATGCCTGAGGGTTACTTTATGGCAACAAATATTTTCTTTTCAACTACAATATCCCAGTGGAATTTACTGATTTTGTATGATTTGCATTACAAGGCAATAAGATACTTTATAGGAAAACAAATATTATTTTTTCACCCCCAGTGACACAGATGAATTTGCTGATTATTTTTCACTAGCAGATTGGTGGTGCAGGCAGTAAATGTTATAAACACAGAGGATTTTTTTCACCCCTAGTAACACAGATGGATTTACTGATTATTTTTTAACAATCACAAATGCAGTGCACATAGCAGATGTACTTTTTAGCACAAAAAAATAAAATAAAATACTCAGCCCAAAATCTGATGGATTTATAGAATTAATGACAAGTATATCTGCAGGACAGTGGTACTTTACATAACAAAATTGTCACCCACTAGGTCCCTAAAATCACAAACTGAGTAACAGTATTATTTTTCCCTTCCCCTGGCAGATATGCAGGGCAGGTGCACTTAAAAAATGGGTATGTTTTGTCAAATGAAGTAAAAAGACTGGATTCTGGCACATATGCACCTGCAAGTGCACGTCACTTGCACAAAATGGCTGCCGACACCAACCACTTACAAGTCTTTGTCACTTGCCTCATAAAAAAAAAAAAAAAAAAACACTGCCATTGCACCCACAAGAAAAAGAAAGGTTGTAGATCGCTGAGTGACCCTACTGTGCTAAACTCACGTTCAGACAAAATACTGTCCGCAGGGCAGGCCAGCACCTCCAAGACGTAAAGGGCAAGCTCAGGCCATGTGCCCAATTTGGAGACCCAGTGGTTGAATGGGGCAGACTCATCAGTCAGTACGTGTAGGTGTGTACACACATACTGTTTCACCATGTTGCTGAAATGCTGCCTCCTGCTAAGACGTTCCGTATCAGCTGGTGTGCAGGCAAAGCTTTTCCACATTTCGGCCATGCTAACCTTCCCTTCTGAGGTGCTGGCGGTGCCCCAGCTGCATTGGCGACTTCTTCCGCCTCCTCTGCCTTTGTCTTCTGCCTCCACTGGGAATGCCATCTACCAGCGTGCGCTTGTATTCGCTAATCTTTGAATCATGCTCCAGTGATGGAATTTAGGATGGCATGTTGTCATGTAGCAGGATGGCCACCCAGTAATAAGCACAAGTTAGAGTGTGGGCAATTCGGCGGTCGTTGCGCAGGCATTGTAGTCGCTCATGTGTGCCAGGCTTCCCAGAGGAAACAACAAGCTGTCCTCTGTGGGAGGTGTATTGTCTGTGTCCTCTGTATCCCCCCAGCCCCACTCCAATGATGGCTATGAGCTGCTTTGGGTGCCACCTTGCTGTGAACATGGTTCCTCCTCATCATCCTCCTCCTCCATAAGTGTGCCCTGGCTGGACAGTTGTGTACCTGGCCTCTGTTGGTGCAGGAATCAATCCTCCAAGCCACTTGTAAATGACACTGGTCATGTTGGTGGAGTACTCGAAACAGCGCAACACAGCACACACGTCCCGCATGGAGGCCCACTTGTTGGTGGTGAAGTGGTGCTGTTCTGCAGAAGCGACTCACCCCGTGCGTGCTGCAGCTGAAACTCCACTATCCCCTGCTGCTGCTCGCACAGTCTCTCCAGGATTTGCAAGGTCGAGTTCGAACTTGTGGGTACATCGCATATGAGGCTGTGAGTTAGAAGGTCGAATTCACGCTGCAGCACAGACAGGCAAGCAGCAGCAGGGTGAGAACGCCGGAAGTGCGCACAGATGGCCTGCACTTTCTGCAGAAGCTCTGACATATCAGGGTATTTTGCCCATATGCAGTGCAGGTGTGATCTCACCCAAAAATGGGAATATGTCACTAACCAAACTAACAGACAGATTAACTATTATATTTTTGTGTGAGGGGTACAAAGATGGTGGATTGCACCCACAAAGATATTGCTATAGGTCACCCCCAGAATTAACAGCCAGATTAATTATTATATTTCTTTGTCAGGGTGTAAAGCTGGTGTATATCACCCACAAAAAATGTCACTATAGGTCACCAACAGAACAAATAGCCAGATGAGATTCCTAACACTGTCCCTCACTTCAGCTGCCGGTTTCCTGTCCCTGCACTACTCAGAGCTGATGGGCGGTGCTACACGTGATCCAGCTTATATAGAGGTTGGGTCACATGATGCACTGGCCAATCACAGCCATGCCATTTGTAGGCATGGCTGTGACGGCTTTAAGTGCCCACAGCCTAAAAGCTTGTTGATTGGCTGCCCTGCAGCCTTTCAACAAGCTTTATTATATGCCCAGACATCGAACTCGAACCCAAAATTTTCTGGCAAAGTTCGGGTCCGGGGTACCCAAAATCGTAACAATCGGGTTCGCTCAACACTAGATATGAAACAAACAAAAAAAAGATTCTCGTCACTGCAGATTGATGTCAGTTGTATGGCTGCATAACTCCTGCCTGCTCCATGCACCACTTTATTTTGATGTACATGTACGTCGAAGTGTCAGGAAAGGGTTAAATCTCTGCTATTTCTACACTTAGATGCAGGGTTGGCCTTAGAGGGCACCAGATGTTCTCCTTTTCGAGGCACCCAATCACCGAAACAAGAGCGCACAGGATGGGAGTCTGCCTGCCGGCTTCTCCAGCAAAGCTGGCACAATGACATCATCACATTGTGCCTGCTGCTAGAGAGAGAGAGAGAGAGAGGTGTTCTTTGCTCACAGTGGAAAGGAGGCTGCAATATTCAGTTTTTATTTTTATATTACTGGATTGGGGTAGTAAGGGGGCAGAACTACTAAATTGGGAGCACTAAGGGGACTGAACTACTGAATTGGGGGCACTTAGGGAAAACTACTGGATATGGGGGACTAAGAGGGCAGCACTTTTGGAAGTTGACAGCATTACTAGATGGAGCACTAAGGGGGCAGAACTACTGGAAGGGGACACTAAGAGGGCAACAGTACTGAATTGGGGCACTAAGAAGGCAGCACTACTAGAAGGGGGCAGCACTGCTGGATGAGGGCACTAAGGGGTAGAACTACTTGATGGGGTGTACAAAGAGGCCAGCACTACTGAATTGGAGCACAAAGGGGCAGCACTACTGAATTGGGGGACAGAATGGACAGCACTACCAGATGGGGGCACTAAGTGGTAATCACTACGTGGGGACTAAGGTAGCTTTCTACCATGTAGGGACACCAAAGAGGCATTTTACTCTTTTGGGGACAACTAAAGGGTTTAACTACTGTATCGAGGCACTAAGGGTCATGCCTACTGCGTGGGGCATTAATGGGGCTTAACTACTATGTGGTGGCACTATGTGGGCATAACTAGTGCATGGGGCACTATGCGGGCATAACTACTGTGTGGGATCACTATGGGGAATAATTGCTTTGTGGGGCGCTAGGGGGCACTACTGCTGTCCGGGGACACAAAGGGGGCATTCTACTCTGAGGATCAGTAAATGGGCATTATACTGTGTGAGGGCACTAGCAGTGTATTCTTACAATGAGGGAGCACCATGGGGGTATAGCTACTGCTAAAGGGCAGGCACATGCTGCAGCTGCAACATTCTGCAGATGCCTGTATGGCTTTTAATGGGCGGGCCTGCATCTGAAGAACATTGCAGGTAGCACAATGATGGTTTTGCATTACTTGCATCACAAAAAGTACTGAAACGGCAAAGCAGGTAACCAGAGGTTCACTGTTACACTATTTGCCATTTTTTCTGATGCAGGTGATGTAACATTCTGCAGATGCAGGCCTATGCAGAAGTGGTTATAATTAGAGTTGAGGAACCAGAGCTGTAACGTTCGGGTTCGTACTCAAACTTTACGATTTTTGCACCCGGTCCCGAACCCGAAAATTTCCGTAAAAGTTTGGGTTTGGATTCATGGTTTGGGATTTCTTCCCACTTTTTGAAAGGCTGCAGGGCAGCCAATCAGCAAGCGTTTCACTACTTTGCCCTAAGAAGCCATCACAGCTATGCCTACTAATGGCATGGCTGTGATTGGCTGAGTGCAGCATGTGACCCAGCCTCTATATAAGCTGGAGTCACGAGCGCCGCATGTCACTCTGCTGATCTTAGTGTAGGAACAGGATGCTGCCGGTGCTCTCAGGGAGAGATTATGAAAGAAATCTGTTTAACTTGGTGGTGTGAAATCTTCAAGCTACAGCAATTATTGAGGGAGTGTGTTACTGCTATCCTACATTTTTGTACCCAGCCCTGAGCCCAGTGATACTGCAAAATATATATATATATTTTTTTATTTTTTTTTAAATCCATCTGTTACTGAGCTGGGGGTCTGCGGCCATTTTAGCATCTGCAGTGTCCTTGAAACTGTATATGACCTGCATATGTGCCAGCCTGCCAGGGACATCAGACTAATCCTTTTTTGGTAGCTCTGTGAAGGAAAAATTCCTTTTTTCTGGCTGGCAGGGCAAATCCCCTACATTACCTATTTCATAAGTTAGTGGTGACATAGTGCATTTCTGTAGTTAGGCGCAAAAACCTGTATTGTGGTGCTATAGAGAGCACTTGTGCATACAACGCACAAAACGTATTTTAAAATTTATCAGTGACATACTGCATTCCTGTATTTTGGGGAAATAAACCCGTATAGTCGGTTCACAAAGCAGTTTTGCATACAATGCACAAATACGTATTTTAAATTTCAGCAGTGACATACAGTATTCCTGTATTTTGGGGAAATAAACTGTTATTGTTGGTCCACAGACCAGTTTTGCATACACCGCACAAATACCTATTTTAAATTTCAGCAGTGAAATACTGCATTGGTGTATTTTGGGGAAATAAACTGGTATTGTTGGTCCACAGACCAGTTTTGCATACAACGTGCAAATACCTATTTTAAATTTCAGCAGTGACATACTGCATTTGTGTATTTTGGGGAAATAAACCGTTATTGTTGTTCCACAGATCAGTTTTGCATACAACGTACAAATACCTATTTTAAATTTCAGCAGTGACATGCTGCATTTGTGTGTTTTGGGGAAATAAACCCGTATTGTTGTTCCACAGAGCACTTTTGCATAGAATGCTGAAAAACCTATTTTAAAATTTAGCAGTGACATACTGCATTTCTGTAGTTTGTTGCAATAAACACTGGTTTTGTGCCACATAGCAGATCTGAGGCTTACCCTGTATTTCAGTCATTTTAAGTAACCTTTTGAACTCCGCATTTACATAGTTGGTTGCAAGCACACTGGTTATGTGGTAGATAGCACATTTGCGGTATACGCTGCATTTCTCACAGTCAAATTAAACCGTTAACTTCTGCTGTTACATTATTGTTTTGAAATATCACATTTTTGGTGATAGTGAAATAATTGTATTGAATTGCTCCGTTACACTGTTGTGTGACCTAAAGAAATGTATTCTGTTTATGATACGGGCACTGCCTTACTGTTAGTGAACTTAATTGTTGACTATTGGAAGTTAAATTGACACCGGAGATAAACCATCTGTAAGATTGGTGGGTGAACGCAAATAATGAGAACATCAAATAAGGGAAGTGGGCATGGTTGTGGTGGTGTTGGTGGAGCTCCTGTTGCTGGGAGAGGATGTGGCCATTCAGCGCCAACTACAGGTCCAAGTGAAATACCTTCCTCAGGTGCGAGTAGGCGACAGAATCTGCAGCGTTATTTGGTAGGCCCGAATGGCGTTCTACGGATGGTGAGGCCAAAACAAGTACAAGCGATAGTAGATTGGGTGGCTGACAGTGGCCCAGTTCCTTCACAGTATCTCCCACCCAGTCCTCTACAGAAAGCTCAGAGTTGGCACCTGCAGCCCATGCCCATCAGTCTTTCACCTCACCCCCTTGCCAAGCAGCCTGAGCTCCAAGTAATGCAGCAGACTCTTATCCTTTTTGATGACTCTGCTGGCAGGGTTTCCCCAGGCCATCCGCATAGCCCTGCCCCAGAAGTGGAAGACATTGAATGCACTGATGCCCAACCACTTATGTTGCAGGATGAGGACATGGGAATACCACCACAGCACGTCTTTGATGATGACGAAACACAGGTGCCAACTGCTGTGGCTTTCTGCAGTATGCAGACCGACGAGGAGGGCAGGGGTCAAGAATGGGTGGAAGATGATGTGGAGGACGATGAGGTCCTAGACCTCAACTAGACTCAAATTCATGCTAGTGAGGTGTGCAGTTCTGGGGAAGAGGCGTGGTCGCACAGAGACAACAGTACAGCAAAAGAGGAGCAGGCTCCAAAAGCGGAGCTGCCGTTCCATAGACAGTAAGCCTGCTACTGCCCACCGCACCCAGGGACCAAGCACAACAAGGCCTGCTTTAAGGAGCTCATTGGCATGGCAGTTCTTCACACAATGTCATGAAGACAAGACACGAGTGGTTTGTGCGCGTAGCCATCAGAGCCTGAAGCAAGGCATAAACGTTCTAAACCTGAGCACAACTTGCATGACCAGGCATCTACATGCAAAGCTACGAATTGCAGTGGAGTAAACACCTTAAAAACAAGAAAGGTCTCAGGCTACTCCTGCTTCCTCTTCTGCTTCTGTCTCTGCCTCTTCCTCCACCTTTGGAGTCACAGTGGCAACTGCTATCCAGCAAACAGAGGATGTGCCACCAACATCACCACCTCCGTCATCATCACCAAGCATCTCCACCATGTAACACGCATAGCGTTAAGCTGTCCATCTCCCAAACACTGGAGAAAGAGAAAATACCCACCTACCCTCCCGCGATCGCTCGTCCTGAATGCCAGCATTTCAAAATTACTGGCCTTTGAAATGATTTTATTCCGTCTGGTGGAGACAGACTGTTTTAAACAGCTGATGGTGGTGGCTGTCCCACAGTATGTCGTTCCCAGCTGCCACTACTTTTCCAGGTGAGCCATCCCTTCCCAGCACAACCAAGTGGAGGATAAAATCAAGTGTGCGCTGTGAAACGCCATCTGTGGCAAGGTCCACATAACCACAGAAACATGGACCAGTAAACACTGGCACGGACGCTATATCTGCCTAACTGCACACTGGGCCCGAGGCAGATAGTGGTTTGACGCATGCCCTTCCACCACCGAGGATCGCAGGGCATTATTCTTTGCCTCCTGTTGCCTCCTCCTCCTACTCCGCTTCCTCCTCCTCCTCTTCTACCACCTCCTCATTTGGTCAGCGAAAGACCTTCACCATCAACTTCAGCACAGCCAGGAGTAAACGTCAGCAGGCGGTTTTAAAACTCATGTGTTTGGGGGACAAACCCCACACTGCATAGGAGCTGTGCAGGGGCATAGTAGAACAGACTGATGAGTGGTTGCTGCCAGTGAACCTCAAGCCAGGCCTAGTGGTGTGCGACAATGGGCGAAATCTCGTAGCAGCTCTGGAACTAGCCGTTTTGACACACATCCCTTGCCTGGCGCATGTGCTGAATTTGGTGGTGCAGAAATTCCTTAATAACTACCCAGACATGTCAGAGCTGCTGCACAAAGTGCGGTCTGTCTGTGCGCACTTTCGGCGTTCTTACCCTGCTGCTGCTCGCCGGTCTGCGCTGCACAAAAGTGGAACTCCACATTGCATATGCTAGAAAGACTGTGCGAGCAGCAGCAGGTGATAGTAGAGTTTCAGCTAAAGCACGCACGGGTTAGTCGCTCTGCGGAACAGAACCACTTCACCACCAATGAGTGGGCCTTGTTGCGGTGTTTCGAGTACTCAACCAACATGGCCAGTGCCGATGATGCCGTTCTCAGCTTTTCTATCCCACTTCTATGTCTCCTTGAAAACACACTTAGGGCAAATATGGAGGAGGATGTGGCACAGGAGGAAGAGGAGGAGGAAGAGGGGGCATTTCACAGGGTTTCAGGCCAGTCATTAAGATGTGGCTCAGAGGGTGGGTTCCTGCACCAGCAGGGGCCAGGTACACATGTGGCCAACCAGGGCACAGTTCTGGAGGAGGATGAGGTAGAGGAGGAGGAACCGAGTTTACAGCAGGGTGGCACCAAACGCAGCTCATGACCATCACTGCAGCGTGGTTGGGGGGATACGGAGGACACAGACGATAAACCACCTACAGAGGACAGCTTATCCTTACCTCTGGGCAGCCTGGCACACATGAGCGACTACATGCTGCAGCGACTACATGCTGCAGTGCCTGCGCAACAACCGCAGAGTTGCCCACATTTTAACTTGTGCTAACTCCTGGGTTGCCACCCTGCTGGATCCCCGTTCCAAAACAGCATGCCATCCTTAATTCCCTCACTGGAGCGTGATAGGAACATGCGCGACTACAAGAGCACGCTGATAGACATGCTCCTGAGGGCATTCCCAACTGACACCGGGGGACAAGTGGAAGTACAATGCGAAGGCGGAGGAGGAGGAGGTCACCAACACAGCCATTTTAGTGCCCAAAAGTTCGGGTCCCCATTGGGGTTCGGGGTCAAGTTCGGGTTAAGTTCGGATCCTGAACCCAAACTTTTTTGTGAAGTTCGGCCGAACCCGTCGAACCCGAACTTCCAGGTGTACGCTCAACTCTAGTTATAATATGAGGCACACTAGGGGGAGGCACAGATCATAAGGCACTATGGGGGAACACAGAGCATGAGGCACCAAAGGGGCAAAGAGTAATAGGCACTATATAAAAGAGGCACTATATAAAGGGGGGACTAAATCTGGCACTATATTATCGGAATACAGAGCAAGAGGTGCAATATAAAGGAGTCACAGATCCTGGAACTATTTAAAGGGGCACTATATATAGTGGCCACAACACATGTGGCACTATATACAGGGGGCATGGAGCATGAGGCTATATATCCATGGGGCACAGAGTGTGTGGAGCTATATAGGGGGTACTACCTGGGCAGAAATAGCGGCCTAACAGTTAGTTGTGCCACTATCTGTGACTCTCGCCCTGCTCACACCAGGTCTAAACATTGAATAAGAAGAAGAGGACCGACACTCGAAAATTAAATGCAATTCTTGTATATTTATTGCCACATCAGACAAATTCTTCTGAAATACAAGAATTTCATCCAACTTCCGAGCGCCAGTCCTCTTCTTCTTATTTTCAAGTAGAAAGCTGGCCCTGACCCGGGCACCGCCCAACTAATGAACAGAGTGCGTGTTACAGTGAAGGTCTTAAATTGTGGGCGTGGTGTGGGTGGGGAAGGGAACGGGCCTGTTTTAGGCATAGAAACATGTCTAAATGTAAGAGAGCTCATAAGCTGTCTTACATTTAAAACTGGCGCTGGATGTGCTGAAGTTATGGAGAGTGACTGCGCTTCTTCATAACTTCGGCAGATCCACCACCAGTTTAGGGTTTTCATAAGACCAGCGTCTAAAATGTGCCCCTAAATGTAAATGTTTATTCTATCACTGACTGTGTCTGATCAGTGTTGTAGTCACTTGTATGGTCTACAGTGTGCATACCTTTACAGCTGTTCAGGACATACTGGGACCCGTAGTTTCACACTTCACATACTTGTCAAGGGCCAACCTGAATATGCAATCTGTATTGAACTGCTTTTGAGCTAATGCTTTATATATGCACTGTATTGGTTCCGGTGCTGTATTTATGTACTGAGCTTGGTTGTGGTGCTGTATTTATGTTCCATGTCTGGTTCTGGTGCTGTAATTATGAAATGATCTCTGTTCAGTACATTAGTTATATTCTATGCTTGGTTTTGATGCTGTATTTGTGTGATGAGCTTGGTCCTGGTGCTGTATTTATGTCATAAACTTGATTATGGTGCTGTATTCATGTAATGAGAAAGTTTTGGTGCTGTATGTCATAATCTTCGTTCTGGTGCTGTATTCATGTAATGAGCTTTGTTCTGTGCTGTATTTATATTCTGTGCTTGATTCTGATGCTTAATTTATGTGATGAGCCTGGTCTTGGTGCTGTATTTCTAAAATGAGCTTCGTTTTGGTGTTGCATTTATGAAATTGGTTCTGGTGCTGTATTTATATGATGAGCTTGGTTCTGATCCTATATTTATGTAACAAAATTAATTCTGGTGCTATATTTATGTTCCATGCTTGGTTCTGATGCTGTATTTATGTGATGAGCATGGTCCTGATGTTGTATTCATGTAATGAGCTCGGTCCTGGTGCTATATTTATATAATAAGCTTGGTTCTGGTGCTGTTTTATGAAATGAGTTCTGCTCTGTATTTTTATTCTTTGCTTGACTTTGATATTTTACAGTATGTGATGATTCTGGTCCTGGTGCTGTATTTATGTAAGGAGCTTCGTATGGCACAACTACTTCTGTGCATACTTCTGTGCATACACAGCGCCCTCTCCATTCACTGCTATAGAACTACTGAAAATAGCCAATGCACAGCTATTTTTAAAGGTCCCATAATGGTTAATTGAGGAGTGGTCGTGAATGGTTTTAGAGTTATGTATTTTTATTTTTTGGATGGGTCAGGGCATGTAAACACACCCAATTATCCCTAGGTGGTTTTGGTACTAAAGATCTATATATAGAATAGGTTACAGGAACTGCAAGCCAGCAAACAGTAGAGAGTGGAGTTTAGCTCAGAAAGAGCAAGGTCAGTCTAGACTAGAAAACTAAATTATGATCAGTGGAAGTTTAGTCAGTAGCCAAGGAAAGGTAATCTCAAGTCAGACACAAAACTCAGTTAATTTAGTCTAGATTTTTAAATGTATCTTCCAGATTTGAACTTACAAGTACAACCTTTTGCATTAGAGGCAAGAATCTTAACCACTGGGCTATACAACTCAATGAGAAACTGTGCTGAATAACCTCATAGTAGTTTCCGTATCAGTAATATACCTTCTGCATAGGAATACTTACTACTTTAGAAACTACTATGAGGTTTTTCCAGCACCGCTCTGCATTAGAGGCAAGCATCTAACCACTGCCATACAACCTAATGACGAAGGTTTTGAGTTCAAATCCTGGCATAAACTTTTCTGAAATATAGACTAAATTAGATTTAAATACACTGGGTGTCCTCAAGCACGGACTTCATATATGGACATAGCTATATATGGATTCAGAGCAGGAACTCCTAAGCCACTACTGGCAGGTCAGGACAGCTTTTCCAGGGCAAACTCTGCGAATTGTAGGCCACAAATCCAGTTCGGCCACCCGGTAGTCCGGCGAATCTTTAATGTGGGGTGGCAGGGTGCTGGTCAAATATGCCACCAGCTGCTGGTTCAGGTCCTGCTCCAGGTCTAGCTGCTTCTGCTGGTGGCGAGTAGTTTTTCACTAGGCGGGTGAAGAAAGCTGCTCATCAGCGACTTTAGACTTAAGTTGCTGCTGATGGAGCTGGAACTGCTTCTACCCCTCCCCCACCCTGCCACAGCAGCCATGGCAGAGAAACATGAGCGCAGAGCCCCCGGTCAGACTCACTACATAGGATGTTTCTATAGTACTTCAGTTTGTCCTCCCTCTCAGCGGGTGTAAAAAAGGACCCCATTTTGGACTGGTAGAGAGGGTCCAACAAGGTGGAGAGCCAGAAGTCATCCCTCTGCTGAATGGTGACAATTGGGCTTTCACTACGCAAGCAAGTGAGCATGCATCGGGCCATTTGTGCAAGTGACTCAGAGGGACTACCTGCCTCCATATCCACTGTATACTGCCATGGTGTGCCTTGGTCCTCTGCCTCATCTTCCTCATTTCCCCAAAGCTCCTCTGGCTGCTCCTCCTCTCCTGTCACCTGTGTTGAAAAACCACCAATTTCGCTACACATTGCTTGTGCTCCAATGTCCTCCTCCTCCAGTATTGCCCCCACAGGGCTCATGTGATCATAAAATCTAGGTGCCATGTCTCCAGTCCCCTGACTAGCCAGACTTACCAGCATCTGTTCCAGGGCATGAAGCAGTAGAATGACATTGTTTATCCCGTAGTCCTGCTGACTGACAAATAACTTGTCCTCCTCAAAGGGCCTGAGCAAATGGCAGGTGTCATGCATGAGCTGTCCCTGGCTGACAACAAAGTTACACAGTTACTCCTGTCCGCTTGGATTACTCCTGTCCGCAAGAAATCGTTTATGGCCTTTCTTTGTTCGTTTAAGGGGTCCAACATATGGAGGGTGGAATTCCAACGGGTGGAAACATCACATATCAGCCTATGTTGGGAGATGCCGTTCTGCCACTGCAGCTTAAGGAGGGTGTGCTTTGCAGTGTACAAGTGGCTGAAGTGCATGCAAAGTTTCCTGGCCATTTTTAGGATGTCTTGCAGATGGGTGGAAGACTTCAGGAACCGCTTGACAACCAGATTGAACGCAGCGCCGACACCATGTTCTTCCTGTTGTCGGTCACTAGAGATGAGCAAATTTCTCAAAAATTCGATTCTCTCGCTTTGCAGAATTTTTTATACATGTAGAGTGCCCCTCCCCCCACCCTGACAGAGTGGAGAGGGTGTCAGCAGTGAGTTTGTGTTGAAGTCACTGATTACTTTGCCCTTCCTCTGATCCGTCAGAACAATAACCCACAAAAAACAGATCCTGTCTGGGGAGCATACGCCTTCACTGAGTCAGCATTTGCTCAATAATCTATCAGTATTGCTAATGCACAAACAGAGATGACACGGGAATGTAATATTCACATGTCTTCTGTGTTTTGTACCAACTCCTGCTTTTTGGTACCAAATCATAAGCCAATTCTGATGTGACCATGCAGGCCTTACAGCTGCTACACAGACAGGATCAGTTGTGCATCTAAATTTTCCTTTCTTCTGACCGATCAGAAGAAAGGTCAAATAGTGATTTCA
The DNA here is from genome assembly GCA_033119425.1 of Bufotes viridis. Taxonomy (NCBI): domain Eukaryota; kingdom Metazoa; phylum Chordata; class Amphibia; order Anura; family Bufonidae; genus Bufotes; species Bufotes viridis. Next base: position 109,621,936 of record CM065591.1, read on the forward strand.
AGAAGGCTAAACAAGGAAAATAGCGACCCTGTCATAGAGTGGGGAGGGTGGTAACAGCATGATAAGTCCACAGAATGCCTCTATGACATAGTGGTGAGGAGGAAGCAGCATGGGGAGACCATCAAGTGGCACAATGACAGAGTCTGTAGGTGGCGGCAGCATTAGGAGAAGGCCACTAAGTGGCACAATAACAGAGTCTTGAGGTGGCGACAGTATGAGGAGACCACAGAGCTGCACAATGACAGAGTCTGGAGGTGGAAGCAGCATGAGTAGGCCTCAGAGTTGCACAATGACAGAGTGTGGAGGTGTCGGCAGGAGCAGCATCAGGAGGAGTCCACAGAATGGCACAATGACAGACTCTGAGGTGGCGGCAGCAGAAGCTGCATCAGAAGGAGGCCACAGAGTGGCACAGTGACAGAGTCTGGAGGTGGAGGCAGCATCATCAGGTCACAGAGTGGCAAGGTGACATACTGTGGAGGTGGGTGACAATACTAGTACCCGCTGAAGATAATGGGTAAAAGAAGGATCACTTGGCATCAGATGTGGGGAATCAGATGGGTGGCAGCATCAGATTAGTAGTGAAGGCAGGTAGCCAGAAGAAACCGGATATTGTCAAAGTCAAAATGTTGGTGTGGCACCATGGATGATGCATTGGTGTGTAGAAATCCTGGCTGATCCATGCCTGATTCATCTTGATGCAGTGTCCCACTATGTGCTATATGTGGGCACTATAAACTCTTGCTAAATGTCATATCAAATGTATTGTGGTATAATGTTGTAATTCCCTTTAACAGGCTGGCTGTATCATATACAGTACCTTTTTCGCTCCTAGGTGGTACTGGCATATATATAGCTGGGGTGTGTGTAAAGTTAGTGTGTCCGATGTTAATAAAGAGATGAGGAAGTTAAAGGAGGTGGAATTTTTTTTATTTTCATCTTAATATTTTAAGAGATTTTATTGCATATAATTGCTGCGCTTAACGCAGAAAACAAGGTTTTTTTCCAATGAAATTATTCCAACAAGATTTTACCGCATATAAGTGCAGCGCTTCATGCTGAATACAAGATTTTTTTCCACCAAAATATATTACAAAAAAGATTTTACTGCATATAAGTGCAGTGCTTAACGCAGAATACAAGTTTTTTTTCCAATGAAATAATTAAAAAACAATTTTACTGCATATAAGTGCAGCGCTTAACGCAGAATACAAGATTTTTTTCAAATGAACTATTAAAAAATAATTTTACCGCATATAACTGCAGCGCTGATCGCAGACTATATGTTTCTTTTTCTACTGATATATGCCTCTAAAAGCTTTACTACATATAACTGGAACAGTGAACGCCGAGTATATTTATCTTTTTCCATGTATATACGCCAATAAAGGCTTTTCAACAGTGGGCAATAGGCTGTCTGTCAGTTTCAAAAAACCAATGGCGCCTGAGGCAGAGTGATCTGAAGTAAACGGGACGTAGTGGAGGAAGTAGGTCCTCGTGCGGTTTTTGTGCTGCAGAAAAGTCCCCCTAGTGTCCAGTAAGCAATACCGCAGATAGATGCGGGCTTTTGTGAATTAGTTTGCATTTTTGTGCAGGGTTAGTGCATAGTGTATTCACCTGTCTTGGTGCATCGCTCTTATGGACGTCGTCACGTAAGCGTGCAGTGTGTGAAACGTAAATACGAAATTTCACCACAACGTAATTCGGTCCATACCGCAAAAAGGAATTTCCCACATATGACTACAGCGCAGAATGCTGAATATATCTTTATTTTTCTACAGAAATACGACACTAAAGGCTTTACCACGTATAACTGCAACAGTAAACGCTTAATATATTTTCATTTTTCTACTGCTATAAGTCAATAAAGGTTTTTCAAGATATAAGTGCAGCAGCAACTGGCAAATGTGTATTTCTTTTTCTACTGATATACGCCAATAAATGTTCTTCTACATATAAGTGCACCAGCGAATGGCGAATGTATATTTCTTTTTCTACTGCAATACGCCAGTAAAGGCTTTACCAGAGATAACTGCAACAGTGTAGTGAGAATACTTTTTTCTTGTAGTCCTGAAATACAACCCTTTATGCTTTCACCAGAAATCACTGCAACACTGCAGTGTGTATATATATATATATATATATATATATATATATATATATATAATTTTTTTTTTATGTAATAGGCCCCTATACCCTTTCACCAGAAATCACTGCAGAAGTGACCTGAGAATATATATTTCTTGTTGGACGGAAAAAGGCCACTATACACTTTGACAAGAAAACAATTAAAGAGTGAATTACATGTATATTTTTCTTGTAGTACTGAATTACGACCCTATACGCTTTAACCAGATATGACTGCAAACGCGCGGTGCGTTTATATTTTTCAAGTATTACTGAAATACTGCCCTATACTCTTTCACCAGAAATTACTGCAAATGATTTTAGCATAAATAACAACAAAAGTACCCTGCATATATATTTATATTTTTCACAGATAAAAGCCACTAAAGGCTTTTCAACATAGCACTTGCACCCCAATAACTAATTGCTGGAATGACAGAGCTGTATTATGAGACTATCTGGATTCCCAAGTAATGTTTCCCTGCACTAGTAAATACTGTAGCTTTTTTTCACAATGAGGATTTTCCTATGACTCTCTCTAGCATCTGAACACGTCTCTCCCTGCCTGTGAAATGATTCCTCTCACTATCCTTTCCCTTCACTTGTAAATGCCTTTTTTTTCACAATGAGGATTTTCCAATTACTCTCCCTAGCATCTGCACACATCTCTTCCTGCCTGTGAAATGATTTCTCTCACTATCTTTTCCCTGCACTAGTAAATCGCTTCTTTCGGATTGTTTTTCTCCAGGACAGAAATCCTGGTCTGTATTAGGCTATATGCACACGACAGTGTTTTTCCTCGACTTCCGTTTTCAGTTTTTTTGCGGATAGGACAGGAACCCATTCATTTCAATGGGTCAGCAAAAAAATACTGTCCGTTCATCCGTGTGTGTTCAGCGTCCGTTGTCCGTGTTTCCCTTCAGCAAAAAAGTAGTGCATGTCCTACTTTTTTCTCATTTATGGACGAGGATAGGCATTTATTACAGGGAATCTGTGAAAACAAAGGAATCCTCCAAAAACTGATGGACCATCAGTATTTTTGCGGATCCCGATTTGCGGACAGCAAAAAACACTGTCGTGTGCATATAGCCTTAATGTCAGAGGTGGGTTCTCCGGACTGGGAGAATATAGGGAAAATTTTAGTCAGGTTTCGCACAACTTCAATCACACTGTTGTACAGTTTAATATCATACACAAAATATATGTGACACCTTTATGGCTCCATAAGAGGGACTTAGAGCCGCATCTGACTGCCCTCGCTGTGGGGATCCCGGGGCAGATCATATGCATCTGTTCTGGGACTGCCCGATAGTGAGTAACTATTGGAGAACGGTTCAAACAACCTTGAATCGGAGACTCAATATAGATATTCCTCTATCTCCCAAGGTATGGGTTTTAGGGGACCTATCAGAGGTTAACTGCCAGCTTATGAAGGGCCATCTGCTGACTAAAGTGATGTTTTTAGCCAGGCTTCTTGTAGCCAGAGAATGGTTTTCCCTTCTGCTCCAGACTGCAATAACTGGTTATGCCTGGTGGATAAGGTGAAAATCTATGAGAGAATCATGTATAGACAAAAGGGTCCTATATGAAATGGGCCAATGTTTGGAGAGACTGGGATGGTTAAGGAGAGGTTTTTTTTTTTTTTCTTTTTCTTTTTTTCTTTCCCTCTTCCCTGCAGGAATGGAGGGTGGGCTGAGGGGGAGGGGGAGGAATGGGGAAGTTATTTTTGTAAATTTCTTTTATGAATTTTGTTTTGTTCTTTTGAGATGATTGAAATAAAAGAGAAAGATAATTTAAAAAAAAAAAAAAAAATCTCTTCTTTCCATTTTTTTTTTAACAATTAGTTTTTCTTTCACTCTCCCTAGCACATGCATAAACATTTGTCCCTGCACTAAGTACAATACTGAATGGCAGAATCTATGATGGCCGCCGTATATTTATAGGGCTGTGACATCACCGGGCTGGCTGGCTGCTGATTGGCTGCATGCATGACATTGTGGGTCATCCCGCCTTCCCAGAGTTCTTTGCCCCATGTCCTCACACGTGTAGCCGCCATTGTAGCCACCATGTTAGGAAAAATTAGAATTTGTTACTACGAAGCACGAGGAAATTTGCATTTCGCATTTTTGCGAATCAAATTTTTTCAGAAAATTCTAAACAAATCGCTTATTTGTCTGTCACCATGGTTTCGATTTTGAGTTGTTGCAGAGAAACCCAGTATTCGATTTCTTGATAATGGACACAAAGCTGTTTCTCCCCTGTGTGACACCGTTCAGCCAGGCAAACGAGGTGTAGAACAGCGTGACGCTGCTGTGCCCTGCACATGTGGTATGCTGGAGGAGCACTGCTAATTATCCCTGTAGTGGAGGCTGAGGACACTGTGGATGATGAGGAGGTAGACGCGGACATTGTTGCAGGGCCAATGGCGTGAGAACGTGGAGGCGGAAGCGGCGCCAACTGGCCATGTTGCTGGTGTGGCTGGGCAGGAACCTTATTTACCAAGTGGGCTGTAAAGGACGTATATTGTCCTTGACCATAGTTATAGCTACTGACCAATTTTCCCTAAAAAGGCTGACAAACAATTTTCCCCACTGAATGGCTAATTGACGAAATTCGGTTCATACAGAATAAAGTCTACAATCACCCATCAATTTTGCCCATAAAGGCTGTTTCACAAAAAATTTCACCAATGAATGGCTAATCGACATAACTCGGTACATACAGAAGAAAGTCTACAATCACCCATCAATTTTCCTGTATTCTTTTTCCTATTAATACACCCCCTAAAAATATAATATTAAAATCACAATTCACCGAAGATAGGCTAATAGGACGTAGGTATCTATGTTATTAATACACCCTGTATATGGCTATAGTACAATGGAACTTCACCGCTAAACGGGAAATATTTTTTGCCACTAATACACATCAAAAAGGGTTGTAATTTTCTCACTTCAACACACAACGGCTAATAAGACCTTTTTCTTTTTCCCCACTAATACACGCCAAAAGGGCTTTAGAACATATAACTGCACTGCTGTTCGGCAAATAGACCCTTATTTTTTGCACTTATACACTACTCAAAAGGCTTTAGAATATATAACTGCACTGCTGAATGGCAAATATATTTTTCTTTTTTCCACTAACAGTATACATGACACAAAAGAGCTTTAGAACATGTAACTGCACTGCTGAATGGAAAATATATTTTCTTTTGCCACTATTACACGTCAAAAGTGCTTTAGAACATATAACTACACCGATGAACAGCAAATAGGCCCAATATTTTTTCCCACTTATACATGCCACAGAAGGCTTTAGAACATATTACTGAACAGCAAATATATTTTTCTTTTGCCACTAATAAATGACACAAACTGCTTTAGAACATATAACTGCACCACTGAACGGCAAATATATATTTCTTTTTCCACTTATACATGACACAAAAGGCTTTAGAATATATAACTGCACCGCTGAATGGCAAATATATTTCGCTTTGCACTAATACACTACAAAAGGGCTATATAACATATAACTGCACCGCTGAACGGCAACTAGGTCCGTATTTTTTCTACTTATACATGACACAAAAGGCTTTAGAACATATATCTGCACCGCTGAATGGCAAATATATTTTACCTTTGCCACTAATACACGACAAAAAGGGCTTAAGAACATATGAAATGTGGAAAAGCTTTGTCAGCATGCCTCAACAACCAGCACCACCAGCTGATATGGAACGTCTTAGCAGGAGGTCGCATTTAGCAACATGGTAGAACAGTACATGTGCACATGCCTACACGTACTGACTGATGGGTCTGCTCCATGGGCGTAGCTATAGGGGTGCAGAGGTAGCAGTCGCTACCGGGCCCAGGAGCCTGAGGGGACCCAAAGACCCTTGTGCTGCATAAGAAGACACACAAAGCACTGAGGGAAGGGGGCCCAGGCTGAACTCTTGCACCAGGGCCCATGAGCTGCTAGCTACGCCCCTGGTCTGCTCCATTAAACTTTTTGGTCTCCAATTTGGGCACATTGCCTGAGCTTGCCCTTTACGCCATGGAGGTGCTGGCCTGCCCTTCAGCCAGTGTATTCTCTGAACGTGTATTTAGCAGGGGGCATTTTTACAGACAAGTGCAGCCGCCTGTCCACAAGCTCACATTCATTAAAATGAACCAGGCATGGATCCCACAGGACTTGTCCGTACCTTGTGCAGAATAGACATGTATACCGGCCTTACACAGCCATCGTAATACTCCAGCGCACTTTCTCTTTGTTTTATTTTATATATTCCATAATGTTTTGTGGCCTACCCAAATTAAATAAAGCAAAAAAAAAAATTGACTACCTTCTGCTCCTCCACCGCTGCTTCAACCAACACCACCACGTCCACCTACACCGCCACGTCCACTGCCTCCTCAACCTCCTACTCCATATGGACCTCCTCCTCCTAGTTCAAGATTATTATTTTTAATTTTTATTTATTCTTTTTTATTTTAAGTCATTTCCCTATACACATTTGTTTGCAGGGCACTTGTCATGCTCTTACCCATATTTTGCTGCCTTTTGCAGCCCTCTAACCCTTTCCATGACTTTTTTGAGCCATTAGAGTGCCCAAAGGTTCGGGTCCCCATTGACTTCAATGGGATTCGGGTTTGGGTTCGGGGTCAAGTTCGGGTCCCGAACTTGAACTTTACAATGAAGTTCAGCGAACCCGAACTTCTAGGTGTTCGCTCAACTCTATAAATAAGCAAAATAAGGACTACTTACATTTAGAGATGAGCGAACTTTTAAAAAAAGTTCGGCGTTCGGGTTGTGGTAATCGCCGCATCCCATTATGGATTCCACTACCGCGGACTATCCCGGCATATGGAATCCATAAGGGGCGGCTTACACGAACCCGAACTGTTGAACAGCCAAAGGACCTGGGGTGACGTCACCGTCATGTGATCAGTGCAGGGGCGTGGCTCAGCATGGGATCAAATCCAGTGCTGAGCCACGTCCCCTGCACTGATCACATGACGATCACATAAAGTTTGCTCATCTCTACTTACATTAAATTAACATTTTATCGCTAAAATTGTATTTATAAGATATTCATAAATGTCACACTAGGCTAAATTTTTTAAAGTTTGATGATTATTTATAATAATATTACCTAACATGATAACATTTTCCTCAGAGATTAAATAATTCTTAGTGTGAAACATATTCTGAATATTGGGATTACATAAAATGTACTGTATTTGCTAGATGGCAAGAGAGGAATGAGCAATGTCATAATTAGAGAGGAGCAAATTTTTCAAAAATTTGATTCGCCGATTTGCCGAATTATTCGGGAAAAGTTTAGTTCGACCCAAATTATGTTGAAAAACGGCTATTTCCTGGCTGCTGAGAGCCTTTATAGTGGTGTAGAACACTGTACCTTGCAGTAACAAGCATGGGGAGGCTTCCTTGGTAGTGAAATAGTACTGTGAGTCTGTATGACATGCAGATGACAGGCGTCACTCTTAGAATCACTGCACGCTTCACTTATTTGGGCAGTCATGGGGCCATAACTGACCAAATAAATCAAGTATGAAATCAGCCTTACAGGTCAATGTTAGTGACAAGAAGAAGCACACTCCTTTTACACCGTCATCAGCTGATTCCACATAGATGTAAACAGAACATGTTCTATTAAACGTTTATAAAAGTAGAGCCCCCTCTGACAGAGTGGAGAGGGTGTCAGCAGTAAGTTTGTGTTGACATCACTGTTGACATCACTTATCAGTCAGAACAATAACCCCTAAAAAACGGATCCTGTCTGTTGAGCATTTGCCTTCACTCGGTCAGCATTTGGTTAGTAATCCATCAGTATTGCTATTGCAAAGAAAAAAAGGAGTGGATCCAAAACAGAGACGACAAATGAACGGAATATTTGCATGTCTTCTGTGTTTTGTGCCCATTCCTGCTTTTGGCTACCAAATCACAAGCCAATTCTGATGGTACCATACAGGCATTACAGCTGCTACACAGAAAGGATCCGTTGGCGTCTCATTTTTCTTTCATTCTGACATATCAAAAAAAGTGTCAAATAAACGATGATGTCAGCCAGCCCAAAAGACAAAATAGTGGCCCAGTCATGAAGTTGAAAGGGTAAGCACAGCATGAGAAGTTCACAGAGTGGCCCTATGACATAGTGGTGAGGTGGCAACAGCATCAGGAGGTCACAGAATGGCACAATGACCGAGTCTGGAGGTGGCGGCTGCTTCAGGAAGTCACAGAGTGGCATAATGACAGTCTGGAGGTGGCAGCCACAGCATCAGGAGGAGGCCACAGGATCGCACAATGACAGAGTGTGGAGATGGCAGCAGCATGAGGAGGCCACATGGTGGCAAAATGACAGAGTATGGAGGTGGCAGCAGCATCAGGAGACAAACGAGTGGCACTATGACAGAGTCTGGAGGTGGCGGCAGCATCAGAAGTACAAAAAAACTTTTAAGCAGCACTACATAACCCAAATTTGGGAGAAAGATCTAAACAATACGGTACCCAGTTGGTAGTCCGATGTTGGTTCAAGCAGATGGTAATCCAGGTTAAGGATCCCAAATAATGAACAAAAAAATAATAAATCCGCAGCACTCTTCCATTTGCAATGAAGTCTGGTGTCTTTATTTAGATAGCAGCATACAATTGCGACGTTTCAACTATTCCAGTCTTTCTCAAGGCAGCATCAGAAGGTCACAAAGTGGCACAATGAACGAGTCTGGCGGTTGGCGGAAGCATCAGGAGGTCACAGAGTGGCACAATGACAGAGTCTGGAGGGGGCAGCAGCAACTGGAGACAACAGAGTGGCACAATGACAGAGTGTGAAGGTGGTGTCAACAGCAGCAGCATCAGGAGGAGTCCACAGAGGTCTGGTTAGTTGTTGAGAAGAATACCGGAGTGTAAGACCTTGTATCTACAAATGGAATAGTGCGCACAAATTGCCGGCAAAAGATAAATTACCATTCTATGAGTAGTAGCTACTAACTCTTCATCTGGACCTTCACTGCCTGCTAGTCACGGGGGCTCTTCTCGCGAGATTTCAAACACATCGGTCGAAACTGAGCAATGCGGAGTTTGGCGTGGGACGCCAAAGCCTCTCCGAATATTGAAGCTCATATCAGTCACAGTGAGTAACCCCCGACAAATGTGACATTATACTCAGCTTGTCAACACCGGTCAGCTCATATGCACGAACGGAGCTGCGATCAGTGTGTATTACTTACAATTAAACGGCATTACCCATATGAACTCATTAACTGAAAAGCCTATATGTTTATTGGAAGAACGACAGCTGTCTTAAACCGGCACTTAGCTACCATTGTTGTTCTAACAGATGAGTGGTTGCAACTTTAAATCGACATAGAAGCTATTACTGTTGCTATATCAGAGGAGCGGTTGCGGTTATCTGCCAGTAGAAAGTTATGAGAACTTGTTAAATCCCATTATACATGGTTGGAGTATACAACAGCAAAACGCTTGCTACCTTTAGTGGACTCTATTAATTTGATTTTTTTTTCATTTTAAATAGCGATGTCAGTCTAGCACTATCTAATCGCAGATGTACTTCATGTTTTCATGTATTTTAATTTTATGTTTTAATATGTGTTATTAAATATTGTGTTTCAAATATATATCCTCAGTATTGCATTCTCTACATATTCCGGGTAAGGAGTGCCCAATACCTGCAATTTACAGTCTTCAGAATATATCACTGCACCACAGAATGTCAATAAGGCACAAATTTTGCTCTACTTTTACACAACAGACTTTCCAACAGATATATGCAACGCTGGATGGTGATTATATTTTTATTTTGTCACTAATACAAGGCATACAGGGCTTCTGAATATATCACTGCACCACTGAGTGGCAAAGATATTTTTTATCTTTCCACTTATTCCCCCCAAAAAAGGGTTTAGAACAGATAACTGCACGGCTGAGCTACAAATATTTTTTTTCTTTTTCCACTATTACTTGGAAAAAGGGCATTAAAACAGATAACTGCACCACTGAGCGGCAAATATCTTTTTTCTTTTTCCACTTATACACAGAAAAAAGGGCTTTAAAACAGATAACTGCACTGCTGAGCGGCAAATATATTTTGCTTTTGCCACTAATACACGAAAAAAAGGCTGTCATTTTTGCCCTTCACCACACAACGGCTAATAAGCCCTTTTTTTCCCACTAATACAAGCCAAAAAATGCTTTAGAACATATAACTGCTAGAGATGTCCCGAACTATTCGCCGGCGAACAGTTCCTGGCGAACATCGCTTGTTCGTGAACATATGCGGTGTTCGGTCCGTCTTCTATAGGTCATCATTGATCAAACTTTGCCCCTGTACCTCACAGTCAGCAGACACATTCTAGCCAATCAGCATACCCTCCCACCCAGAGACTCCCACCTCCTATCAAAAAGAAAGGACAGCATCCATCTTAGATTCATTCTGATGCTGCAGTGTTAGTTAGAGCAGGGAGAGTGCTGCTGCTGCTGAATTAATAGGGAAAGAGTTGCCTGCCCGTGTGTGAGAGGCCGAAGGCCCACAGACAGAACTGTGTGCACACCACTCATACAGGGTGGCACAGTACCTTGCAGATAAAAAAGTCATTTAATTTTTACCCTTTAATATAATAGCAGTTGCCTGCCATTGAGTGTCAGGCCCACTGACTGTACTGTGTCCACTGCCAGTGCCCACCACTCACATCGGGTGGCACAGTACCTTGCAGATAAAAAAGTAATTAAATTTTTACCCTTTAATATAATTGCAGTTGTCTACCAGTGTGTTAGGCCAACTGGCTATACTGTGCCCACTGTCCACCACTCATATAGGGTGGCACAGTAACTTGCAGAAAAAAAAGGCATTTCGTTTTTACCCTTTAATATAATTGCAGTTGCCTGCCAGTGAGTGTCAAGCCCACTGACTGTACTGTGTCCACTGCCAGTGCCCACCACTCATATCGGGTGGCACAGGACCTTGCAGATAAAAAAAGTTATTTAATTTTTAGCCTTTAATATAATGCAGTTGCCTGCCAGTGTGTGTCAGCCCCACAGACTGTACTGTGCCCACTGCCAACCACTCATATAGGCTGGTACAGTACCTTACATGCATAGTACCACTAATCAAAAGAAAAAATACAGGAGGAGGCAGGCCACCCCGCAGAGGACATAGTTGACTGGCTTACACAGGATACCCAATCTTCTAAAGCTTCCGCTCGGAACCTTGACACACCATCCTCCTCCAGCTCAGCTTCGGGCACCTCTCAAGTTACCACTCACCCGCCCGCCGCCACCACCAACACTAGCACCACAGCCGCTTCACTTGATCTGTCAGAGGAGTTATTTACACATCAGTTGGAAAAAATGAGTGATGCGCAACCAATATTGCCAGAGGATGTAGATAACAGAGATATGTCTCAGGCAGGCAGCAATACACACATGGAGGTATGGTGTGATGATGATAATGTTGTACCCGCTGCTGCTTCCTTTGCTGAGTTGTCACATACAAGTGAAGCGGTTGATGATGAGTCCATGGATGTCACGTGGGTGCCTGCTCGAAGAGAAGAAGAACAGGAGGAAAAATCAGATGGAGAGACATAGAGGAGGAGAGACGAGTTGGAAGCAGGGGAAGTCGTCACAAGGAGCTAGTGGCACAGCCAGACAGCATGTATCGGCACCCGGGTCAGCCAGACAGCACGCCAATCAACATATGCTGTTACCACCACCAGAATGCCGTCATTGCAAAGCTCAGCAGTGTGGCATTTTTGTGTGTCTGTCTCTGATAACAGCGATGTCATTTGCAACCTGTGCCAAAAGAAACTGAGTCGTGGGAAGTCCAACACCCACCTAGGTACAACTGCTTTGCGAAGGCACATGATCTCACATCACAAACGCCTATAGGCTCAACACGAGTACAAGCAGCACACAAACTCAAAGCCACCATCCTTCTGGTCAAGCATCTTCAGCCACGTCAACCACTTCTCTCCTCCTTGCCGTGCTCCTTGCCCCCTCTCAACCACCCGCCACTCCACCTTTCACCTTCAGCAGTTTCTGCTCATCTGCCCACAGTCAGGTATCTTTCAAGGAAATGTTTGAGCGTAAGAAGCCAATGTCACAGAGTCACCCCCTTGCCTGGCGTCTGACAGCTGGCTTGACGGAACTCTTAGCCCGCCAGCTTTTACCATACAAGCTGGTGGAGTCTGAGGCCTTCAAAAAATTTGTAGCTATTGGAACACCGCAGTGGAAGGTACCCGGCCCAAATTTTTTTTCACAAAAGGCAATCCCCAACCTGTACTCCATTGTGGAAAAGGAAGTCATGGCATGTCTGGCACACAGTGTTGGGGCAAGGGTTCATCTGACCACTGATACCTGGTCTAAAAAGCACGGTCAGGGCAGGTATATCACGTACACTGCGCATTGGGTAAACCTGCTGACGCCTGCCAAGCATGGAATGCGTGGCTCTGCAGCGGAGTTGGTGACACCACCACGACTTGCAGACAGGCCTGCTGCCACCTCCTTTACTCCTCCTACTCCATACTCTTCGCTATTTCCTACACATCGCCACAACCCTTTCGGGTCCACCCTCAGAGAACGACTCGACCGACAGGTAGCAGACTACCTCGCCTTAACTGCAGATATCGACACTCTGAGGAGCAATGAACCCCTTGACTACTGGACACTGCAGAATCATTGTTTTCTGGGTCACTTAACTGTCACTGAACTACTTCAGCACAACCATAGGCTTTGAAAAACCGTCATGGTACATTGCATGGCGCACAAGCAGTGACCTAAAATTCAAACGAAGCGGACCGAGCATGGGTCTTTTTCCATCTCCCGGTTCCAAAAATCTATTCACTACACTTGCCCTGGCCCTGATAAGGGACAAAACAGAGATTAATCTGATAGAAATAGTACTTAGTTAACCCTAGTTGCATTGGTGGCAACTTCCATTGCAAGTGCCCAAAATTAGAAGGAAGCGCACAGTGCAAGCTTTTTTCTCTATTTCCCCATGCAAGGATTCAATTCAATACATGTCCCCTGATAGGGGACTTAACAAAAAATAAAATGCTGAGAATAGTAGTTCACACTATATGTATTGGTGGCACAGTATATTGCACGGCGCACGCGGAGTGCCCCAAATTGGAAGTAAGCTATTTGAACACCGCAGTGGAAGGTACCCGGCCCAAATTTTTTTTCACAAAAGGCAATCCCCAACCTGTACTCCATTGTGGAAAAGGAAGTCATGGCATGTCTGGCACACAGTGTTGGGGCAAGGGTTCATCTGACCACTGATACCTGGTCTAAAAAGCACGGTCAGGGCAGGTATATCACGTACACTGCGCATTGGGTAAACCTGCTGACGCCTGCCAAGCATGGAATGCGTGGCTCTGCAGCGGAGTTGGTGACACCACCACGACTTGCAGACAGGCCTGCTGCCACCTCCTTTACTCCTCCTACTCCATACTCTTCGCTATTTCCTACACATCGCCACAACCCTTTCGGGTCCACCCTCAGAGAACGACTCGACCGACAGGTAGCAGACTACCTCGCCTTAACTGCAGATATCGACACTCTGAGGAGCAATGAACCCCTTGACTACTGGACACTGCAGAATCATTGTTTTCTGGGTCACTTAACTGTCACTGAACTACTTCAGCACAACCATAGGCTTTGAAAAACCGTCACGGTACATTGCATGGCGCACAAGCAGTGACCTAAAAATTCAAGCAAGCGGACCGAGCATGGGTCTTTTTCCATCTCCCGGTTCCAAAAATCTATTCACTACACCTGCCCTGGCCCTGATAAGGGACAAAACAGAGATTAATCTGATAGAAATAGTACTTAGTTAACCCTAGTTGCATTGGTGGCAACTTCCATTGCAAGTGCCCAAAATTAGAAGGAAGCGCACAGTGCAAGCTTTTTTCTCTATTTCCCCATGCAAGGATTCAATTCAATACATGTCCCCTGATAGGGGACTTAACAAAAAATAAAATGCTGAGAATAGTAGTTCACACTATATGTATTGGTGGCACAGTATATTGCACGGCGCACGCGGAGTGCCCCAAATTGGAAGTAAGAGGACCGACCAATCATCTTTTTCCATCTCCCGGTTCCTAAAATCTATTCGATACACCGGCCCCTGATAGGGGACAAAACAGAGATCAAACTGGTAAGAACAGATTTTTTTAATAAAAAAAAAAAGAGGACAGCCTCTGCGGAGCTGGGTATGTTTTGGCCGCGTTACTAAACGCTCATGCACAATGGGTGTAGGCTCATGCGTCCTTTTGCGGAGGTGACAAACCTGGTCAGTCAAACCCAAGGCAACATCATTGACCTCATCCCATATGCGTTTTTTCTGGAGCGTGCCCTGGGAAGAGTGCTGGATCAGGCTGTAGATGAGCATGAAGAGGAAGAGTTGTGGTCACCATCACCACCAGAAGCAGCCTTGTCGTCGTTGATTGCTGGACCTGCGGCAACGCAGAGAGAGGAGTCTGAAGAAGAGGAGTCAGAGGAGGAAGGTGGCTTTGAGGAGGTGGAAGACCAACCACAGCAGGCGTCCCAGGGGGCTTGTTGTCACCTTTCAGGGACCCTTGGTGTTGTACGTGGCTGGGTGGAGGAAGAGACCTTCAATGACGTCAGTGAGGACAAAGAACGGGACATGGCTAGCTTGGTATCCAACCTTGTGCAAATGGGGAGTTTGCTGTTGTGCAAATGGACTGTTTGCGGTTGTTTGCGGTGCGTTAAACGGGGAATTTGGTCTGTCAGAGTTTGGTCTTTCACTGTGAAGCGGGCGAAACCCTTACACTACCTGATTGATACAACATCATACCTGATCGTATACACACACTGGATGTTTTAAAGCACGTTATTCCAAACAATTTAGGAATGTTAGGTGATTTATGCCCTTTATGGATTAAAACCTGACTCTGCATCAACTACATAATTTTCCTTGGGAGTTTTGCCATGGATCCCCCTCGGGCATGCCACAGTCCAGGCATTAGTCCCCTTGAAACAACTTTTCCATCACTATTGTGACCAGAAAGAGTTCCTGTTGGTTTTAAAATTCGCCTGCCTATTGAAGTTTGAGGCAGTTTGCCCGGTTCGCCCATTCGCGAACATTTGCGGAAGTTCGCGTTCGCCGTTCGCGAACGGAAAATTTTATGTTCGCAACATCTATAATAACTGCACAGCATAGGGGCAAATAAAATGTAGAAATGTTTCCTTGTAATAAACCCTGTTAATGGCTGTATCAAACAGCACTTGCACCCTAATAAGAACGATTTGTTGGAATTACATAGCTGTATAATGGCAATTTGGATCTCCAGTCAGTGCAGCAAGGTGTAATAGGATTGTTCCTTTTACCCAGACTGTCACCTCCCCGACCGAACCCTGTTCAACACAAATGCTGGTGGAATGATTCCTCCATTCTTTCCAGTCATTCCTTTCACTGTCCCTAGCGCCTGCAGACATGTCTCTTCCTGCACTAAGCACGCTGGTGAATGGCAGAATCTAAGATGGCTGCCATATTTATAAGGCTATCACAGGCTGGCTGGATGAATGCATGGCATTATGGGTGATCCCACCTTCCCAGAGTTCCTTGCCTCATGTCCACGAATCACAAGGAAATTCGGCTTCTGTGCAAATCGAATTTTTCCTGAAATTCGGATCGATTTCCACTTTGTCATCTTTGATTCTACATGACCTGCTGAAGAGACGCCAAAGTTATGTAGAGGCCTACGCCTCCATATAACTTTGGTGCATCCACTGGCAGCGCATAGGTAATAAGACAGTGTCTAAATTGCCGGACTTAACAAATGTTCTCCATAGTTTTTATAAATCTTCCCCATTCAGCATTGCTTTTTATGAGGCAATGTAAACTACAATTGGTTAGCGACACATTGATTAGCCTTATCATCACATAGACCTGCAGCAATTGAAACTGCAATTAAGCAGAAAAAAATCTAAGGATCGACTTCGGTTTTCTGCCATGGATTTTGCTTTAGCTTTCTGAACGTAATATAGAGGGTCAGTTCTATTTCTACATTTATGGCATATTTAGAGTATATGCCATAAATGTCTGGTAAGTGTGGGTTCCACCTCTGGGACCTTTCTTGACAACAGAGGATCCCTACCTGTTGCATGGCTGCCGTGAATGGAGATGCAGCCACGCATGTGTGGCTCTCCCCATTCAATTCTATGGGACTTTGCCAGAGGTGGGACTCAAACCTATGGTTCAATTATGGCCTATCCTCTGAATGTACAATCAATGTTGAGATCAGAACAACTCTTTAATAGTTGTGTGAACATACTGTACCTTTCGGGTACTAAGTGTGATAACATTTCAGGTACTAGTTCTTAAAAAACTGAATCTTTTCCTGCTCTACTTGAAAGTTAATGTTTTTTTTTTAGAAACTTTGATTTTATTATGCCTGCTTTCCTTTTACCAAATCATTCCAGTCTAAGAGGTAAGAGATTTAGCCAATAAGTATATATTGGGGAATTGCGGTAACTGCATAAAAATGATGGTTTACCCAAGGTGAACCATTCCTCTGAGGCAGTTTGAAGCAGTAGCAGTTCTTAGCAATACTTAACACTTTCCTATTTTCTTCATTTCAGTCATGTACACTGAAGCCAGTTAAATGGATGTCTCAGTAGCTCAAGTAGAATATGTGCAGATACAAAGTATGCCAGATATCAAAGTATGCCAGATATTTTTGTTTTCAAAAACTGGAGTGATAAGCTTATGATAAGCTTAAATGTGTTGTCCAGTGCTAGTATATTGATCACCTAGTCTCAGGATAGGTCAATATCAGATAGGTGGCGGTCCAACTCCCGGCACCCCGTTGATCAGCTGTTTGCAGAGGCAATGGTGATGGTGAATGGGATGAGCAGTTGTAGTTACATTCCATCGTTGCTACAAGCTAGGTAAACAGTGCAGGTGACACAGTGATCACACAATATGATATGTGATACATGAATATTTGCTGAGGGCCTCACCACTGAGACAACAAAGATCCAAAGGCTTTTGAATAGAGCAGTGGTCATGCACACTGTTGCTTCGTTTAGACTATGAGTCTGATGGGAAACCCAAGTACAGTGCTCAGCTATCTCCAAAATGTAGTAAGCTAAGGGTACTTTCACACTAGTGTCAAAGTTTTCTGTCATTGAGTTCCGTCCTCGGGGCTCAATAACGGAAAAAAAACTGATCAGTTTTATCCTAATCCATTCTGTTTGGAAAGCAATCCGTTCAGTTTGCATCAGTTTGTCTTCAGTTCTTTCACATTTTTTGGACGCAGATAAAAGTGCAGCATGTTGCATTTTTATCTCCGTCCAAAAATGCGGAAACACTTGACAGAATGACGGATCCGCCATTAATTTTGATTGAAATGTATTAAGGGCGAATCCGACATTGAAAATTGACGCATTAATGGATCCGTTCTTCCACTCTGCACATGTGCAGACCTTTAAAAATGTTAAAATAATAAATAACAGATCCATTTTTACAGATGACAACTGAAAGACGGATCTGTTATTTTCATACAATTGTCAAATGGATCAGCAAACTGATCAGTTTACAAATGAAATCCGTTTTCAAGCGTTTTAACGGGTCAGTCAGGCAGTTCCATTGATGGAACTGCCTGACGGAATCCTTCAACGCAAGTGTGAAAGTACCCTAAGTTTCAAATGAATGGTAGACCATGTAATGCAGAGATGGGCTGTGTCCACCATAGCTATATTAGATCTGTTATTTTTTAGAGACTTTATGAATTGGCCGGTAGAGGGAATCCTGAGTGAGGGATGCTCTCTAAGACAATCACATGTGCTTTTAGTTCATATTAGAAATATTTAAATATTGTTTCTTTGTCAAGAGAGGGGATACATACAGTGCCTTAAAAATGAATTAATACCCCTTGAACCTTTCCACAATTGTTCATGTTACACTCACTAAATTAAATGTATTTTATTTATAAATCATTCAGCCTCTTCCATTCCACCCACCGCATCTGGACTAAACTCTCAAGGCTACAATTGCACATGGAGGTGATTTGTCTGGTCACATGACTCTCCATCAGCAGCCATTTTATGGACAGGACCACTGTGTGGACAGCACAAAAGACTTGGCAAACAAGTAGGCGAACTTTTTGAAATGTAGAAAATGGCGTAGAATGTTAATAAAAGCTATATCAGTAAGTGCCATATAATCATTTTACAAACATATTGGTCAGGATTAACCAGAAAGTGGCCAATCCCTTTAATCAATTTGGTGCATCGCCAATGCAGTTAGATCAAGACCAGTGCATTAGTGTATGGGTATGCCAGTTTTGATAAATGTCCCTAAGTATTGGTAGAAAATCAAGTCACATATCCCACAGTGAATTGATGATACATTATTGTTTCCATGAGCAACCAGTAGACTATTGAGAAAATGAAGTCCATTAATAAAGAAGATGATGAGAAATATCTAAAATTAAAATGGTAAAATAATAGTAAAGCAGCATTTTTTAGATTTAACTGTGTAGTAATTTCAGGTGACAACATAATTCTGGATCCTAAATATTATTTTGTTTCTTGAAGCTATGCATATTTTTGATCGCCTTTTAAAGCATAGTTCAATACAGCTATTGTATTGTATTATTTAGAGAAAAGCTCTAAATTCACATGTGAAACATTAAATACACAGATTATATAACTAGTAATTGACGCCTCCGAGAAATTTTACTTCGAAGTTATTTGCCAGACTTAACCCACAGACAAACAGGTTAAATCGGATCTGTCACCAGTCCTGGCATGTCTGTTTCAGTAAATATTAATGTCCCACAATAATAATAATTCTGTAGCATCATTCCTCAGTTATTCTTCCTAGAAATATATTTTAAAAAATGACAACTGGCTGTTGCTATTCCTCTAGTTAAAGCGGTGTGACACTATACAGTCATCACTAATTGGACAGTGTTAAACTGTGTAGAACGCCCCTCTCTACCAAATTATCAATATATTTAGAAATGTCTTGTAGGAATAACAGAACTTTTTTAAAAGCAGAGTTTTAGGAAAATATGCTCCTGAATTGTTATCACCTTTAAGAAACACCCATTCATTCATTTCTATAGTAATGTTATATTAATAAAGAATTACTGGAATTATCAACATAAAAAAAAACTGCCCTACATAAGTTAATAGTGAGAAAGAGGAGAAATTGGATTCAATATTTCTTGCAGTCATGAGCAATGCTGAATTTGAACTTAGACTTTATGCACTCCATAACCGTTGCCGTTCTTGTAGCTATTTATTACATCAAAGGAACTGAAGCATAGCTTTCTGTAATTAAGATTAATGCACGGTTATATGATCTTAGCTTGCAGGACTTTAATATCTATTAATTTCTTGTAAGTAGAAGTATAGGGATGAGGCGCCTAAGTAGCATGAAAAAAAAACACAATGTAACCTTCTGGTAGTTATAGCAAAAGCAGTTATTTTAAGCTGAAATATTGTTCTTTATTATTACTGTATACTTCAATGTGATTGTACTATGAGATTTCTGAGCCATACACCGGCAATTTTCTGATGGATCATTTCTACGAGCAATCTGACCATCAGCATGCCAGAATAAACTGGCAGATCACAGGGGAACAGGTTTTAAAAAGGATTAAAAAGTGGAAAATGACTGATCCTGCCATATACTAGTAGTCTTAAAAGTCTGCCATCAGGTAATCTTCATTTGCGTTTTCTCAAAGGGACCGCACGTTACTTTTACCAACAACCTTTTCACATTTCCCCACTCTTTCTCCTATATCGCAACCAAGAATCGGGTTTCACAGATGTCCTTCCTTTCCGAACATCCTGTGAAATATCTGAGAAAATGCCGATAGAGAAGCACCTTCTTCGCAAATTCCACTGCACTCCTGTATGTATATTCACAAGCACAATAGATATGCAGGTACATCAGGTGGATAATAATCTCCTTTCTCCTCCCTTCTCCTTCTTTTTCCTTTCCTCCGTAACTCTAGAGGGTATCAAAAATCCTTCCCCATAGTGAGATGGATATCCATATAGTGAAATGGCGTATATACATCTGTCTTCACGCCTATCTATCTTTTCTATCATATCTCCCCTCTCCAATCTCGTTTCACTAGGTCAATCCCAGCAAAAATTAACCCCTTTGGGTTTTTTTGATGAAAATTCCTGAAGTGTATAGACACACCATGCGTCTTCAGGCCTTTTCTAATATTACTGTGTTCTTGAATGTGTTCTTGTATGTAGATCTTTAGCTTTCTTGTGGTGTGGCCGACATACTGGAGGCCACAAGGGCACTCCAGCATGTAGACCACATCAACACTTTTGCACATCATTTGTCCTTAAATTTTTAACTTCTTTTCTCTTTTATTAGAATACGCCTTCGAGTTCTTCAGTTTTTATCTTTTTCTCTCTGTTTCTGCAGGGTGCGCAAAACTGCACCATGTAAACTGATCCTGTCCTTTTTTTTCCTTTTCTACTGGGATTGCATTGTGTACTAGATGGCTACGAATATTAGGTGCTTTCTTAAAGGTCATACTAGGGCGATCTGGAATTTCTTTCCCTATCACTGGGTCATTTTTAAGAATAGCCCAGTTCTTATTGACTGCATTCTTTATAAGTCCAGAGTGTACTGTATATTGTGTCAGAAAATCTAGACTTTTTTTTATCTTTTCTTGTATCATCTATTTTAGCTCCTTCTTCCATCCTTTTACAAACATATTTTTAGTTCTTCCTCAGAGTATCCTTTCTCCACAAATCTACTTTGTATCAATTTACTATGTTCCCTAAAAACCGCAAGGTCAGTGCAGTTGCGGCGTACCCTCCCGATCTGGCCCCTCAGTATATTTTTGAGCCATGGAGCCAGGGCCATCTTTAATTTTGATTGGACCCTGGGCAAGAATTTATTGGGATTGGGAAGATATCATTAAGTAAATGATAAAAGATTAAAAAAATAATAAAGGATTAAAAAAAATACTTAACTACCTCTAACTATTTCTTCTGCTTCGTACTTGCGTGCTGCCCAGGCATGAATTTGTTGCGCAATCGCGTCAGCGCATGCTCCTGCGAGACCTGTTGCGGAAGTTCACTAGGTAGTTAGAGGTAGTTAAGTAGGTTTGCTGACATTAAGCGCAGCGCAGCCACACTTAACATATAGGGAGGGCCTGCCGCCACACTTAAACAAGCACTTGCAGGGCTCAAGAGGTAGCTGTCTTGGGCCCCCCAGTACCAACTGGGCCCGGGGCAGCTGCCCCTTTTTCCCTGCATTAAAGACGGCCCTGCATGGAGCATTGTGACAACTCTTAGTGTCTATAAAACCATTGACATCAGTCGCCTTGAAAAAGGTCTTAATTTTATAAAGGCCATTTTCCCGTTAAATCGTGAGATCCAGGAAGTTCACCGCACTGTCACTGACACTATTGGTAAAATGCAAGTTCCAGGCATTTTTATTATGTTCCCTTAATGAATAGTTCCAGGCCTTTTCTCTCCCTTCCCACATCAGGAAGCAATCGTCAATAAATCTCCGCCATACAATTAGTCTACCCTGCTCTATTTCTCTTCCTACCCTAGGAGTAATATATTCTTTTTCGCATGCGGACATAAAGATATTTGCAAAACTGGGGGCGAATTTCGCCCCCATCACTGTGCCGACCCTCTGCAAGTAGAATTTTCCATCAAACCAGAAATAATTGTGTTTTAGGCAGAAGTCGACACAGTCCACAATAAAATCTCCTTGTTTCTAAGACACCTCCATATCATTTTTAATTCTTCTCTAATGGCTTTTAACCCCAGCTCCTTTGGTATAATGGTATATAAAGAGGTCACGTTAACTGTTGCTAGCCATGTATTTTCCCACCGATTCCTACATTTTGAATCATTTTGACTGGTGTTACCGGAAATTTTATTACCGTAATAGATATTTATATTCTTTTTTATTTATAATTCCTTCTTTATACCCTCTTGATAGCAATTTTTCCAATTCCTGTTTATATTCTCCTAGAGGATTATTTTTAACCACTAAATATGTATTACTATCTGCTAGTTGTCTCTGTATCTCTACCTCATATTTCTGGATGACCATTATAACCACTCCTCCTCCTTTATCTGCAGGCTTTATAGCTATATTGAGGTTATTTTCCAAATTTCTTAGTGCTCCCTTTTCCTCTTTAGTTAAATTATATAGCCTTGGCTTTGTATTAATTATTAATTAATAATATTAATAATATTAATAAAATAATTATAATTAATTATTCTGCTGATAACAATTACCATATCTATTGTTACATCTAAAATCTGTCCATCTGTTATTACGATATGGTCCCTTCCATCCTTTAAATTCCTATCTTCCATAGTTCTCACTATGTTTTACCCATTTCTTCCCTATTCCCCTCTAAGGGTCGCTCATATCTATCCACCTTTGACATGTTTCTCTGATCCCCGACAATCTCTCATTGGACTGATAAAACTGTACTCTGGTTGTCCATACCTTTAGTATTATGCATACCTTCTTTTTTATTTTTCCACCTATATATCTTATCCCCATCATTTTCTTCACATACTCTTACAGTGTGTGTTTTTTTTTCTGCTTCTTAGCTTTTACCTGTTTCTCATATTTTACCAAATTCATCTGACATTTTACACTCAAATCCATATACTCTTTTTGGTCCTTAAACAGTTGTAATAGTAGCTGTAATCTTTCAATATTACTATTGGGCTTTTTAAGTTTATTTCTCCGTATATCTATAATAAATCTCACTACTTGCAGACCACAATCATTCATCAATATTTCCCATTTCATCTGATCATCTACATCATCTGAACTTAGGGGCAGCTGCCATCTTAGCCCTTCCAGGATTTTGTCTTCAGATAGATATTTCTCCAGAGACAAAATATTCCAGGTAGTGGTGATCTCCTTAATCAGATCTCTTTCAAGCTCTAGGAATAATTCTCCCAATAAATTATCCTTCTCTTTCACACCCTTATTAACAAAAGTGGATTCAATATCACATACCAAACTTGCTCTAATATAAAAAAAATATCCATTGTGCAACGTATCTGAAAATTCCCACACTAAAATATGAAGTACAAAACAATGAAAGCACTTTCAGTCCGTTGACTACAATCGTTTTACCGGTGCGAGTCCAAATTGTGATCAATCTTCATTGATCATGAAATGATTACAATCTGCGATTTTGGTGGACTATGTACACCATTTGAGGCCTTTTTTTAATGATTGCATTGTACTGATTTTGAGCTAAACATTATTTTTTCAATTTGTCTTTTATTGTCACTTTATGTGGTAATAACTTTAAAATGCTTTTACTTATCCAGGGCATTCTGAGAATGTTTTCTCATCACATATTGTACTTCATGACAGTGGTAAAATTGAGTAAAAACATTTAATTTTTAATTATAAAAAAATACCAAATTTACCAAAAATTTTGAAAAATTAGCAAATTTCTGAATTTCTATTTCTATACTTTTATAATAGATAGTAATGCCTCCAAATAGTTAGTACTTTACATTCCCCATATGTCTACTTCATGTTTGGATCATTTTGTGAATGTAATTTTATTTTTTGGGGACGTTATAAGGCTTAGAAGTTTAGAAGCAAATCTTTAAATTTTCTATAAATTTCCAAAAGCCATTTTTTAAGGACCGATTCAGGTCTGAGGTCACTTTGTGAGACTTACATAATAGAAACCACCCAAAAATAATCCAATTTTAGAAACTACACCCCTCAACTCAAGGTATTCAAAACTGATTTCACAAACATTGTTAACCCTTTAGGTGTTCCACAAGAATTAATGGAAAATGGAGATGAAATTTCAGAATTTAACTTTTTTGGCAGATTTTCCATTTTAATCCTTTTTTTCTGCTAACCAAGCAAGGGTTTACACTCAAACAAAACTCAATATTTATTTTACTGATTCTGTAGTTTACAGAAACACCCCATATTTGGTCGTAAACTGCTGTATGGCCACATGGCAGGGCGTAGTAGGAAAGGAACGTCATATGGTTTTTGGAAGTCAAATTTTGCTGGACCATGTCACATTTAAAGATGCCCTCTAGAGTAAAAACTCCAAAAAAGTAACCCCATTTAGGAAACTACACCCCTCAAGGTATTCAAAACTGATTTTACAAACTTTGTTTACCCTTAAGGTATTCCACAAGAATGAATGGAAATGGAAATGGAAATGAAATTTCAGAATTTCACTTTTTTGGAAAATTTGCCATTTTAATCAATTTTTACAGTAACAAAGCAAGGCTAGTGTGTCATACGGACAGGTTCCGGATGGTTTAGCCCTTGTAAGGACGAGTACCCTGTGGTTAGGCTGCTCTGCCAATTATTAGGTCAGGGCTTCATCTATTCACAGGGCTCATTAAGGGCTAGAAGTCATCCAAAGTACCCCAACGGTGAAGGCAAAGTGGTATCCACAGAGGGAAGTGACCCACGAATATCTAAGGTTCCGCTTTGCCACAACCAGGGACCTGCCGTCAGAGTTGTAGGATCATCACTTATTTTGTAAAAGTGTTGCTATGCACTTTCTGCTCCTAACCACTTATAATCTTATGATTTATCTATGATTTATATTTGTTTTGTTAAATATAATCTACATTATTCCAAAGGGCTATATTTTAAATACTTCCTTATTAAAAGTTATATCTTAGTACTTACAATTGATCACTCCGATTAATGTTTGCCTAATAATACTGGTGATCTAAACCACAATATTAGATTTATATCTTCTTTTTTGCTACAATACTCTGCTTCATCCTTATTATATGTAATTTATTTAATAATAAAATATTTTATATATTTACTAATAAAATTTTATTTTTGGGAGAAAATAGTGTGGCACTCTCTGATATCCAGAAGCATTTAGAAGGAACCGGTAGATATTTATTAAATAAAATTATATAAAAATATATAAATATGTAGAGTATGTTATACAATGACTGACAGACCAAACCCAAGTACAAAGGCAAGCCCAATTAATTCATGATGAGCCTCAAGGTAAAAACTCACAAAAAACTCACAAAAATGCAATGCAGTAAAAAGTGCTAATCCAAATGAAACAGCTGTAAAGGATAGTCTCTTGTTGAGAAACTCGTTGCCACTAAAGTCAGTTGGATAGTGTGTCTCGAATGGCGTCCCACTCCGACACTTGAGGTAGCAGCGTCCCGCTTAAAATCAATAAAAGCGATCGCTATGTAGTAACAAATTAGAACAGTCTTACCAGGGTCTCGAGGTCTATGATGGGTCACTGTGTAGTGCAAAAATGTAGTTATCTTCCACACTTCGATATCGGGAGCCCTTCAGTTAAACAGAGTCCGCTCGCACAGTAGCTGCTGCACGTGGAATATCTGCACTGTAATGCCGTGCCGTGCTTTATCGCTTTACTGAGCTTGTGTTTCTGCGGGTACTTCTGTGGATAATTGATATATCCTCCTCAGACCTCTTCACTGTTCGCTGTTCCTTAGCGTAGTTGCTGGGGGGGTGAAACATCAAACGCGTTTCGGGGTTACAAACTTACCCTTCATCAGTAGTTATCTTCCCCTCATGATGTTCCTCTTTTATATGGATACAAGTGTTCCAATAAACCAGTCATGGATTTTCAAAACTGGCAATTTGTATTCCAATTGGATATCTCAAATATCTGTCGATGCAATCTCCAAACATAGAAATAATTCATACAATTGTATAAAGGTCCAACACTTTCATTCGTAGTGATTTTGTATCATAATATATTTTTTTTCTTTTTATCTGTCGATAGCAATCTCCAAACATAGAAATAATTCATACAATTGTATAAAAGGGTCCAACAATCCCCATATGAAGAAAACGCATCAGGAGATTCGTGCGTTTTCTTTGCGGTTTTGATGCGTTTTCAATGGTTTTAAAATTTACCTTAAAATTAATACAAAATGCATAATAAAAAATGTGTGAAAGTATATCCCATGGTTATTGAACACAACTATTTCATTTTTCTTTCATTCGTAGTGATTTTGTATTATAATATATTCTTTTTTCTTTTTTCTTTCTTTTTCCATGTCTATTATTCTGATACAAAAATTTTATTTTTGTCTGCAACAGGAGAGAATCATCCAGTCTTCTGTGTATTCAAGAACGTGGTGTTGCAATGGCGAAAGCATGCAAAGAAAACATTTTCTCTCCACCTTGAGATGAATCCTGTCAAGATTACTGCAAGTGCGGTATTGGCTGCTTATCAACCAAGATACATCTGGGGGCAACCTGCCTGGCATGAACAGACCTCTAGTAGCTACAAACAATGAGAAGACAAAGGTTCAAGATAGCTTGGAGCCCGGAAGACTCGTAAAGAGTTAGTAAAGATTCAAACCACCAACTAGGCCTAGGTCTCATCTTCTGGTAAAAGCATCACGGGTTCCAAGTCATCATGGAAATCAAAAGAAGGGCATCCTGTGGTGCACGGAGATGGAGAGAGTTTTCGGATTCCCCCTGCACTATACGGATGTCTCAGAAATGAACCGCTGCTCCCGACAGCTGCTCTTTGGAAGGTCATGGAGCATCCTGAAGTGATAATCCGTCATATATTCGCCCCACTGAAGGATTATTTTGAAAGTGTGTAGAAGCCAACACGGGGCCCCCACACTGCAGATTTATCATGGAGACATCGGAATATTCTTTTGTGCATTAGCAATACTGATGGATTATTGAGCAAATGCTGACCGAGTGAATGCGTATGCTCCCAGACAGGATCTGTTTTTTGTGGGATATTGTTCTGACGGATCAGAGGAAGGGCAAAATAATCAGTTACTTCAACACAAACTTACTGCTGACACCCTCTCCACTCTGTCATGGGGGCTCTACTTGTATAAGCGTTTAATAGAACAGGTTCTGTAGACATAAATGACTGTATAAAAGGGGTGTGCTTCTTCTTGATGCTAACATCGACCTGTAAGGCTCAGTTAATACTTAAGTTATTTGGTCAGTTTTGGCACTGTGACTGCCCAAATAAGTGAAGTGTGCAGTGATTCTAAAAATGATGCCTGTTATCTGCATGTCATACTGAATCACTGTATTATTTCACTATCCTAGCACACTCCCTATGCATGTTACTGCAAGGCACAGTGTTCTAAACCCATATAAAGGCTCTATTCAGCCCAGAAATAGCCATTTTTAATGCAATTTGTTGCAAATTAATTTGGATCGAATCAAATTTTTTCTGAAAATTTGGTGAACCACCCGAATCAAATTTTTGAGAAATTCTCTCATCTCTAGTTGTAACATGGGTCCAGAACAAAAAGGATACACATACAGTATAGCATACTTTTATGCTAAATATCTCACTGATGAATGAAACGGCCACAAAACCCATGAAACCTAAAATAGTCAAAAGTAATAAATAAAGGTCCATTTGTTAATATTTGCTTGACTATTCTTTTTGGTGTTTTAACAACAATGATAACCATGCCTAATCTGTAGCCTTTTATAAATGTTCACCTTTTTGCTAAAAGCCAATTTATGGACCAAAACCAGTGAAGAAATACCCAATCCTATGTACTGTATATTGGATCAAAACCCTCTATTAAATTTAACAATGATATGGGATTATGAATCTATTCTGCTGCAATTTGGTTGTAAACATAAATCAGACTTTATAGCTAAGTTTCTTGCATATGAAAAATACTTTTCAAAACATTGCATATTTATATTCAT
Organism: Bufotes viridis; assembly: GCA_033119425.1. Lineage (NCBI taxonomy): Eukaryota > Metazoa > Chordata > Amphibia > Anura > Bufonidae > Bufotes > Bufotes viridis. Next base: position 109,649,801 of record CM065591.1, read on the forward strand.
ATTGTATATTATCCTTTTAGGAGTTTTCATTGCGTCCAATTTGGACTTAATGGGGTATTCTGGTTACCATAAATATAACTTGTGTTTTAGACTAATTTATCATCAATAATTACCTAATATAATGTAAATTTCACATATTTACTAGTGTTCAGCAAGCATGCTCGGCCGAACACCTGTTTGGGTCGAGTATTGTGATGCTCGGCACTCAGCGGTGTTCGGCCGAACACCTTGTGTGCTCAAGCCCGATGCTTGAATCTCCTCCCCTACTAGATATCTCAGGTAGTCAACTGTCCGTCCAAGCAGCAAAGCATGAGGTGAAATGCATTCTTTGTATCTGAATAACATTCTGATGAAAAGGTACATCTCAGCTTTTTTACATAATATCTATTTTTATGGACCATGCTGGTATAACTTGGGCATCTCCTGTATATATTTATATATGTACAGCTGGTATAAGTTAGACATATTTTTGTATAGATCCACTAAGCGACACCATGTTGTTGGGCTTCAAAGTTGGAGACTATTAACCATGCTGGTATAACCTGGCTATCTCCTGTATATAATTACATATGTACAGCTGGCATAAGTTAGACATCTTCTTGTATATAGTGATCTGGGCCATGCTGGTATAACCTGAGTATCTCCTGTAGATAATTATATATATACAGCTGGAATAAGTTATATATCTCCTTGTATACGACCTGGGAGTCCAAGATGTATCCAGACATCGTCCCCATGCTGTTGCCAAACCATTTCAGTGGTGTTTCCATCAATTTGTGTCATTTTCCTGTGAACCAGAAACCCTCCACTCATTCAGAGCAGGGGGTGCCTGATTTATTGCTCTGGTTCTCCTATTGACCTTTCATTGTACTCGGGTGCTCTGTAGAGCACCCGAGCATCCCCATGTGTTCAGCCCGAGCACCCGAGCACTTTGGTGCTCGATCAACACTAATATTTTCCTTTCAGTAGTTTTAAAAGTAGTTTTCTTCCTCTGCTACCCACTGTGTTCCCTCATAAATTACCATGGCATCGACCCATAGTTCTGAGCCTTTATTAGGTCGAGCATGCTCAGTGTGCTGCTATCAATTCTCTAGCTAAATGTCTTGTGAAACAAAGGGAGTGTTAGTGTGCTGGTGATTACTGAGTAGAAGGGGCGTGATTGGACTCTATATCAGGCATATCTATATCATCTATATCATTAAACATCAAAACTTACAGCAGGAAAGCTAGGGATTGCGGGCATTGTAGTCTTTGAAGTTTTGGGAGGGAAGATCAGGAGCCATGATACTCACAGTGTGTTGCAGGATCACATAGGAGCTAGACAACTGGATTGCGAGGTAAATTAAAACTCTGGTTATATGTATAGGTATGGGTTCTGGTTGGGTCACAGCTTGCAGCCTTAATGCAGTTTTTCAAAAATTAAGTTACTTTACCGGAATACCCCTTTAAACTCCTTCAATCCATTCAAAGCAATCAGTGTAGAATAATGCTAGATTTATATATAAATCTAGCAAAGCAATGTCTGGATTCATGTGAGGTATAGGTATGTTTCTAGCTTTGTTAGAAGGATATTGTCATGTACTATATATGATGTCTGATTTTTATTTTTACATTAATAATGGGTTAACCCCTTTAAGAAGCTCACATTTTTAGCCATTCTTCTATCCACTAAGCCACACCATTTTGTTGGGCTTGGAGACCTAGGAAGTTGGAGACCTAGGAACAGTGCTTGCTCTTGCATGTTATTCATAAACAAGTCTAAAACTTGATGTAATATTATTCATCAAAACGCTCCAAATTTTGCCTACATTTTAAACAGTTTTGCAGAAGAATGGTACAGTTCCACGGTAATTTCTAAAAACTGCTTCTCTTTATTTCATTTTCTAATCTCCTGTTTTCTGCTTTAACTAGCCATTACGGCAAACATAATTGTTCATGTACTCTTAAAATAAGTTCATATAAACTGTCATTACTTTATATAAAATTATTTCAAAATGAACTTAGTTTTCAATTCTTAGGGTTCACTGAAAAGTCTTGTTATTAATAAAAATGTCTTATCTTGTACATTGGGAACTTTATCAGGAATTTACATATTTACAGAAAATTTAAAGTCAATTTTTACATTAATAGTGTCAACTCAAAACTGTCTATGTCTAGACATATTATTTCCTTTAAAGATACAGCCGTTAGACTTTAATTATTGTTATGACCTTGTCACATTAAATACTACAAATTTAGTGTTCTAGAATTATTATGTTTTCCGTTTCTTCCTATTTAAATCTTTCTACTTGAAACATACAGATTTTGTGGAACAAACAGCTTTGAATGTTATTACTGTATGTGGATATAGAATTTTGTATTTAAAGTTGATCTCTTGCTTAAAGGGCATCTGTTAGCAAACTTGTAACTATTAAACTGGCTGACCTGTTACATTTGTGCTTGGCAGCTGAAGGCATCTGTGTTGGTCCCATGTTCATCTGTGCCTGCATTGCTAAGAAAAATATGTTTTAATATATGCAAATGAGCCTCTAGGAGCAACAAAGGCATTGCTGTTACACATAGAGGCTCCGCTTTCTCTGCAACTGCCTCATCCTCTCCACTTTAATTGACAGGGCCAGGAAGTGAAAACATTTTTATCACATTTTTTTAGCACATATTAATATGGGACCAACACAGATGCCTTCAGCTGCCAAGTATACATGCAATAAGCCAGCTAGTTTTATAGGTACCAATCTATAGACAAATGCCCTTTAAAACATGTAAAATAGCTGACTAATTCTATTCATATCTGCGATAATTTTGGTCTACTACACACAAAAATTATTTTTTTTAAATTCCTGCTGCTCTTTGATTGTCTGTAATAGTAATCAAAACTAAGAAATACATAAATAATTACTCTACATGTGCCCCGAGACTAATCCAGTCTTCCTTCACCTCATATTCCTGTGTGACTGCAAGGTAACTGGCAACAGCAGGACAAAGGGGGCAGGAACATGTCTGTACTAGAAGACAAATTATTTTAACCCCACCCTATTGTCTAAATCCTATCCTATCTGGTTACTAACAGCTAAAAGTGGAAGGGATCAGAAATAAATTACCTGTATTCTCTGCAAAATATCAACAATACAGTTTCAGGGATATTCTTAAAGTTTGCAGAATGCAAAATAGTATTGGCAATATAATGTCTTGCACATATTTATAATATATAGTGTTTCTTTAAGCACGTAAACACATTCCAAATTAAATCTTTCTGTCTCATAAACTTTTTGGTTACATGATCACTGTTAGGGTTAAAAGTACAGTACTGTATGATAACCTTGATAATAATATGATTAAAAAACAGAACTAAAAATAATGACATAACTCTTCTAATACAGCTATTCTGATCAACCATAAATGGTCTATAAGCTACACTAATTTAATACATGTTCTAAACTTAGAGAGTGAAATGATTGAAATTTTTGTTTATGAAGAATACATTGTTAAGAGAGATAGATTAAGTTATTATATATATATATATATATATATATATATATATATATATATATATATCTTGTTGTTACATGCTTTCAATTCAATCTCACAATACATATGAATAGTGTTGAGCGAACCCGAACAGTGAAGTTCGGGTTCGTACCGAATTTTAGGGTTTTTGGTACCCGGACCCAGACATTTCCTTAAATGTTCGGGTTCGAGTTCGGTGTTCAGCGATTTCTTGGCGCTTTTTGAAAGGCTGCAGGGCAACCAATCAACAAGCGTTTCACTAGTTTGCCCTTAGAAGCAATCACAGCCATGCCTACCAATGGCATGGCTATGATTGGCTAAGAGCAGCATGTGACCCAGCCTCTATGTAGGCTGGAGTCACGTAGCACGGCACGTCACTCTGCTCTTCTCAGTGTAGGGATAGGATGCTGCTACTGTGAGGGAGAGATTAGGGAAGAATTCTGTTGAACTTGGTGGTGTTTTCAAACTTCAAACTACAGAGATTATTGAGGGTGATATGCTACATTTTTGTACCCAGCCCTGAGCCCAGTGACACTGAAGAATAACTTTTAATCCATCTGCTAGTTTGGTGGGCGTCGGAGGCCATTTTTGCAAGTGCAGTGCTCTTGCAACTGCACGAGAACTGCATATGTGCTAGGGACATTACTTTAATTCTGTTCAGGTAGCACAGTGGAGGACAAATTCCCTTTTTTGCCCATTCAAGTATCCCTGCGGCCTGCAGTGTATACCTTGCAGTAAAAATTATTCAATGAAATTAGTCTGTCACTAATTTTTGTGACCTAAAGCGATTTTTTTATCTGCAACAGGCACTGCATATCTGATAGTCCAATAAAACCGCTAAATACTGAAGTTACCTTGCTGATATAAAAAAGCACACTTTTTTTAGCAAGATAGTAAATTTACGGGCTATGCTGCATTTCTGACAGTCTAATTAAAATGTTAAATACTGCAGTTACATTTCTGCTTTAAAAAAATTATTTTGTGCTAGATAGAAAATTTGCTTGCTACGCTGCATTTCTGACAGTCCAATCAACCGTATCATACTGCACTTACATTGGTGCTATAAAAAACAAAACACTTTTTGTGCTAGATAGTTGACAGGGACGTAAATTTGTAAAAATCGTCTGTTCCATTGGTGGGTGACGTTTTGCCATTTTTAAAAATAGTTGATGTGGCGCACAGGAACAACTAATGGCCAATAGAGGTGCACACAGTAAAGAGGACTCACCCTGTCCACTTAGAAATTAAACTTTATATATCAAAAGGAACTGGGCACTCTCAGGATATCGGAACCATCTGATAATTTATTGAACAAATACTAAAATTCATCAATCACAAAACTATGTGGCAAATAGTACAATAAATACCTAACCTAAAGTGCATATAATAGTGACTATAGATAATAAAGCAGTAGTCAGCTAAATCGGAGCATATAACGTAAACTTGATAGATCAACCGTAAATAAACATTATACATTGGACTATAGCATACATTGGACTATAGCATACATTGGACTATAGCATTGGTTATGGCGAATCGTGATTATCGGGTCCCAACATGAAGCAGTCCCAAAAATAGTTAGTAGCACTGTCTTTTTGCTAACTTGATGGAGTGTCCTGCTATATTCGAGTGCCAGCGGCGTCCCACTGAACCACTCTCCGCTGTAAATTTCGATAATGAAGAAACTTGCCGGCATAAAATTCTAACAGTCTTACCGTATGCCATTTTGACACCACAAAGTTGCTCTGGACGAGTGGTCCTGTGCTAGCAAAGACTAAAAGTTTGCGAGCGGTATCTGTACGACCTCCCACGCTGGCGATTGTTTGGTATGTAGTCTTGGGTCTTGCGCAATAATTTTACAACCTCCAATTTGCGCGGCGGACGTTGTTTCTGTGGGGATTTGGCAAAGTATTCAAATTTCCTAAATGGTCACAAAAATGGGGTTTCTCTCTTAACCAGATCCGTTTTGGAGTGTCAGGTAATCTCTTGCTCAGTTTGCCATTTTTGCGTATACATATCATTGCTCTGCATAGGTGATAGGGAGGTAAATTTGTAAAAATCGTCTGTTACATTATTGGGTGACATTTTGCCAGTTTTGCCATATACAAACACCTGCTCTACATAAGTGACAGGGAGGTAAATTTCTAAAAATCATCTGTTACATTGATGGGTGACATTTTGCCATATACAAACCCCTGCTCTGCATAGGTGACAGGGAGGTAAATTTCTAAAAATCATCTGTTACATTGGTGGGTCACATTTTGCAAGTTTTGCCGTATACAAATCCCTGCTCTGCATAGGTCACAGGGAGTGACAGGGAAGTAAATTGGTATAAATCATCTGTTACATTGGTGAGTGACATTTTGCCAGTTTTGCCGTATACTAATTCCTGCTCTGCATAGGTGACAGGGAAGTAAATTTCTAAAAATCATCTGTTACCCTTATCATCTTATCAGCACTGCAGCGTAACTTAGGCCTTCCCATTCACCGCCTCATATTCGACGTGCCCACAAGGTGGAACTCCACCTTGCACATGCTGGAGAGACTGTGCAGCAGACGATAGTGAAGTTTCAGCTGCAGCACGCACTGGTGAGTCGCCCTGCAGAACAGCACCACTTCAACGAGTGGACCTCCATGTGAGACCTGTGTGCCTTGTTGCGCTGTTTCGACTACTCCGCCAACATGGCCAGTGCCGATGACGCCGTTCTCAGAAATACTATCCAACTTCTATGTCTCCTTGAAAAAACGCTTCGGGCGATGATAGAAGAGGATGTGGAACGGGAAGAAGAGGAGAAGGAAGAGGGATCTTTTTCATGGTCATCAGGCTAGTCATTCACAAGTGGCTCAGAGGGTGGGTTCCTGCACCAACATAGGCCAGGTACACAATTGTCCAACTAGGGCACAGTTCTGGAGGATGAGGAGGAAGGGGAGGATGAGGAGGAACCGTGTTCACAGCAGGGCGGCACCCAAAGCAGCTCAGGGCCATCACTGCAGCATGGCTGGAGGGATACAGCGGACACAGACGATACACCTACCACAGAGGACAGCTTGTCGTTGCCTCTGGGCAGCCTGGCACACATGAGCAACTACATGCTGCAGTGCCTGTGCAATGACCGCCGAGTTGCCCACATTCTAACTTGTGCTGATTACTGGGTGGCCACCCTGCTGGATCCCTGTTAAAAGGATAACGTGCCGTCCTTAATTCCCTCACTGGAGCGTGATCGGAAGATGTGCGAGTACAAGCGCTAGCTGGTAGATGCGCTGCTTATTACATGCCCACCTGACACTGGGGCCTCAGTGGAAGCACAAGGCAAAGGCACAGAAGGAAGAAGAGGTCGCCAACGCAGCTGGGGCACCGCCAGCACCTCAAGGCAGGGTTAGCATGGCCGAAATGTGGAAAAGCTTTGTCGCCATGCCACAACAACCAGCACCACCAGCTGATATGCAACATCTTAGCAGGAAGCAGTATTTCAGCAACATGGTGGAGCAGCACACACGCCTACACGTACTGACTGATGGGTTTGCTCCATTCAACTTCTGGGTCTCCAAATTGGGCACATGGCCTGAGCTTGCCCTTTACACCTTGGAGAGTCATTATCACAGACAAGCGCAGCCGCCTGTCCAATGCTAATGTGGACAAGCCCACGTTCATTAAAAAGAACCAGGCATGGATCCCACAGGAATTTTCTGTACCTTGTGCAGAATAGACATTTATACCGGCCTCAACCATCCATTCTTGTACTCAAGTGCACTTATTCGTTGTTTTATTTTTTTATATGTTCCAATATTTTGGAGGCTACCCCAATTAAAAAAAAAAAAAAAAAGTGCTGGCTACCTCCTCTACCTCCACCCTCACTTCCACCTACACCAACATGGTCACCACCTCCTCAACCTCCTACTCCACATCCACCTCCTCCTCCTAGTTCAAGATTGTTATTTTAAATTTTTATTTATTTTATTTCCCTATCCACACTTGTCATGCTCTTAAGCACATTTTGCTGCCTTTTGCAGCCTTCTAGCCCTTTCCATGACATTTTTCGTGCCATTTTAGTGCCCAAAAGTTTGTGTCCCAATTGACTTCAATGCGGTTCGGGTTAGGGGTCAAATTCGGGTCAAGTTCAGGTCCCGAACTCAAATTTTTTGCGAAGTTCAGCTGAACCCGGCGAACCCGTACTTCCAGGTGTTCGCTAAACTCTACACATAAATGTATCTTAAATAGAAAGTAAAAAATCCCCCATTGTACATTACTTTTAAAACTAGGGGCTACCCTTACCTCCTCATAATATTTATAGCAAATAGATTTTCCTGCCAAATAACTTTTATAGCATATACCCTTAGGGCTCTTGCAGATGAGCGGATCTCCTGCATGTTATCCGCATTGAGAATGAGAGCCAAGCTGCCCGTTGGACATCAGAGGCACTGTGAGATAAAGTTGTCACAGTGATTTTGTAGTAAAAGGGTCACAGAGAGGCACGGAGCATTATATATCATGTTACTGCTTCGTGCCTCTGATGTCTACCGCGCAGCTTGGCTCTCATTTTCACTGCGGATAACACGCAGGAGATCCACTGCGTCTGCAAGATCCCTTAAAGTCTGAAAGTCTGCCTGATCCCACTTCCCCTTGTAGATGAGCAGAGTTTTCCTTCTCTACTGTACTGGTCTGTCAATAAGCAATTAGTTATCATACACTCTCATTTTTATTGCTTATTTATTTTTTGTCTTTAGATCCTTCTGTCTTTAACATGAAAACCACCTTAGAATTTATTGATGCTCTCAAGCAATCACGATAAACTAGGAATATTATAAAATGGTGATCAGTGGAGGTCCATCTCCTGGGATCCACACTGGTTCTATAAGGAAATCTAATTCTTTGTTCTCAATGCAGAAGAAGCCACTTTAATCATAACAGAAGAAAATGGAAAATACAAAAACATCAAAGTACTATCCTATCAATTGAAGGTTTTGATAAGCTATTTAGAGACTGACTACAAGTCATACTAAAAATAATACATGTCATACTAAAAATAATTGCAGATTCCATTTTTGATTGTATTACCTAAAATAATTTTCAAATATTTAAAGTAGATGTACTGTAAGCTCATCATTTAATGAGCTACTTCGCAAAAAGCTAAATTTTAAATGTTGTCTTCATTTTACTAAAATACATTTAGATTTAAAATGCATGGATGCTGTACTAAACTAAATTGGTTCAATGTCTTGTATGCATATTAAATTTCAGTTTTATTGAGTATTGCAATTTAAGCTGTTTGTATGTATAGCTTGCAGTCATCTTACAGGATAAGGTAAAAAAGTATGTGCCGATATGACGTAGATTATCCATTAAGTCTTGCCTTTCAAAACTTCTTGTCAAGATAGAATCAAAGTTAAAGAGCATCACTGATATAAGAACTTTTCTCTGCTTCTCCACAGTTTATACTCTCAGCATAATACTTGAAAGCAATTCATCCTTGACTTGGAACTAGGGGCTATATATTACACACCATCTGCAGGATCATAAGCAAAGTTGTTATATTTCTATTGAAAACTCAAGGCAGAAACTGTATGTGTATGGTAATTAGAAATGAGTGAATCAAAGCTGATGAAGTGGAATTCAATCCGAATTTCAGGAAACATTTGATTCGCACCGAAGTCGAATTTCCTCGGGATTCGTAGTAATAAATCTCATTTTTTCCTAAAATGGCTTCTGCACGTTTGAGGACATGGGGCAAGGAACTCTGTGAAGGCGGGATCACCTATACTGACATGCATGCAGCCAATCAGCAGCCAGCCCTGTGATGTCAGGGCGCCAATAAATAGTGGCAGTCATCTTAGATTCTGCCATTCACCAGCATACTTAGTGCAGGGAGAGAACTGTCTGCAGGTGCTAGGGACAGTGATAGGAAAGACTTGATTGTTGTGAAAAAAAAAAAAAAAAACGATTTACAAGTAAAGGGAAAGATTATTCAAGGTGTAGGAAAAGGATAGGGAGGAACCATTGGACCAACATTTCTGTTGAACAGGGTTCAGTAGGGGAGCTGACAGCCTGGGTAAAAGGAACAATTCGATTACACCTTGCTGCACTGACTGGGGATCCAAATTGCCATTATACAGCTCTGTAATTCCAGAAAACCGTTCCTATTTGGGTGCTGTTTGATACAGGCATTAAGAGGGTTTATTACAAGGAAATATTCATATGTTTTATTTGTCCTTGTAAGGTGCAGTTATATATTCTAAATGTCGGGCATTTTCATGAGTGTATATGATACCTGATCATATTATAGTCCAAAATAGATGCTCATTGTCTTTAAGAGACAGGCTGAACCAAAGTTTTGATACATGGCTGGAACATGCCAAGATTTGAGGTCACACAGAGTTCAGTCTGTGTAAAGTTTATACTAAATACAAATAACATTGTATTTTAAAAGTTATTGCCACAGATGTGGTCTTATCTGTTGGGAGTACACTGGATTCTCCAGACATGTCCGTCTAAAGAAAACAAGGCCCATTCATATCATTATGGTCCATAGATCAACAGTGTGAGAAACATTCAGAGAGATGCCTAAAGGTCTGTCTTTAGTTGTTTCAAAGTTGTCTAAACTAATCCTTATCTCTGATTTACTGACGATGAGGGTCAAATGTATATAATACAAGAGTGCCCTAGTTAAGTCTTTATAGTATGGTACTAATAGCTTGCACAACAGTGCCACCCGGAGACAGATGGATATCATTATACCAGGGGGCAGAGGGGGCAGAATGTAGTTACTGTAGCATTCGATATTGATGTCTAGGATTAGACATGCCCATCCTGATATCACGAGGTTTCCTCTGAACAGAAGTGATGTATATAATTTAACTTCTTGTTTTGATATCCTAACCAAATAATAGCTTTGTTATAAAGTAACAAGTTGCTTCTACCCACATGTATTGCTAAGCTTATATTGCTTTATATCGATGATATCATTGTGTTTATTTACTTATTTTAAGCTTGTAATGCTTTATATCAACGTCGTATATATTCATTAGCATTTATAATTGTGTTTATTTATATTTATAACCTTATAACCAATAAATCTGCATGTTTTTATAATACCTGCGTATTATTATTTAATGTCAAAACTATATCTTTAGCATTAATGTCATCTCACATGAAAAGAACTTATTATCTGAGGAAATAGTCGGCCTCAGATGTGAATTGTATCGATTGGGTTATCTAGAATTCACGAGGTCATAATTTCTAGAAGTCATGAAAAATTCATAGTTAATTATTTTATGACCATACTTAATAATTCTCAATTGAATTATTATAAACCCGACATAAAGCATTTTTTGGCTTGTATTAATAGGAAAAAAGGGCTTATTAGCCGTTGTGTGGTGAATTGCTAAAATCACAGACCTTTTTGTTGTGAATTAGTGGCAAAAGTAAAATATATTTGCCACTCAGCGGTGCAGTTATCTGTTGTAAAGCCTTTGGTGGCCTATATTAGTGGAAAAAGGAAAAATATATTTGCTGCTCAGTGGTGCAGTTATTTGTTTTAATGCCCATTTTTGTGTGTATTAGTGGAAAAAGGAAAAATATCTTTGCTGCTCAGCGGTGCAGTTATCTATTTCAAGCGCTTTTTCTGTGTATTAGTAGAAAAACAAAAATATATTGGTCACTCAGTGGTGCAGTTATCTGCTCTAAAGCCTTTTGTGGCCTGTATTAGTGGAAAAAGAAAAAATTACTTTGACGCTCAGCGGTGCAGTGATATATTCTAAAGCCCCGTTTGCCGTGTATTAGTGGCGAAATAAAAATATATTTATCTGTTGAAAAGCCTTTTGTGTGAAAGTAAAAAAAAAACTAGGGTCTAATTGCCGTTCTGCTTTGCAGTGCTCTATTCTGAAGCCCTGTTTGCCGAGTATTAGTGGCAAAATAAAAATATATTCTCCGTTCAGCGTTGCACTTTTCTGTTGAAAAGCATGTTGTGTAAAAGTTGAAAAAAAATAGGGCCTAATTGCCATTCTGCGGTGCAGTGATATATTCTAAAGTCCAGTTTTCCGTGTATTAGTGGCAAAAAATATATATATTCGCCGTTCAGTGTTGCACTTATCTGTTAAAAAAGGAATCATGTCTGCCTGCAGGGCCACAGGCCTCATTCAAACATTTAGGCCCACGGGACCCACAATGAGGAGAGTTAAAATCACGCCAAGACAGTATTGATTTCACCCAGCAATGCCACAAGCCTTGTTCACAGATTCAGACTAGGGTTGGGCGATATCAAAAATATTGCCACGATATCGATATTAAGAAATTTATCGCGATAACGATATATATCACGATAAATGCCCATTTAGAAGAAAAAAACACTTGGAGACATTATACTGTATGGGGCAGCCACAAGGAGACGCAATACTGTATGGGGCAGCTACAAGGAGACGTAATACTGTATGGGGCAGCTACAAGAGACGTAATACTGTATGGGGCAGCTACAAGGAGGCGTAATACTGTATGGGGCAGCTACAAGGAGGCGTAATACTGTATTGGGCAGCCACAAGGAGACGTAATACTGTATGGGGCAGCCACAAGGAGACGTTGTACTGTATGGGGCAGCTACAAGGAGACGTTATACTGTACAGGGCAGCCACAAGGAGACGTTATACTGTATGGGGGCAGCTACAAGGAGATGTTATACAGTATGGGGCAGCTACAAGTAGATGATATCCTGTATGGGGAGCTGCAAGGAGATGTTATACTGTATGGGGGCAGCCACAAGGAGACGTTATACTGTATGGGGGCAGCCACAAGGAGACGTTATACTGTATGGGGGCAGCAGCAGCCACAAGGTGACATTATACTGTATGGGGGCAGCCACAAGGTGACGTTACACTGTATGGGGGCAGCGGCAGCTACAAGGAGACGTTACACTGTATGGGGGCAGCGGCAGCTACAAGGAGACGTTACACTGTATGGGGGCAGCGGCAGCCACAAGGAGACGTTATACTGTATGGGGGCAGCGGCAGCCACAAGGTGACATTATACTGTAAGGGGGCAGCCAGTTGCCAGCCACCACACAATGAGACATTATGGGGCCACAAGGAGGAGACATTATACTGTGCCTCTCTAAGTCACTCTTATTCCCTTTTATTCCCTAATGCTCTCCCTCCCTCCCTACTGGTGATGCTCAGGATGGGAAGGAAGGCAGCACAGCAGCAGGGCACAAGAAAACATTTCATTAACCCTTCCCTTCCAAATCCATCCACAGGACCACATCCAATCCACCTAGTACAATACTTTTACAATTTAACATTATTGTCTGAGCGAGGCTGCTCATCTCAGTGACTCAGTCCTCCTCACACACACCTTTTAACTTCTCATTTACTCCTCATAGGCCGGGAGTCAGGACAACAGGGCTCTCATGGGGTGGTGGCGTCTGCTCTGGAGTTTTCCGCGGCTGCCTTCCTTCTCTGGTAATTCTGGGGCGGAGACTTTTAATATATGAGCGAGGCAGCCGCGGGCAAAATCTTTAACCCTCCCCTCCCACCTCACCCTTTACAGGCAGAGCGCAGGCGAAGCCACCGCAGAGGACTGGAGAGAGATCCGAGAGAGTGAGACTGGGAATGTGAGCTGCTCCGCCCGGGAAGGAGGAGGCGGAGCCAGGGACCATGGGAGACGGCAATGAGTTTTAATGTGCGGGTGGTGAGTGAGGAAGGCGCCGCAGACAGAGCGCATGACGTCACAGAATACCGTGATTATTAGAAAACAGTGATATCGCAATATCGCTGTTTTCTAATATCCTATGATATATCGTAACCACTGGTTTATTGCCCAACCCTAATTCAGACCCATGTCACCCATAAAGAGGAGACTTACGATGATGCCAAAACAGTATTGATTTCACCCAGTAGTGCCACATGCCTCATTCACTTATTCAGGACCATGGCTCCCGCAAAGAGGAGAGCTGTCCCGTAACAGCAACACAGGCCTCAGGTCAACCTGTAATGAAACAGGCCATTATTATTTATGTAGGCCCTTGACAACCAGACAACGGGCGGTCATTTGACAGTAAAAAGAGGATAATGTCTCCCACCAATGCAGCAAACGATGAAACGAAATATAGGCCCCTGACAACTAGACAATGTAGAGGTCATTTGACAGCATAAAGAGGATAATGTCTCCCACCAATGCAGCAAGCAATGAAACGAAATATAGGACCCTAACAACCAGACAATGTAGTTGTCATTTGACAGCATAAAGAGGATAATGTCTTCCACCAATGCAGCAAGCGATGAAACAAAATATAGACCCTGACAACCAGACAATGGGGCGGTCATTTGACAGTAAAAAGAGGATAATATCTCCCATCAATGCAGCAAGCGATGAAACGAAATATAGACCCTGACAACCAGACAATGGGGCGGTCATTTGACAGTAAAAAGAGGATAATATCTCCCATCAATGCAGCAAGCGATGAAACGAAATATAGGCCCCTGACATCCAGACAATGGGTCGGTCATTTGACACTATAAAGAGTTTAATATCTCCCACCAATGCAGCAAGCGATGAAGCGAAATATAGGCCACTGACAACCAGACAATGTAGAGGTCATTTGATAGTATATAGAAAATAATGTCACACACCAAAGCAACAGGAGATTATCTGAAATGTAGGCCTTTGGCACCCAGACAGAGGAGAGAGGTCCCATAGCAGAAAATCAGTCTTCATGTCACCCAGCAATGGAAAAGGCCACTTTCAGTTATTTAGGCCTCATCAAACCAGACAGAGCAGAAAGGTCCCATAGCAGAAAATCAAGCTTGATGTCATCCGCTAAAGCAGCAGGCGATTAACAGAATTTTAGGCCCCTGACACCCAGACAGAGGAGAGGTTCAGTCAACTTGGGGTTGCCCCCAAAATAATGGTACAATTAAAAAGAGGATTCAATAAAGAAGTGCCCTGGAGTACAAGAATGTATGGTTGAGGCGAGGCAGTTATAAATGTCAATTCTGCGCAAGGTACGGACAAGTCTTGTGGGATCCGTGCCTGGTTCATTTTAATGAGCGTAAGCTTGTCCACGTTGGCTGTGGACAGGTGGCTGCGTTTGTCTGTAATGATGCCCCCTGCCATACTAAATACATGTTCAGACATTACAGTGGCTGCAGGACAGGCCAGCACCTCCAAGGCATAAAGGGCAAGCTCTGGCCATGTGGACAATTTGGAGACCAAGAAGTTGAATAGGGCAGAACCATCAGTCAGTACGTGGAGGTACTGTTCCACCATGTTGTTGAAATGCTGCCTCCTGCTAACACGTTCCCTATCAGCTGGTGGTGCAGTTTGCTGTGGCGCAGTGACAAAACTTTTCCACAGCTTGGCCATGCTAACCCTGCTGTCTGAGGAGCGGGCCGTGACACAGCTGCATTGGCGACCTCTTCCTCCTACTCCTCTGCCTCTTCCTTAGCCTTGTGCTTCCTCTTATCCCACCGTGTCAGTTGGAAATGCCCCCAGGAGCGCGTCTACCAGCTAACGCTTGTACTCGTGCATCTTCTGATCACGCTCAGTGCGGGAATTAAGGTGGGAATGTTGTCATTGTGCCGGGGATCCAGCAGGGTAGCAACCCACCCAGTAGTCAGCACAAGTTAAAATGTGGGCAACTTTGCTGTCGTTGTGCAGGCACTGCAGCATGTAGTCGCTCATGTGTGCCAGGCTGCCCAGAGGTAACAATAAGCTGTGCTCTGTAGGTGGTGTATCGTCTGTGTCCTCTGTATCCCCCAGCCACGCGCAAGTGACAGCCCTGAGCTGCATAAGGTGCCACCCTGCAGTGAAACCAGTTCCTCCTCCTCCTCCTCTACCTCATCCTCCTCCTCCTCATCCTCCAGAACTGTGCCCTGGCTGTCCACATGTGTACCTGGCCTCTGCTGGTGCAGGAACCCACCCTCTGAGCCACTTCTGTATGACCAGCCTGAAACCCTGTAAAATGCCCCCTCTTTCTCCTCCTCCTGTGCCGCATCCTCTTCCATCATCGCCGTAATATTTTTGTTCAAGCAGACATAGAAGGGGTATTGTAATGCTAACAATGGTTTTATCAGCATTGGCCATGTTGGTTGAGAACTCCAAAGACCGCAACAAAGGAACACAGGTCTCGCATGCTGGCCCAGTCACTGGTGGTAAAGTGGTGCTGATCCGCAGAGCGACTGACCCGTGCATACTGCATCTGAAACTCCACTCCAGCATATGTAAGGTGGAGTTCCACCTGGTGGGCATGTTGCATATGAGGCTGTGAGCAGGAAGGCCAAAGTTACGCTGCAGCACAGACAGGTGAGCAGCAGCAGGATGAGAACACCAAAAGCGCGCACATACAGACCGCACTTTTAGCAGCAGCTCTGACATGTCTGGGTAGTTCTTATGAAACTTCTGCACCACCAGATTCAGCACATGCCGGGCAACGGATGTGCGTCAAACCGGCTATTCCCAGAGATGCAACGAGATTTCACCCATTATCGCACACCACCAGGCCGGGCTTGAGGCTCACCGGCAGCAACCACTCATCAGTCTGCTGTTCTATGCCCCTCCAAAGCTCCTGTGCGGTGTGGGGTTTGTCACCCAAACCCCTGCTGACGTTTACCACGGGCTGTGCTGAAATTGGGGATGAGGTTCTTTCGAAGAAAGGATGTGGGGGTGGTAGAAGAGGAGTAGGAGGAGGATGATGCGGAGTAGGAGAAGGAAACAACAGGAGGCAACAAATAATGCCCTGCGATCCTCAGTGGTGGAAGGACATACGCCAACCCACTATCCGCCTCGGGCCTAGCCGCCACTAAGTTTACCCAGTGTGCAGTTAGGGAGATATAGCACCCGTGCCAGTGTTTACTGGTCCATGTATCTGTGGTTATGTGGACCTTGCCACAGATGGCATTGCGCAGCGCACACTTGATTTTATCCTCCACTTGGTTGTGCAGGGAAGTGACGGCTCGCCTGGAAAAGTAGTGGCGGCTGGGAACAACGTACTGGCGGACAGCCACCGCCATCAGCTGTTTAGTAACAGAGTAACATAGTAACATAGTATATAAGGCCGAAAAAAGACATTTGTCCATCCAGTTCGACCTGTTTCCTGCAAGTTGATCCAGAGGAAGGCAAAAAAAACCCTGTGAGGTAGTGCCAATTTTCCCCACTTAAGGGGAAAAAATTCCTTCCCGACTCCAATCAGGCAGTCAGAACAACTCCCTGGATCAACGACCTATCTCTAGTAGCTATAGCCTGAAATATTATTACGCTGCAGAAATACATCCAGGCCCCTCTTGAATTCCTTTATTGTACTCACCATCACCACCTCCTCAGGCAGAGAGTTCCATAGTCTCACTGCTCTTACCGTGAAGAACCCTTTTCTTTGTTTGTGTACAAACCTTCTTTCCTCTAGACGTAGAGGATGTCCCCTCGTCCCTTCGAAACAGTCCATCTCCACCAGACGGAATGACAGCATTTCAAAGGCCAGTAATTTTGAAATGCTGGCATTCAGGGCCAGCGCTCGAGGGTGGGTAGGTGGGTATTTCCTCCTTCTCTCCAATGTTTGGGAGATCGACAGCTGAATGCTGCCGTGTGACATGGTGGAGTTGCTTGGTGATGGTGTCGTATGTGGTGGTGTTGGTGGCACATCCTCTGTTTGCTGGTCACCAGGTGCCACGGTGACGCCAGAGGTGGAGGGAGAGGCCGAGCCAGCAGCAGAAAAGGAAGCAGGAGGAGCATGAGAGAGTTCCTTGTTTTTAAGGTGTTTACTCCACTGCAGTTCATGATTTGCATGTAGATGTCTGGTCATGCAGGTTGCACTCAGGTTAAGAACGTTTATGCCTCGCTTCAGGCTCTGATGGCACAACATGCAAACCACTCGTGTCTTGTCGTCAGGACATTGTGTGAAGAACTGCCACACCAATGAACTCCTTGGAGCAGGCCTTGGTGTGCTCTGTGCCTGGGTGCGGTGGAGAGTAGCAGGCGTGCTGTATCTGTAATGGCCACTGCGCTTTTGCTCCCTGCTGCCTCTTTTGCTGTGCTGTTGCCTCTGTGCGACCACCGCCTCTTACTCAGAACTGCACGCCTCACTAGCACGACCTTCAGTCCAGTCTGTGTCTAGGACTTTCTCATCCTCCACATCATCTTCCACCCATTCATGACCCCTGCCCTCCTCGACGGTCTGCACATTGCAGAAAGCCACAGCAGTTGGCACCTGTGTTTCGTCATCATCAGAGACGTTTTGTGGCGGTATTTCCTCATCCTGCAACAAAAGTGGTTGAGCATCAGTGCATTCAAGGTCTTCCTCTACTGGGGCAGGGCTAGGTGGATGGGCCGGAGAAACCCTGCCAACAGAGTCATCAAAAGCATGAGACTTTCCTGCATGATTTGGGGCTCTGACTGCTTGGCTGATTTGCAAGGGGGTGAGGTGGAAGACTGATGGGCATGGGCTGCAGGTGCCAACTCTGAGCTTTCTGCAGAGAATTGGGTGTTAGATACTGTGAAGGAACTGAAGTCGCTGTCAGCCACCCAATCTACTATCGCCTGTACATGTTCTGGCTTACCATCCGTAGATCGGCATTTGGGCCTATCAAATAACGCTGCAGATTCTGTCGCCTACTCGCACCAGAGGAAGGTGTTTGACTTGGAGCGGTAGTTGGCGCTGAATGGCCACGTCCTCTCCCAGCAACAGGAGCTCCACCAACACCACCACGACCATGCCCACGTCCCTTATTTGATGTTCTCCTCATTATTTGCGTTCACCCACCAAGCTGAAAGATTGGTCTCTCTCCGTGTCAATTTACCTGCCACTAGTCGACAATTACAGTTCGCTAAGGCAGTGCCCGTGTCATAAAATGCTCTGTGGACCCAGAATAATGTTTTTTGTGCCCAAAATACACTCGATTCTCAATTTCTATGCGGAAATGTAAATTTTTATTTTGGTACGCTGTATGCACAAGTGGTTTGTGGAACAAGAACAAGTATTTTTGTAATAAAATACAGAAAATTAGTATTTCACTGCTGTAAATTGAAATTAATTATTTATACGCGAGATGCACAACAGTTTTCGGCCTAAAACCTTTTTCAATAAAACCCCAAAATGCAGTTTTTAACTGCTGTACATTAAAAGTAGATATTTATACTATGTATGGACACCAGATTTGGGGGATCCAGAACACAGATTTGGTCAACAAAATTCACAAATGCAGTATCAGACTGTTATAAATTGGAAATAATTATTTAAATGACGGATGCACAACAGTTTTTTCGGCCTAAAACACGGCTTTTTTCAATAAAACCCCAAAATGCAGTTTTTAACTGCTGTACATTAACAGTAGATATTTATACTATGTATGGACACCAGATTTGGGGACCCAGAACACGGATTTGGTCAACAAAATTCACAAATGCAGTATTAAACTGTTATAAATTGGAAATAATTTTTTAAATGACGGATGCACAACTGTTTTTCCGGCCTAAAACACGTCTATTTTAAATAAAACCCCAAAATGCAGTTTTTTACTGCTGTAAATTTAAATTAGATATTTATACCGTGTATGTACAAATGCTTTGTGAAGCAAGAATATTTCTTTTTTCACACAAAAAAGAATAATGCACTATTTCTCAGCTGCTGCCACCTCCACACTCTGTCACCTTGCCACTCTGAGGCCTCCTGATGCTGCTGTCACCTCCACACTATGTCACCTTGCCACTCTGTGGCCTCTTGATGCTGCTTCCACCTCCAGACTCTGTCACTGGGTCACTCTTTGGTCTCTTTATGCTGTTGCCACCTCCCCACTCTGTCACCGAGTCACATTGTGGTCTCCTCATGCTGCTGCCACCTCCACACTATGTCACCTTGCCACTTTCTGGTCTCCTGATGCTGCCACCACCTCCACACTTTTATTGTGCCACTCTGTGGCCTCCTCCTGATGCTGCCATCTCCACAACCTCGCATCGTCATGCCACTCTGTGGCCTCCTCATGCTTCTGCCACCTTCACACTATGTGACCTTGCTACTCTGTGGTCTCCTCATGCTGCTGCCACCTCCACACTCTGTCACCTTGCCACTCTGAGGCCTCCTGATGCTGCTGTCACCTCCACACTATGTCACCTTGCCACTCTGTGGCCTCTTGATGCTGCTTACACCTCCACACTCTGTCATTGGGTCACTCTTTGGTCTCTTTATGCTGCTGCCACCTCCCCACTCCATCACCAAGTAACGCTGTGGTCTCCTCATGCTGCTGCCACCTCCACACTATGTCACCTTGGCACTTTCTGGTCTCCTTATGCTGCTGCCACCTCCACACTTTTATTGTGCCACTCTTTGGCCTCCTCCTGATGCTGCTGCCACCTCCACACTGTCCTTGTGCCACTCTGTGGCATCCTTATGCTACTTTCACCATACTACTATGTCCATAGGACCACTTTGTGGACTTCTCATGCTGTTCCCACCCTCCCCACTTCAAGACGGGGCTACTATTTTGCCTTTCGGCCTGGCTGACATCATTTATTTGACCCTTTTTCTGATATGTCTGAAGGAAAGAAAAATGAGTTGCACAACCGATACTGTCTGTGTAGCAGCGGTAAGGCCTGTATGGTCCAAACAGAATTGGCTGGTGATTTGGTAGCCAAAAAGAGGAGTGGGTACAAAACACAAAAGACATGCAAATATTCCATTCATGTGTCATCAGTTTTGGATCCACTCCTGTTTTTGGCATTGGCAATACTAATGGATTACTTACTAAATGCTGACCGAGTGAAGGTGGATGCTCAACAGACAGGACCCGTTTTTCAGGGTTATTGTTCTGACGGATCAGAGGAAGAGCAAAATAATCAGTGACGTCAACACAAACTTACTGCTGACACCCTCTCCACTCTGTCGGGAGCTCTACTTGTATAAGCATTTAATAGAACTGGTTCTGTTGAAATCTATGTGGAATCAGCTGATGATGGTGTAAAAGTAGTGCGCTTCTTCTTGGTGCTAACATCGATTCGTAAGGCTGAGTTCATACTTGAGTTATTTGGTCAGTTTTGGCCCCATGACTGCCCAAATAAGTGAAGTGTGCAGTGATTCTAAGAGCGATGCCTGTCATTTGCATGTCATACGGACTCACAGTATTATTTCACTACCAAAGCAGACTTCCTATGCGTGTTACTGCAAGGCACAGTGTTCTACACCACTATAAAGGCTCTCTGCAGCCAGGAAATAGCTGGGTCTAACCAAATTTTCCCAAAAATTCAGTGAACCAGCGAATAGAATTTTTAAAAAATTTGCTCATCTCTAATGGCAATATATAACACCCACTGTGCTTAAATGATCTTACTTGTGAGTAGCCTGACTATATACAGTACAATATACAATACCTTATTATTTTCCTTCATATAATATTTTGTGCATGTTCTCTTTGGAGATATATTATGAAATATGATCAACATTTTAAATAATAACTATAGTAGTAATCCAGACTCCTGATTTTTAGCCTCTATTCTCATACATTCTGTAAATAAGACTTTAATTTGCTTAGTTCAAGAATTGTGGCAAATATGGCTTGTACTTGGACAAGTTCTGGTTCAAGGGTAGCTATATTAGTTCACAATGAAGGACAGTCATAAGTTGTGTTACATAACATAACAATCATACAGATATGTTCACCCCTAGCTCTAATTTGGTTAAGTACTCCAATTTCTGAAACCAATTCAATACCAGATTGCGACATGCTAGCAAAACCCTTGACAGACTGCAATTCACAACCACAATCACTGGGTGGCTACACATAATAGACATATGCCAGACATCTTGTGGCATAATACTGTAAAATCTTTTTAAACTGATTATCTTCTGACACACAAATGAGAGCATGTCTAGCCTTAACCCTTAGTGACCACCCATACATGTTTTACGGCGATCACTAAGAGGCCTTAGGCTGGGCTGCCACTTTTATATGGCAGCCCAATTTAATTGCTACACGGGTCACCCGTGCACCGGCTAGCGGGGACCCGGCTATCACATGAGAGCTGCGTACCTGCTCTAACAGCCCAGACCAGCAGGAGTGCCGATCCGGGCTGTTTAACACTTTACATGCGGCGGGCAATGGCGCCTCTGTCTCCCATCGGCACCCGCCAAATCACGATCGCGGGGTGCCGATTTGTGTGAAGGCTATCTGAGGTCTGATGTAGGCCCCAGACCAGTCTTCAGTCATTTCCAGCAGGCTGCGCCTCTCTGGTGCAGCCTGCTGGTCAATGTTAGGGTACTTTTACATTTGCATTGTTGGATTACAGCAGGCAGTTCCATCGCCGGAATTGCCTGCCGAATCCGGCAATCTGTATGCAAACGGATACCATTTGTAGATGGATCCGGATGCGGATCCGTCTCGCAAATGCATTGCAATACTGGATCCGTCTCTCCGGTTGTCATCTAGAAAAAATGATCCAGTATTTATCTTTTTCACATTTTTAAAGGTCTGCGCATGTGCAGACCTGATTCATCAATACAGTAATTTTATTGCCGGATCCAGCAATAATACATTTCAATGGCAATTAATGCGGGAACCATCATTCCGGCAAGTGTTCCAGATTTTTGGACGGAGAAAAGCATGCTGCGGTTTTTTCTCTGGCTAAAAAATCGTAAGAGGGACTGAACTGATGCATCCTAAAGCATCCTGAATGGAATGTTCTCCATTCAGAATGCATTAGGATTAAACTGATCATTTTTTCCAGGTATTGAGCCCCTAGGATGGAACTCAATACCGGAAAAGAATAATGTTAGTGTGAAAGTACCGTTAGAATAGCATTGCCATTAAAATTCAATGCACTATAGGGACAGTTCATTGCATTTTAAAAGCAATCAAAAAGTTGTCTGTAGTGATGAGCG
This sequence comes from Bufotes viridis, assembly GCA_033119425.1. Classification (NCBI taxonomy): domain Eukaryota; kingdom Metazoa; phylum Chordata; class Amphibia; order Anura; family Bufonidae; genus Bufotes; species Bufotes viridis. Next base: position 109,672,147 of record CM065591.1, read on the forward strand.
AAAACCAAAGTATTTGGGTGTTCGGATGTTGGGTCGAACACATTGCTATATTCGGTGCTCGGCCAAACACCCGAGTATAATGGAAGTCAATGGGAGAAAACCAGTCACCCTCTGCTCTGAAGAGGGGAGGGTGTCTGGTCTATTGGAAAGAGGTCAGAAAGTTACAGAAACACCACCGAAATGGATCGGCAACAGCATGAGGACGATGTCTGGATGCATCTTGGGCTCCCAGGTCGCTGCTGGGAACCATGTTGTCTGAGTTGTACACCACTTTTACAGACTGACAAAAATACGCACAAATCCCCCAAAAATCAATTTCACCGGAAAAATTGTTAGGAAACATTCTTTCCTGAATATTCAATTGTATATAATATGCAAGTGCTACCAAAAATTACAAGCGAATGGCACTCCGAAATAGCCTGTGTATCAAATAAAGGAGGACCTCATTCACATTGTGGTACAATTGTTCAGGTAGTGGGACTCCTACACTCATAAAGCCTATTCAGTAAGTGAAAGGGCTGCCAAAAATTACAAGGAACTGGCACTACAATACACCCTTTATTACACACAAAGGAGGGCATCATACACACCCTTGAAAAATTATGATTGGTGGCCTGCTGGTCACCCTCAAAAACATTTGAAGATAGGGCCTGCTGGTGTCCCTCTAAAACATTAGGGGCGGAGGGGCTGCTGGTGAGCTGACCCTGTAAAACATTATGGTTGAGGGCCTGCTGGTGAGCTGACCCTGTAAAACATTATGGTTGAGGGCCTGCTGGTGAGCTAACCCTCTAAAACATCCGGGGCGAGGGCTGCTGGTGAGCTGGTCCTGTAAAACATTATGGTTAAGGGCCTGCTGGTGAGCTGACCCTATAAAACCTTATGATTGAGGGCCTGCTGGTGGTCTGACTCTCTAAACTTATAGGTGAGGGCCTGCTGGTGAGCTGACCCTCTAAAACATTATAGGTGATGGCATGCTGATGAGCTGACCCTCTTTAAAAAATGTAGTGGAAGGAATATATACAATCTGGATGAGGAGGATAAAACAAGATTCAACCATATATCCTTTTTTTGTGGTGGAAAAAGTGCATGAGAATACATAGTAGACTGAGTACATTATAAACAATACATTGAAATTGCCTTTATGTTAATCATCATCTCAGCTCTACTCTGGTGGAGTTGAGAAGTCAGGGGCAATCCAGGCCTTGTTCACGTTTATCTAAATCAACCTGTCAGCATTGTCAGTGGACAAGCGGATATGCTTATTAGTTATAATGCCACCAGCAGCACTAAGTACACGCTTAGACAAAATGCTGGCGGCAGGGCAGGCCAGCACCTACAAGGCGTAAGTGAAAGCTTGTACCACGTGTCCGGCTTGGACACCCAGTAGTTGTAAGGCAGTGAGGGATCATTTAGGACGCTGACACGGTCTGCAATGTATTCTTTCACCATCTTCTAAACTTTTCCCTTCTTGTAGCACTAGGCCGCTTCAGGGTGAGATTGCTGGGGGTGTCATGAAAGTGTCCCGTGCCTATGAGAGTGCTGTCCTGCCTTTGTTGGAACTGCTGTGTGTTCCCCTTGTCTCCCTTCCTCGGTTTCCTATGGAAGTACGGACTCTGCCGGCTGCGTTGTCAGTTGGAAAACTTTGGAGCAATTTCTCAACAAGTACATTTTGGTATTGCACCGTTTTACTTATCCTCTCCACCACAGGAATGAGAGATGAGGGAATGAGAGATGTAGGGAAGCTTAGGATCCAGTGATCACCAGTCAGTGTGGTTTACTATAAGTACAGTGACTGAGTCACTCCACACAAAAACAAAAGTTTTAGATTTTCGGAAAACAGATTTTTCTAAAATGAGATCAGTGGTATACGAGTCCCTATCAGACTGGAACAATTTCAATGGAGTCAAGAGAAATGGAACTACTTAACTTGTTGCTGACCGTCTCACGCATGATTGCGTCCTGCGGGCGGTTGGTTTGTTCCTCCTTGGCCGCGGGCGCGTCATCTCGCGAGGCGAGATTTCCTGTGAGCACGCGCGTGCACGCGTTCACAGGATCACGTCGAGGACAAGGTAAACTACAGCCTGCCAGCGCTGATCGTGCGCTGGCAGGCTGTAGAAGTTAAAAAATGGCATATCAGGCGCTGTTTTGTTAACAGCGTCTGATATGCTTGCTGATCGTTCCTTTGGTGGTCCCTTTTGCTTGGGACCACCAAAAGCTTTATAAGTGCACCAAATCACCAAACCACACTGCCCTGGCAATTTAGGGGCCCTAAAACGTGAGAAGAAAATTGCGTAAAAATGCCCTCCTAAAAGGTACTCATTGGTTTTAGGGCCCCTTGCGCATCTTGGCTGCAAAAAGTGTCACTCATGTGGTATCGCCGTACTCAGGAGAAGTGGGGCAATGTGATTTGGGGTGTATTTTACATATACCCATACTTTGTGTGAGAAATATCTCTGTAAATTGACAACTTTGAATAAAAAATGTAAAAGTTGTCATTTACAGCAATATTTCTCACACGCCGCTATGGTATATATAAAAATACACCCCAAAGCACATTGCCCTACTTCTCACTCATGAGTACTTGCACTACGGCCTGCAAGCCTAGGGACCCTAAAACCAATGAGTACCTAGGATTTCTGAGCCATTTTTATGCATTTGGATTCTCACGCTTCAGAGGCCCTAAAATGCCAGGTCAGTATAAATACCCACATGTGACCCCATTTTGGAAGAAGACACCCCAAGGTATTCCGTGAGGGCATGGCGAGTTCACAGAATTTTTATTTTTGGCACAAGTTAGCGGAAATTGATATATATATTTTTTTATTTTGTTTTTACAAAGTCTCATATTCCACTAACTTGTGACAAAAATAAAATTTTACATGAACTCACCATACCCCTCACGGAATACTGGGGTGTCTTCTTTCAAAATGGGGTCACATGTGAGGTATTTATACTGTCCTGGCATTTTAGGGGCACTTAAAGCGTGAGAAGAAGTCTGGAATCCAAATGCGTAAAAATGCCCTGTGAAATCCTAAAGGTACTCATTGGTTTTAGGGCCCCTTTGCGCACCCAGGCTGCAAAAAAGTGTCACACATGTGGTATCGCCGTACTCAGGAGAAGTAGGGCAGTGTGTTTTTGGGGTGTATTTTTATATATACCTATACTGTGTGTGAAAAATATTTCTGTAAACGACATCTTTTAAAAATTTTATACAAAGTTGACAATTTACAGAGATATTTCTCTCACCCAACATGGGTATATGTAAAAATACACCCCAAGCACATGGCCTACTTCTCCTGAGTACTGAGAGAAGAATCCTTTGATGCATGTGTCTTTACAGAGGAAGAGGTTCTAAGTCGGCTGTCTAAAATTAATACAAATAAATCACAGGGGCCTGATGGGATACACCCAAAGCTATTAAAAGATCTTAGAGGTGTACTAGCAGAACACAGTAACACAGTAACACAGTAACACAGTATATAAGACCGAAAAAAGACATTTGTCCATCCAGTTTGGCCTGTTTCCTACAAGTTGATCCAGAGGAAGACAAAAATCCCTGTGAGGTAGAAGCCAATTTTCCTCACTTAGGGGAAAAAAATTCCTTCCCGACTCCAATCAGGCAATCAGAATAACTCCCTGGATCAACGACCCCTCTCTAGTACCTATAGCCTGTAATATTATTACACTCCAGAAATAAATCCAGTCCCCTCTTGAATTCCTTTATTGTACTCACCATCACCACCTCCTCAGGCAGAGAGTTCCATAGTCTCACTGCTCTTACAGTGAAGAATCCTTTTCTATGTTTGTGTACAAACCATCTTTCCTCCAGACGCAGAGGATGTCCCCTTGTCACAGTCACAGTCCTGGGGATAAATAGATGATGGGACAGATCTCTGTACTGACCCTGATATATTTATACATAGTTATTAGATCTCCCCTCAGTCGTCTTTTTTCTAAAGTGAATATCCTAATTTTGATAACCTTTCAGGGTACTGTAGATCCCTCATTCCAGTTATTACTTTAGTTGCCCTCCTCTGAACTCTCTCCAGCTCTGCTATGTCTGTCTTGTTCACAGGAGCCCAGAACTGTACACAGTACTCCATGTGTGGTCTAACCAGTGATTTGTAAAGTGGTAGGACTATGTTCTCATCACAGGCGTCTATGCCACTTTGATGCAACCCATTATCTTATTGGCCTTGGCAGTAGCTGCCTGACACTGGTTTTGCAGCTTAATTTGCTGTTTATTAAAATTCCTAGATCCTTTTCCATGTCAGTGTTACCGAGTGTTTTACCATTTAATATGCGGGTGACTTGCATTATTCCTTCCCATGTGCATAACTTTACATTTGTCAGTGTTAAACCTCATCTGCCATTTTTCTGCCCAAGCCTCCAATCTATCCAGATCCCTCTGTGGCAGAAAACTGTCCTCTTCAGTGTTAATTACTTTACACAGTTTAGTGTCATCTGCAAAAATAGATATTTTACTGTGTAGGCCTTCTACAAGATCATTAATAAATATATTGAAGAGAATAGGGCCCAATACTGACCCCTGAGGTACCCCACTAGTTACAGTGACCCAATCTGAGTATCTACCGTTAATAACCACCCTCTGTTTTCTGTCACTCAGCCAGTTACTTACCCACATACAGACATTTTCTCCCAGTCCGAGCATCCTCATTTTATATACTAACCTTTTATGAAGTACGGTGTCAAATGCTTTGGAGAAGTCCAGATATACGACATCCATTGATTCGCCGCTGTCAAGTCTACAACTTACCTCCTCATAGAAGCTGATTAAATTTGTTTGGCATGACCGATCCCTCATGAAGCCATGCTGATATGGCGTTATTTGCTTATTTTCATTGAGATACTCCAAAATAGCATCTCTTAGAAACCCTTCAAACAGTTTACCAACAATTGATGTTAAACTTACCGGCCTATAATTTCCAGGCTCTGTTTTTGGACCCTTTTTGAATATTGGCACCACATTTGCTATCGCCAATCCTGTGGAACATTCCCTGTTATTATAGAGTCCGTAAATATCAGAAATAATGGATCTGGCTATGACATCACTTAATTCCCTTAGGATACGGGGGTGTATGCCATCCGGTCCTGGCGATTTGTCTATTTTAATCTTTTTAAGTCGCTGTTGTACTTCTTCCTGGGTCAGACAAGGGCACTTTTAATGGGGATTATTTTACCCGATTTATTTAATCAATCACTGGTAACAGGTGTCGTCCCAGAAGATTGGAAATTAGCAAGCGTTGTGCCAATTCACAAGAAAGGTAGTAGAGAGGAATCGAGGCAACTATAGGCGGTAAGCCTGACATCAATAGTGGGGAAATTAATGGAAACCATACTCAAGGAGAGGATTGTGGAACATCTAAAAACCCATGGGTTGATTGATAAAAAACAGCATGGGTTTACTTCAGGGAGATCATGTCAAACTAATCTTATTGACTTTTTGATGGGGTGACTAAAATAATAGATGGCGGAGGTGCAGTAGACATCGCCTATCTGGACTTTAGTAAGGCTTTTGATACTGTCCCACATAGAAGGCTTATCAATAAACTGCAGTCTTTGAGCTTGAGCTCACATATTGTTGAATGGATTAGGCAGTGGCTGAAGGACAGAAAACAGAGGGTTGTAGTCAATGGGTATATTCAGACCATGGTATTGTTACCAGTGGGGTACCTCAGGGATCTGTTCTGGGACCCATATTGTTTAATATCTTTATCAGCGAAATTGCAGAAGGCCTCAATGGTAGGTGTGTCTTTTGCTGATGACACAAAGATTTGTAACAGGGTTGATGTTCCTGGAGGATACACCAAATGGAAAAGGATTTGGGAAAACTAAGAGGGAATGGTCAAAAAATCTGGCAACTATAATTTAAAGAGGACCTTTCACCTGAAATTGCATGTTAAACTAAACATATACCCTTACTTGCTGGCCCCGGTGGTACTGATTCTCCTCTTCTTTTTCGATATGTGCCCCGTTTGTCCATGGTGCCCCCTCAATATCTCCCGCCGTGTATGCTAATGAGCCATTCGGCTCAACTGGGCGAGCCTGCAAAAGTTCTCCGAGCGTGTCTGCCTTCTCCCTGGCACGGAGCGCAGCCAATAAGCGCTCCGCTCTTAGCCAGGAGAAGGCGCTCAGATCTCGCGAGATTCGCGAGAACTGGGCGATTTCATCCATCCTGAGCCGGCGCCATCTTGGATTCCGCAGCCAGCATCGGCTCAGGATGGATGAAATCGCTCAGTTCTCGCGAATCTCGCGAGATCTGGGCGTCTTCTCCTGGCTAGAGCGGAGCGCGCTTGCTAGCTGCGCTCCGTGCCAGGAGAAGGCTGGACACGCCTCGGAGAACTTTGCAGGCCAGCCCAGTTGAGCCGAATGGCTGCATAGCGGCGAGAGATGAGGGCACCGCTTCAATGCGGAACTATCGAAAGAAGAGGAGAATCAACCACCGAGATCAGCTAAGTGTATGTTTAGTTTAACATGCAATTTCAGGTGAAAGGTCTCTTTAATGTTGATAAGTGCAAGATAATGCACCTGGGGCGTAAAACCCAAGAGCAGAATATAAAATCAGTGATACAGTACTAACCTCAGTATCTGAGGAAAGGGATTTAGGGGTCATTATATCAGACGACCTAAAGGTGGGCAGACAATGTCATAGAGCAGCAGGTAATGCCAGCAGAATGCTTGGGTGTATAGGGAGAGGCATTAACAGTAGAAAGAGGAGAGGTGCTCGTGCCGCTCTACAGAGCACTAGTGAGACCTCATTTAGAGTATTGTGTGCAGTACTGGAGACCATATCTGCAGAAGGATATTGAAACTTTGGAGGGAGTTCAGAGAAGAGCTACTAAACTAGTACATGGATTGCAGGACAAAACTTACCAGGAAAGGTTAAGGACCTTAACATGTATAGCTTGGAAGTAAGAAGAGACAGAGGGGATATGATAGAAACTTTTAAATACATAAAGGGAAGCATCACGGTAAAAGAGGAGAGAATATTTAAAGAAGAAAAACTGCTACAAGAGGACATAGTTTTAAATTAGAGGGCAAAGGTTTAAAAGTAACATCAGGAAGAATTACTTTACTGAGAGAGTAGTGGACGCATGGAATAGCCTTCCTGCAGAAGTGGTAGCTGCAAATACAGTGAAGGAGTTTAAGCATGCATGGGATAGGCATAAGGCCATCCTTCATATAAGATAGGGCCTGGGGCTATTCATAGTATTCAGTATATTGGGCAGACTAGATGGGCCAAATGGTTCTTATCTGCCGACACATTCTATGTTTCTATGTTTCTATGAGAAGTTCTCTTTGTAGCGGGGGTTGAGAAGGGTGAACACCCAGTCATCCGTGTTATCTAAAATGCGTTTAACGCGAGGGTTGCTTGCGAAAGGCAGCCTAACATGAAGTCAGCCATGTTTGCAAAAGTACTAATAGGTAGAGAAGGCATTTAATTTTACACTTCAGTCTAATTTCAGTTGCTTGCATGCTGCCAGTGTGTGTCAGGCCGACTTCCACTGACTTTAGTGTGCCCACTGCCAGTGCCCACCACTCATACCGGGTGGCACAGGACTTTGCATCAAAAAAAGGCATTTAATTTTAACATTTTAGTCTAATTTCAGTTGCTTGCCTGCTGCCAGTGTGTGTCAGGCCGACTTCCACAGACTGTAGTGTGCCCACTGCCAGTGCCCTACCACTCATATCGGGTGGCACAGTAGCTTGCCCGATAAATAAGGCATTTCATTTTACACTTTAGTCTAATTTCAGTTGCTTGCCTGCTGCCAGTGTGTGTCAGGCCGACTCCACAGACTGTAGTGTGCCCACTGCCAGTGCTCACCACTCATACTGGGTGGCACAGTAGCTTGCCGATAAATAAGGCATTTCATTTTTACACTTTAGTCTAATTTCAGTTGCTTGCCTGCTGCCAGTGTGTGTCAGGCCGACTTCTACAGACGGTAGTGTGCCCACTGCCAGTGCCCACCACTCATACCGGGTGGCACAGTACCTAGCACGTATAGTACCACTTATCTAAAAAAAAATGACAGGCAGAGGCAGGCCATCCCGCAGGGGCCGTCATGGTCCTGGTGCTGTGATTTCCACTGGCCCTGGAATAATGCCCAGTGTTCAGAGGCCACGTACCCTGAACCCTAAAAATTCTGAGGACATAGTTGAATGGCTTAGACAGGACACCCAATCTTCAACAGCTTCAGCTAAGAACCTTGACGCACCATCCTCCTCCAACTCAGCTTCGGTCACCTGCTCTCAAGTTACCACGCTCCTCCCCGCCGCCACCACCACCACTACCACCACAGCCGCTTCACTTGATCCGTCTGAGGAGTTATTTACACATCAGTTGGATGCAATTAGTGATGCGCAACCATTATTGCCAGATGATGTAGATTAGAGGGATATGTCTCAGTCAGGCAGGATTACACACATGGACGTACAGTGTGATGATGATGATGATGATGTTGTACCCGCTGCTGCTTCCTTTGCTGAGGTGTCAGATACAAGTGAAGCGGTTGATGATGACGATGTGTCCACGGATGCCACTTGGGTGCCTGCTCGAAGAGAAGAAGAGGGGAAAAGTTCAGAAGGGGAGACAGAGAGAAGGAGGAGACAAGTTGGAAGCAGGGGGAGGTCGTCGCAAGGAGTTAGTGGCACAGTCAGACAGCATGTATCGGCACCCGGGGTAAGCCAGACAGCACGCCAGTCAACACATGCTGTTGCCACCACCAGAATGCTGTCATTGCAAAGCTCAGCAGTGTGGCATTTTTTTTGTGTGTCTGCCTCTGATAACAGCAATGCTATTTGCAACCTGTGCCAAAAGAAATTGAGTCGGGGGAAGTCCAACACCCACCTCGGTACAACTGCTTTGCGAAGGCACATGATCTCACATCACAAACGCCTATGGGATCAACACATGAGTACAAGCAGCACACAAACTCAAAGCCACCATGCTCCTCCTGGTCCAGCATCTTCAGCCACGTCAACCACTGCTGTCCTCCCTGCCCCCTCTCAACCAACCGCCTCTCCTCCTCTCACCTTCAGCAGTTCCTGCTCATCTGCCCACAGTTAGGTGTCTGTTAAGGAAATGTTTGAGCGTAAGAAGCCAATGTCACAGAGTCACCCTTGCCTGGCAACTGACAGTTGGCTTGACGGAACTCTTAGCCCGCCAGCTTTTACCATACCAGCTGGTGGAGTCTGAGAGCCTTCAAAAATTTGTCGCTATTGGGACACCACAGTGGAAGGTACCCGGACAAATTTTTTTTCAAAAATGGCAATCCCAAACCTCTGCTATGTTATTGAAAAGGAAGTCATGGCATCTCTGGCATACAGTGTTGGGGCAAGGGTCCATCTGACCACAGATACCTGGTCTGCAAAGCACGGTAAGGGCAGGTATATCACGTACACTGCGCATTGGAGCAACCTGCTTACGGCTGACAAGCATGGAATGCGTGGCTCCGCAGCGGAGTTAGTGACACCGCCACAACTTGCAGGCAGCAAGGCACCTCCTCTACTCCTTCTCCATCCTCTTCGATATCCTCCTCGGCTGAGTCCTCTTCTGCTACGGCATCTGGCTGCACATCAACTGAATCCCCCCAGCTCCCCAGGGGCTATTCCACATCCCGGATACGACAGTGTCATGCTGTCTTGGGGTTGACTTGCCTGAAAGCAGAGAGCCACACAGGACCAGCACTCCTGTCCGTCCTGAACGCACAGGTGGATCAGTGGCTGACCCCGCACCAACTGGAGGTCAGCAAAATGGTGTGTGACAATGGAACAAATTTGTTGTCGGCATTAAATTTGGGCAAGTTGTCACATGTGCCGTGCATGGCACATGTGTTGAATCTCATCGTACAGCACTTTGTGTCTAAGTACCCAGGCTTACAGGAAGTCCTCAAGCAGGCCAGGAAGGTGTGTGGCCATTTCAGGCGTTCCTACACAGCCATGGTGCACTTTTCCGATATTCAAGATATACAACAAGAAAAAGCCGTCAACGAGTATTTGTATGACCAGGGTGCTAGGACAGCCTCTGCGGAGCTGGGAATTTTTGCCATGTTACTGGATGCTCATGCGCAATGCCTGTAGGCTCATGCATCCTTTTCAGGAGGTGACAAACTTAGTCAGTTGCACCGAAGGCACCATCAGCGACCTCATCCCATTTGTTTTCTTCCTGGAGTGTGCCCTGCGAAGAGTGCTGGATCAGGCTGTAGATGAGGCGTGAAGAGGAAGAGTTGTGGTCACCATCACCACCAGAAACAGCCTTGTCATCATCGCTTGCCGGACCTGCGGCAACGCTGGAAGAGGAGTATGAGGAAGAGGAATCAGAGGAGAAATGTGGATTTGAGGAGGAGGAAGACCAACCACCGCAAGCACCCCAGGGTGCCCCTTGTTGTCACCTACCTGGACCCATGGTGTTGTACGTGGCTGGGGGAAGAACAGACCGTCAATGACATCAGTGAGGACGAGAACGGGAAATGAGTAGCTCTGCATCCAACCTTGTGCAAATGGGGTCTTTCATGCTGTCATGTCTGTTGAGGGACCCTTGTATAAAAAGGATGAAGGAGAACGACCTGTACTGGGTGGCCATGCTACTAGACCCCTGGTATAAGCAGAAGGTGGCAGAAATGTTACCAAATTATCGAAAGTCGGAAAGGATGCAGCAGTTCAAAACCAAACTAAAAAATATGCTTTACACAGCTTATAAGTGGGATGTCACAGCACAACGGGAATCTAACAGGGGAAGAGGTGAATGTAATACTCCTCCTACCACGGCGTCAAGGACTGGACGATTTACAGATGTGTTGTTGATGGAGGACATGCAGAGCTTTTTCAGTCCTACACATCGCCACAGCCCTTCGGGATCCAGCCTTAGAGAACGACTCGACTAACAGGTAGCAGACTACCTCGCCTTAACAGCAGATATCGACACTCTGAGGAGCGATGAACCCCTTCACTAATGGGTGTGCAGGCTTGACCTGTGGTCTGAGCTATCCCAGTTTGCGATAAAACTTCTGGCCTGCCCTGCTTCAAGTGTCCTGTCAGAAAGGACCTTCAGTGCAGCAGGAGGCATTGTCACTGACAAGAGAAGTCGCCTTGGTCAACAAAGTGTTGATTACCTCACCTTCATAAAGATGAATGAGGTGTGGATACCGAAGGGACTGACAGTGGGGATGCATTTGACTAAAAAGGCCGGATGAGATCCCTTGGGCTAAAAATGGTCCCCACGCTGCTGTATTTAATCTCTGCATCCCGGATGACTTGTGTGACTTCTCTGCCACCAACTAGGGTTCAAGCCACAATGTTTAAGTACACTTTCTGCCTGGAAAACATCAATTTTTCCAGCAACAATATCTCATTTTTCAGGCATGTGTACGTTTGACTAACAAAAGGCCTGATGACATGCCTTGGCCTCAAAATGGTCCCCACGCTGCTGTATTTAATGTCTGCATACCGGATGAATTTCGTGAATTCTCCGCCACCAACTAGGGTTCAAGCCGCAATGATTTAGTTACTTTTCTGCCTGGAAAACATCAATTTTTCCGGCCGCTGCTACAACTGCGGCTGCAACAATGCCATTATTTTTCAGGCATGTGTACATGCCTAATTTTTCTGTTCTATGGTGCAGCACTGTGGCTGCAAAAACAAACAAAAAAAAGGCACATACAAGTGTCAATTCCCCTTCGTGATCGTTAACTTGTTGTGGTGAAGGGGCTTGCGTATCACAATGAAGCAATCATCACCTCTATGAGTGTGTTGGCAATGTTGCCACACCCCAGATGATAAGGCCGTTGCTTCATTATGGTCAGACCAAAAGCGATTGGACGGCTGGATAATATTTCATAGAAAAACATAGATTTTTTAAAAGTTGTATGGGTTTTTAATACATAAAATAAAAAATCATAATAAAGTCTCATAATAGTTTATTAGAAATAATGCAGACAATTAAAAAATTCCCATCAATTCCAATACAAAGCAAGTACAGAGCTCAGAACTAAATTATTTCATGATGTCGTAATGGTTTGTTAATTCGACAATGGGTAATCAATTCGACACACGTCCCCGGATAGGGTACGTAACAGGGATTAAACTGATAGGAATAGTACTAGTTAAGACACCTCTCATATAGGGTGTCACAGCACATTGCTCTGTACACGCACAGTGCCCCAATTTGGGAGTAAGAGGACTGAACAATCTGCTTTTTCCATCTTCCGGTTCCTAAAATCAATTCAGTTTGGTGTATGAGAGTTTGGTCTGTCACTGTGAAGGCAGTCGAAGGTACCCGGCCTAAATTTTTTTCTCAAACGTCAATCCCTGATATGGGACGTAAACTGATGAGAATAGTACTACAGAAAATACCACTCATATGGGGTGTGACAGTAATTTGCACGGCGCAGACGCAGTGACCGTGGATTAAAACAAAGGGGAGGGAGCCAGCGTTTTTAACCATCTCCCGCTCGAAAAATCAGTTCAATAAATGGACCCCAGATTGGAGACGTTAGAGAGATTAAACTGATGAGAATAGTACTACAGAAAATACCACTCATATCGAGTGTGACAGTAAATTGCACGGCGCAGACGCAGTCACCGTGGATTAAAACAAAGGGAGGAGCCAGCATTTTTTTAACCATCTCCCCGTTCGAAAAATCAATTCAATTCACCTTTCGGGGACCCTTGGTGTTGTACGTGGCTGGGTGGAGGAAGAAACCTTCAATGACATCACCGGGACATGGCTAGCTTGGTATCCAACCTTGTGCAAATGGGGAGTTTGCGGTTGCGCAAATGGACTGTTTGCCGTTGTTTGCGGTGCATTAAAAGGGAGTTTGGTCTGTCAATGTCTGTGAAGCGGGCGTAACCCTTACACTACCTGATCGATACAACATCATACCTGATCGTATACACACACTGGATGTTTTAAAGCATGTTATTCCAAACAATTTAGGAATGTTAGTTGATTTATGCCCTTTATGGATTAATACTCGACTCTGCATCCACTACATAATTTTCCATGGTAGTTTTGCCATGGATTCCCCTATGGCATTCCACAGTCCAGGTGTTAGTCCCTTTGAAACAACTTTTCCATCACTATTGTGGCCAGAAAGAGTCCCTGTGGGTTTTAAAATTCGCCTGCTTATTGAAGTCTATGGCGGTTCGCCCGTTCGCGAACATTTGCAGAAGTTCGCATTCGCAAGCGGAAAATTTTATGTTTGCGACATCACTACTCAGCACACTTCTGGACCTCAGTGGATTAATGTGTTTGGACACTGACTGCCACAGTGCACATTCAGGCATCCAATTACAACTGTTATCTTGCTGATAATCTGTTCTCCTTTGAGGGAGCTCCCTGCCTGACCCCCTGTATTAAAATAGTTAACACACATACACAGATTCCCTGCATCCCGACATGTTTCACTGGTGACCCAGCGTCTTCAGGGGATAATTGCAGGTACGTGTGTTGGGGCGGGGATCACTATTTAACTCCTCAGTATTCCTTGACGTCATATTCATGACCTATCACATCCTTTCCTACGTGTTGTTGCCTACTGCATAGCCCTATCAAGATCTCTATTAGGCTTACCTGCTGGTCGGGGTCCTCCCACCCAGCGATGTTTTCATTACAGCTATATCTATGCTTGAGAGTGTCTGCGACGTGCGCATCCACTTTGAAATTTCTCTGTCCTTTACAGGAGACATTGCGCATGCGTGTATCTTGATAGTGCTTCATATAAAGATCATTTATGGGAAGTATTCTATGAATAGAAGAATATAGGGGGAAGTTATACCTATCATCAAATTATATATAGGTATTAAAAAAGACCCAAAAATAAATCTTATATGTGTAAATTACAGTCCCCACTGTTATTTATTGGATGATGTCAGAATCTATTTAATTATTAATGGTATTTATATGTCTATAAGTTTGGGAAGGCTCATAGTTCATTTTAGAGGATCATCTGCTGCAATGGGGGCATAGCAGGGGTATTATAGTCCTGTATGTAGCCTAGCTCTTATTTATATGGCCATTTTTATACTTTTTAAATACCATAGTTAATTTTAGGGGGTCAACTTCTCTAATGAGGGCATGACAGGAATATTGTAGTCGTGTAATTAGCCTAATTCTTATTTATATGGCCATTTTATGCTTTTTGAATACCAATAATTACTTATCTCCTATTTTTTATATTTTTGGGGGGCACACAATGAATCGAAAAAGCAGCCACCCAAACATGTGTAGCTTAGGATGATAGGTATTTTCTTCTTTCTTTGTTTCTTTCTTTTTTTGTGTATGAATTTTTACAGACTTCTTATACTATTCTACTATTGATCCCCTATCTATTTGGAGTTCCTAATATTAGTCTTCTTTACCTTTTTTTTTTAAATCTGATAATTAAAACTTATAATTTCTTTATCAGCATTGATGCTGAAAATACTAATCACTAATGCATGTCTCACAGAAAAGGGGCAAAGGTAAAGCCCTCTTTTATTCCCACTGGCGATAGAGATTTTAGGCGGTAAATCCACTTCTTGTTGCAATCTACTGTCTATGTCCCCTTGTCTAGAACCTCCTTTTATTTTTCGTATCCCCTATATTTTCAAGCCTAATGGACTGCCTTTATGATAATTTTTTATGTGTCTTGATAGTGGTGTGTCTTCATTCGTATTTAGGGCACTAAGATGTTTCGATATTCTTCTCCTGAGTTCCTGAGTAGTTTTTCCAATATATAGTTTCTCACATTCGCATTCGATTGCATACACCACCCCTGTGGTTCTGCAATTGATGTAGTCCTTGATGACATATATTTTACCATCATTTGGTTTTTGAATTCTTTCTTACTGGACATATATTTGCAGAAGGTACATCCCCCACAGGGGTATGATCCTGTTGTTGTCAGCCATGTTTTGGTACTTTTCAGAGGCGTAACTACCGGGGAAGCAGGGGAAGCAGCTGCTTCGGGGCCCGGGCTTACAGGGGTCCCGGCAAGCACGTGTTTGTCCTCACTTCTCCTCCCTGGGTAATCAGCACGTGTCCTCACTCCTCTCCCATCGCAGTGTCCTCTCGCCCTTGTCTATTTATTTAAAACTTATTTCTTCTTTCTTTCAGAAAAGCTTGCAGAAGGTACATCCCCACAGGGGTATGATCCTGTTGTTGTCAGCCATGTTTTGGTACTTTTCAGGGGCGTAACTACCCGGGAAGCAGGGGAAGCAGCTGCTTCGGGGCCCAGGCTTACAGGGGTCCCGGCAAGCACGTGTTTGTCCTCACTTCTCTCCTCCCTGGGTAATCAGCACGTGTCCTCACTCCTCTCCCATCGCAGTGTCCTCTCGCCCTTGTCTATTTATTTAAAACGTATTTCTTCTTACTTTCAGAAAAGCTTGCCCTGGGGATCAAACCTGCGACCATTAGATTCAAAGGCATGACACTTTACCACTAGGCTATATCTGCTGCCTAGCCAGATAGCTAAAAAAAAAAAAATATGACCTCTAGATGTGGAGAAGTTTGATAGTGATCCATACACATTACAGCTGCACCAGCACATTGTATATGGATGTAGCAGAGCTTGGTGTGTTGGGGCAGCTGTAATGTGTATAGATACACTATCAAAGTTCTCCTTATCTAGAGGTCTTATTTTTTTTTTAGGCTACCTAGCTATGCAGTAGATACAGCCTTGTGGATAAGTGTCTTGCCTTTCATCCTAATGGTCACAGGTTCGAATCCCCTCACAAACTTTTCTGAAAGACAGGATAAATGAGGCTTGCCTAACATGGAGGTAAGTATATGTGTGTTTTGTTTTTATTTTTTTATTTTTTAAATACTGGACTTTTACTTTACTGCCACAGGGGAGGAGGGGCTATTGGCACTATGATATTGGCAAATGGGGGGAGAGATAGGCACTTCATATTGGCACACACATTAGGGGGCAGGGGAGAGGATGGCACTATGATATTGGGATGGGGGAAGACAGAGGCACTTGATATTGGCACATTATAGGGGCACTATGGGGAGAGGAGCACTATGGGTGCATCTGGTGCTATATGGCTGGCTACTGGCACATTATAGGGTGGGTTTATATGGCTGACTACTGCCACATTATAGGGGGTTATATGGCTGACTACTGGCACATTATAGGAGGGGTTATATGGCTGACTACTGGCACATTATAGGTTGGGTTTATATGGCTGACTACTGGCACATTATAGGGGGTTATATGGCTGACTACTGGCACATTATAGGGGGTTATATGGCTGACTACTGGCACATTATAGGGGGTTATATGGCTGACTACTGGCACATTATAGGGGGTTATATGGCTGGCTACTGGCACATTATAGGGGGCTGGGGGCTATATGGCTGACTACTGGCACATTATAGGGGGCTATATGGGTGGCACATTATAGAGGGGAGCGAACGCGCGGGTAGGGGGGCCCAATACAAAAATTTGCTGTGGGGCCCAGTCATTTCTAGCTACGCCCTGGTACTTTTGTAATGTTTCCGAAAGATGCTATGTACCACCATCTCCTTTAAGTTTTTCCCTCTCCTATATGTTTTGGAGGGATTTTTGGGAGTAACTTCTTTCAGGTCTTTGTCTGCCCTCAAGATATGCCAGTGTCATCTCAAAGTTTTGTATAGTTTTTTGTGTTGTAGATCATTTGTCCCTGTACACCGTATTCTTTTCTCATTTTTTGGCTCTTATTTTCTGAAGTAAGTTGTCTCTATTTATATTTTTAGCCCTATTATAGGCTCGGTGTAATACTTTTTTAGGATAGTCTCTCGCTATAAATCTCCAGTATAGAATCTTGCTTTTCTTTTCAAAAGTTTCTTAATTTGTACAATTCTGTTTAGCTCTTAAATATTGACCTACTGGAATTCCTTTTTGAGGGTCTGCGGGTGTAAACTTTCCCAATAGAGGAAACTATTACTGGATGTCGGCTTCCTATATACCTCAGTGGAAACCCTCCCATCCTCTCCAAGGTGTATTTGTAGGTCCAGAAAGTTTAGGCTTTTTCTTTGGATCTCAGCCGTAAATTACAGGCCCAAATCATTTTTATTTAGGTTTTATGTAAATTGTAGAAATTCAGTGTCTGTGCCATCCCAAAAAAATAGAATATTATCAATAAAACGTCCCCAAAATAAAATGTGATCAGTGTACTGTGTGTTATGTTCAGTGAATACATATTTGTCTTCCCACCACGCTAAAAATAAATTCGGTGCACAAACCGTGCCCATAGCGGTGCCGTTTTTCTGCAAATAATAATGTCCGTAAAATATAAAAAAAATTGTGCGTGAGAAGAAAACGTAAAAATGCAAGAACAAAATTATTATGCTCATGAAATTGAGTGCCCTTAGTGTAAAGATAGTGTTCTACCGCTTTAATGCCCAGATCATGCTGTATGCTAGTGTAAAATGCCTGAACGTCTAGGCTGGCTATCAAAGTGTTGTCATTTACATATATATCTTTCAATCTCATTACGGTATCACTAGTATCCTTTAGAAAGGATGGAAGGGCTTCCACAAAGTGTCAGATTATTGCATCAATGTAGGTACTGATGCCCTCACACAGATTATTGTTCCCAGAGACTATTGGTCTTCCTGGTATAGGTTCTCGTTTTTGTGAACCTTTGGTAGGCATAGAATGTAGCTATGGTTGGATATGGATTATAAAGGACTTTAAATTCCTCTTTTGTGATTAAATGTTCTTCTTTTGCTCTTGTTAGAATATTTTTCAGTTCCTTATATTTTTCTGTCTGATTACCTTCTAATTTCTTGTAGGTGGTATTGTCATTAAGTAATCTCATCACCATAGCTACATAGTCATCTTGGTTCATCAGTACCACTTTTCCTCCTTTATCAGAAGGTTTTATGACTAGATCATTTCTCTTAGTAAGTTTCTCAATAGCCCTCCTCTCCTCCATGGTCAGGTTTCCATGCACTTCAATTTGATTGCTTTTTAATTTTTGTAGGTCATTAGTCACTAAATTGACAAATGTCTCAATATTGGCATATCCTGAAAAAGGAGGTGTATACCTTGATCTGGGACGTATAGTTCGTATGTGCCCAAACACATTAACCCACTGATGTCCAGAAGTGTGCTGAGTAAGCTAACCTACAGAAGTACGGAGCAAAAATAAAGCTCCCACAAACTGACAGTTATTTAGTTGATGTGATTGGATGCCAAAGTGTACATGTGGCAGCAAGTGCTTAAAAGACATTACCACATTGATATTCAGGATACTGCTGTGTAAGCAGACCCACAAAAGGGATCTGAGTATGGAGCAAAAATAAGCCTGACGCCCCTGATAATTTTAAAATGTCACAGTGTGTTCCATATGTCACAATTCTGAACAAAGAATCTTAATAATTATACAAATAAAAGTAAAGTTTTAATTCTAATAGCACATGTTAAATAGAAGCAGATAGGTCCAAAGGACCATTTTTTTTAGAGGGACTAGATTAGATGTTGCCTCCTTCACTGTTTGTTCAAGCAGTGTCTGTGGCACTCTCGCCACATATTCACAGTCTGAGGATCTTTCCTCCATGGTGCAATCACAGTGTGCTCCCAGTCTTTCTGTAGATGAGCCAGAGTAGTGTGGCCACATGCTCCTGGTCTCGTGGTGTATGAATGAAGGAGCGATATGGAGGTTTCAGCACTCGGAGTAACAAATTGCTTTCTTGAAGGTTATTTTAAATGAAAGTTGAGCTGAAGCTGACTTTTATTAGCCTTTCCATTAGTATTTAACATTTTGCTACTGCAAAATGAAGTCTTCCAGATGTGTTTCAATGTTATCTCAAAAACTTTGGTGGAGAACAAAATGCACATCAGCCTATATTATACACAAGGCTAAAGATTTGCACAGTCTGTAATCATTACTTTTATACCTGACTAATGCACACCATAATGAAATGAAAGTGACCGGCACTCGTAATTTCTTTGTAAAGACTTCTTATTCGTCACCCATATGTGACGCTGCAGCACAGACATGTGCCTTTGTCAAACAACAGGTGATAATGGATAATGGAGCCATTATCACCTGTTGTTTAGGCAAAGGCACATGTCTGTGCCAAACGCAGCGCCACATATGGGTGACGAATAAAGAAGTCTTTTTGCAAAGAAATTCACGGAGTGCCGTCCTTTCATTTCATTTTGATGGGGATCCGACCTGCTGACCGTGCACCCGACCTCAATGAAAGCACAGTGCCGTCCATTTTCTCTAAATTAATGCACACCATAGTCTGATTTTATGTTATCTTTTTTATATAAGTGAAATATACCTTTCTCTCCAAAAAAAAGTTGTAAAATTCGCAAAAAAAGTACTTACAACTAGTGGGCTAGTCTATATATTTGGCTACATTTTGCATGACTTATTAATGAAAAAAATATTTACACTTGTGAGAAATGGACAACCTTCCCCGTAACTTTATCATTTGTGTATGTTTTTATATGTATGTGATCCTATATAATTTCATGCCATTCTGTGATTGTACATGCCAATCCATCTGGCTCGGCATTTGGAATATGCATTCCCCTTGAAGGAAATCAGTTTATTGGAAAAAGAAAGGTTCCAGCACTCCAATAAATTCAGTTAAAGCCTTGGCATCTTTATTGGGTGGACGATCAACATACAGGATGAGTTTTCCAGCATAATTACACCTGTGCGGCGGTCTGACGTAGCTTTGAAGCGTTGTCGCTCTTACTCATGACAAAGGTCATGAGTAAGAGCGGTAACGCTCGAAACGCGTAGACTGTCGCACGGGTGTAATTATGCTGGAAAACTTATCCTTGTATGTTGATTACGTCCACCGAAAATAAATGATGCCAAGGCTTTTTAACTGAATTTATTTAAGTGCTGGAACCTTTCTTTTTCTGCTACTTCCAAGGATTTTCTGGATCTATCCGTGCACCCTGGGAGAAGGACATTTGTATGCAGGTGAGCTGGACAATCACACTTGTTCTTGTTAAAATCAGTTTATTACCTGAATGTTAACACACTGGGGCCCTTTTCAAGTGGTAATGGAGATGTTTTCTGGGAAGGCATAGAATTAGACAGAATGGAACCTCATCCAGTGGGGGTCTAGAAGCTTTTCAAATATAGAGTACCAGAAGATAAAGAAAATACAGTATCTCATAAGCAATAACTGATCTCTGTTCCAACTCACATATTAATTATTGTAATCATTGCATTCCTTATAATGTGGGCATTGTAGGGAGTCCAAACCTCCCACCCCTGACAGCCAGCCTTCCCACATAACAAGTATCTCACCTTCATGCACAGGTAATGAGGGCTTTCCCAGAAGGTCGGGACGATAATAGGAGGGAGACTCCTCTCAGCTCCACCCTCTACTGAATGGGGATAAAAATGAACGATTGAGAACATTTCATTGACACAATTTGGGTATACGATTGAACGATTGAGAACATTTCATTGACACAATTTGGGTATACGATCAAACAGACTTTTATTACACAATTTGTTGAGTAAGAACCCTTCTGTTTTTATCCTTTTATTTTAATACTGTACCTTTTAGTACATTAAAGCACATATTTAATGGTTTTACCTTGTGCCCTGAATGAGCCCAGTGACCTTTTTAAGTGTATGAGTGTGGTTTGCTTTGCCATGTATTTGCTATAATTGTGGTCTGCGCTACTGTGAGCCTTCTTGCAAGTGGGCCACTGTGGGGTTTTCTATGAGCCCCTAATTAATTGGTGTATTACAATAAATGTCATAGATGGTGGAAGCATGTTGGGATGCATGAAAAGCTGTGTCGGGTATGATCTAGATTCACTTTAAGGCCTGTATGTAGAGGCATGAGAAATTGAGTGCATAAATAGATCCACCTTTGGCAGTCGCACCCGGGTCAGGTGATAGGGCAGTTCCTGTATGTACCAACACTATTATACAGATATGTTTTGGGTTTATGGCATAAGGAGAAGTATAAAATATAAACATTTTATTATGACCAATAGAGATGGGCAAATTTTAAAAAAATTGATTCAGAAGGTTCTCCAAATTTCCCAAAAAGATTAAATTCGATCAGAATTTTTTTGACAAATCACGTTAAACATCAGCTATTTCTTGGCTGGAGAGAACTTATTTATTGATGAAGATTACTGTGCATTGCAGAAACATGCATAGGTAGTCCGCTGTGGTACTGAAACAGTTACTTTGCATCTGTATGACAAGCAGTTGACAGGTGTCACTTCAGAATCACTTCACACCTAACTTATTTAGTCAGTTACAGGGCCAAAACTGACCAAATAACTCAAGTGTGAACTTATCCTTATAGGTCAATGTTAGTGTCAGGTATAAAGAACCATGCAGTCTTGTTACTCCATATCTTGCTGTTGCTGCTGCTGGTGCATTGTTTCTTTAGTAGGTGGATGAAGAAAAGTGCTCATTACAGACTTAAGTTGATGGAACTGCTGATGGAGCTCCTGCTGTACCTGCCCCGGCCATTGAATTGAGTGCAAAGGGCCCCTGGTCAGACCTTGTGAGGATGGGAAATGGCGCACATAGGCAGCTTCCAACTGACTACATATGATGTCTTGATATTAGTTGAGTTTATCCTCCCTCTCAGTGGATGGAAAAAGGCCCCCATTTTGGGTCTAACATGATGGAGAGCCAATAGTCATCCCTCTGCCAAATGGTGATAATATGGATGTCCCTATGCAGGCAACTCAGTATGCATCTGATTAGTTGTGAAAGGGACTCAGAGGAACTCTCTGCCTCCATCTCCACTGCATACTGCCAGTGAGTTTCGTGGTTATCTTTCTGGTCTTCCTTATCGCCATCTAACTCCTCCCGCTCCTCCTGCTTCTGTCCTGTCACTTATGCAGAAAAACCACCCATTTCTGTATACATTGATTGTGCATGAATGTATTCCTCCTCCAGTTCAATCCCCACAGGGCTCAGGTGGCCATGAGATGTAGGTGCAACATCTCCAGATTTATCAGCATCTGCTTCAGGAACTGAAGGAGTGAAATGACAGTTCATCCTGTAGTCCTGGCAACTGACAAATAAAGTGGCCTCCTCAAAGGGCCTAAGCAAATGGCAGGTGTAATGCATCAGTTGCCAGTGGCTAACATTGAAGTTACACAAGGGAGTGATCCTGCCTGCCTGCATCATCAATAATTCATTTATGGCCTTCCACTGCTCATATAGTCGGTCCAACAAAGGGTGCCTGACCGCTTCCAACACCAGCTCCCACACAACTCTCATTGTCGCTACTTGCCCAGCTACCGGAGAAAGCAGGGGGTCTCTACTCCATATCTTGGCTGGGCAGTAGCTGCTGCCTGTCCTCAAGAAGCTCATTCTCAATAAAAAGCGGAGCCAAGCCAATGGCAGAAGGAACAGAAAATGAAAGAGGCAGGTTCAGGACTGGTGAGTGCACAGAGCTTGTTCCCAGGCTATGACAACTAAGCATGATCTCAGAGGAACCCACCAACTCCTGGCTGGAGTGTCTGAAGACTGAGTCAACCATTCGAGGACAGCCGGGTTGCTGGATGACACTGGCAGGTCTGGCCTAGCGCTGCGACTGCTTCTAACCACCCCCTTCTTCAGCTGCTACTTCTGCCAGCTACAAAATGTTGGTGACTGCTCGTTCCCTTAGAAGAGCCTGTCACCTGTCTGTCGGACATACTGTACTGTAACAGTAACTGTAAGGGTAAAATAGCAGTATTATCAGACAGCAATTTTAACTGAATTACACAATTGATGATTAACAGATTTATTTATGGAATAAACAACCTAAAATATGTAGTATCAGGCCGCAATTTCACCCCAGAATCAAGGATGAATGGATGTACTTATAAAAAAATAAACTTCCCAAAACTTGTAGTACCAGGCCGCAATTTCTCCCCAATTACACAATTAGGGATAACGGATATACTTATGTATAATAGAAGTTGAGCGCCCTAAAATGTGTAGTATCAAGCGGCAATTTTACCCCAATTACATAATTAGGGATTAACGGATATACTTATGTATAACAGAACTTGAGAACCCTAAAATCTGTGGTTTCAGGCTGCAATTTCAACCCAAATACACAAATAGGGATTAACGGATATACTTATATATAATAAAACATGAGTACCCTAAAATCTGTAGCATCAAGCTGCAATTTCACCCCAATTAGACAATCAAGGATTAACGGATTGAATTATATAAAAGAACGTGAACACCCTAAAATCTGTAGTATCAGGCGGCAATTTCACCCCAATTACACAATTTGGGATAAACATAGATACTTATGTATACTAAAACGTGAGTACCCTAAAATCTGTAGTATCAAGCCGCAATTTCACCCCAATTGAACAATCATGGATTAAGAGATTAAATTATATATAAAAGAACGCAAACACCCTAAAATCTGTAGTATCAAGCTACAATTTCCCCCTTATTTACACAATCAAGGATTAATGGATTGAATTATATATAAACGAATGTGAAACCCCTAAATTCTGTAGTATCAGACAACAGTTTTACCCCAATAACAGAATCAAGGTTTACTAGAATTACTTATGTATAAAAAAATGCAAACAACCTAAAATGTGTAGTATTAGAACACTTTTTGAACCCACTTAATGCAGCAAGGTGTAATAGAATAGCTCCTAGCCAGGCTTTGCACTGTTCACTTAGTACCTGCTCTCTCCCTATAGTGTTGATAATGCCTCCCTATTATATCACTACACTATCTCTAAGCTGTCCATGAAGTGTTCTATAGTATTTTTGGGTGAATAAAGGCTTTCCTAAACACTGTCTCTAGTGCCTGTAATGTTTCTAACATGTGCAGCAGACATTTTAGAAAAAATGTGCTTCATTACCATAAAGTGAGAGGAAATTCGATTTTGGGACAATTTTTCATGAAATTTTGATCAAACTTAATTTTGATTCAACTATGATTCACTCATCTCTAATGACCAGTTAAATGAATCATAGAGATCAAATAACAGTGGCAGCATCTCCCATAACTTCATCTTTATTGAGGACTTCACAGCATACCAAAAACTAGCAACGTTTCGGCTGTGCAACCGCCTTTGTCAAGCATAAAACAGAATATCACCTGTGCATATAAATACTAAAACCCGGTCCACCCACAATTGTCAATGCCAATCAAGATTCACCCTAAATACACCCACATCTCTGTACAGCCATCACCTGTGTATATCATATTCACATATACACAGCCATCACCTGTGTATATCCTTCACCCTGTCAGTAGCATGTTTCTCATTGTGGTCCACATCCTCTATTCCATACTGCGCATGTCTCCGCATCAACAGCTATAATGTACAGTGTGATTCAGGCAGTAGTTCTATCATTACAAAAACTACATACAATGCAGTACATATTGCAATATATCCTGCAATTATGTAGATAGATGTAGCATAAATATGCATGGAGATATCTATCGAAGACGTGGGACGTATCCAAAAACTGGTAACTTATAATGTGGGTAGAACCTAAACTATCTAAAAACATATATTATGCAAACCACCGATGTGGAACATACATCAACCCTAATCTATACTGGCTACATTAAATTCTATATTTAGCATATAAGGCTGTAGTGATCTCAAAGTATGGATCCATTTTAATTCTTTCCTCCTAGGTAGTTTATTTTTATCGCCACCCCTTCTTAATGGCCCTACAGAGTCTATAGCACGAAAACGGAGCTGATTAAAGGAGTGTCCGCAGTCAATGAAGTGTTTCCCTACCAGTTTATCTGTCATGGCCTTCCTGATTGTACTCTTGTGTTTGTTATTGCGCTCCCTGAGCTCCATGGTGGTTTCCCCCACATAAATGTAGCTACGGAGAACTGAATCATATAGATTACATCCTTGAATCTACAGGTATAGTATTCCTTGATTTTAAAGGTTTTTCCACTGAATGGATGGGTGAAAAAATCACCCTTCATAATCCCACTGCCATTGCAGCATGCTAGACATGGAAAATTACCTGTTTTTCTCCGTCTGTACGCCATCATCGGGGGTGATGTAAACTCATCTAGGTTAGGCATTCCTCGATGGAGAATATGCCAATTATTCCTAAGAATGTCAGATATCGCACCACTATCACCCCCGAAGATGGACACAAAGGGAATTCTGTTCTCTGTCCCAATCCGTGTGGATCCACCCAGAACCTTGTCACGATTGACTGATAAGACCTTACTCCTTGTTTTCCGTAATAGAGTATGTGGATAACCACTTTTTAAAAATTTTGTACACATCTCATCAGCCCTAGTCTGAAATTTGTCATTATCAGATACTATTCTTCATACCCGCACTTATTGGCTCCATGGTAGAGACTCTACCATGCGTCAAGTGTAATTGCTGTCGTATATCAATAAAGTGATTTTATTGGTCACTTTTTGAAAGAGATCAGTCCTGATCTCACCACTTTCAATATAAATTCGTACATCTAGGAATTGTAACTCCTCCATAGATGCGGTCAATGTGAATTGTAGACCTGGGACCACCTATTCAGATGGAGATAAAAATGTTCCAGTTCATCTTTGGTACCACCCCAGACCATAAAGATGTTGTTAAAGTAGCGCCACCAGCAAAGGCCCTCCCAGCAAACGCAGAGCGGTATACCAATCTGTCCTCAACCTCCGCCATGAAGATGTTAGCATAGGTGGGGGCCACATTGGACCCCAAGGCCACACCTGGCTTCTGTTGGTAGAAGGTGTCCCTGAAGAGGAAATAATTCCTCCTCAGGACCACCTCCAGAAGGTTGAGGACCAGACGGCAAACGCCCAGGGAGAGACCCATGCCAGTCAGGGCCACATCGACGACATTAAGACCGTAGGTGTGATCAATAGAGGTGTAAAGTGAGACTACATCAAGGCTGACTAGCATAAATGTACTGGGTAACACAATTTGTTTTAACTTCAAGAGAAAATCGCTAGTATCCCTGACATAGGAGGGAGCCGAGGTCGCATGGACACGCAGAACCTTATACAGAAATATAGAGACAATATTAAAGATCGAACCCCTGCCCGATACAATCGGTCGGCCAGGGGGATCGACCAAGCTCTTATGTATTTTAGGGAGTATGTATATCACTGGGGTGACCGGTTGGCTGATTCTAAGGTACTCATTAAGGTCATCATTGATGATTTCTATATCCCTAGCCTTATCCAGAATCACCCCAATCATACGCATAATGTCCCATTTGGGATCACTGCCAAAAACCTCATAGACATCCACATCACATAACTGTCTCATAATTTCACCAATGTACTTGCACGTGTCCATGACAACGACGGCTCTCCCCTTGTCTGCTGGCTTAATTGTAAGTTGTTTGTTATACTCCAGCTCCTTAATGGCCTGTCTCTCTGCAACAGATACATTAGACCTCTGATATCCCGGCTTGGTACCCTGTAATTCAGAGATGATCCTTTTGACAATATCAATATATGCTTCCACTGCATGATTGTTATGGGGGGTGAGAAATTACTCTTATTCCTTAATCTATATAATTTACATGACAGTTCACTATTTTCACCATTTTTTTTTAGCCCAACACTTGCGGTATTTGTCACAGAAAAAAATGCTTTCAATCTTAACCTCCTAAAAAAGCATTCTAGGTCCAATTCAAATTCAAACCAGTCTCTAAGGTAAGGCCACGGCTCAAAACATGTATTTGATTGTGACTCAGTTCTACTGAAAAAATGTTCACCACCAGGTCCCTCATCTCCTCTGATTGCGCCTCGTCGATCGGCCCTGTTGAGCCCAGATTGAATCGGTGGTAGATCTTTTAAGGGTCCGGTGGTGTTTCCTACCGCCCCTTCGGCATCCACCTCTCCTCGCTTTCTTGCTGCACCTAAAAAATTATATGATACCGACTCATCAGTGGAATCTGATTCCCCTGTGGTGAAACCAAATCGACCTTGGTCAAATCTTCTGCCCTTCCTCCGCCTAGATGTATTTTGTGATTGCGATGATTGCCAGTTATAGACTTTACCAGACTGATAATCGTCCAGATCTCTGTGCCATTTATCCCTTTTCATGTGTTCAACTTCAGCTCTATGTCTCTGTACATGTTGCATCACTTTCTCTTTTTGACCAGTAAAGTCCTCAGTATTCAGAAGACTCTGGATTTGATTCTCCAACGCACTTAGGGATATCTCTATAATTTTCACCTCTTTTTGTAGGTAATCAATGTTCAGTAGCATGAGCTCAAACAAATTCTTATTATTCACTGCCTCAAATGCTTTACCGAACTCAACGTTGTTGGGAAACAGGTTAGGGCCCTCAGTTCTCCCTCAGTGCGTTGGAGAATCAAATCCAGAGTCTTCTGAGTACTGAGGACTTTACTGGTCAAAAAGAGAAAGTGATGCAACATGTACAGAGACATAGAGCTGAAGTTGAACGCATGAAAAGGGATAAATGGCACAGAGATCTGGACGATTATCAGTCTGGTAAAGTCTAGAACTGGCAATCATCACAATCACAAAATACATCTAGGCGGAGGAAGGGCAGAAGATTCGATCACGGTCTATTTGGTTTCACCAAAGGGGAATCAGATTCCACGGATGAGTTGGTGTCAACAAATTTTTTAGGTACAGCAAGAAAGCGAGGAGAGGTGGATGTCGAAGGGGCGGTAGGAAACACCACCGGCCCCTTAAAAGATCTACCACCGATTCAATATGGGCTCAACAGGGGCCGATCGACGAGACGCAATCAGAGGAGATGAGGGACCTGGTGGTGAACATTTTTTCAGTAGAACTGAGTCACGATCAAATACATGTTTTGAGCCGTGGCCTTACCTTAGAGACTGGTTTGAATTTGAATTGGACCTAGAATGCTTTTTTAGGAGGTTAAGATTGAAAGCATTTTTTTCTGTGACAAATACCGCAAGTGTTGGGCTAAAAAAAAATGGTGAAAATAGTGAACTGTCATGTAAATTATATAGATTAAGGAATAAGAGTAATTTCTCACCCCCTATAACAATCATGCAGTGGAAGCATATATTGATATTGTCAAAAGGATCATCTCTGAATTACAGGGTACCAAGCCGGGATATCAGAGGTCTAATGTATCTGTTGCAGAGAGACAGGCCATTAAAGAGCTGGAGTATAACAAACAACTTACAATTAAGCCATCAGACAAGGGGAGAGCCGTCGTTGTCATGGACACGTGCAAGTACATTGGTGAAATTATGAGACAGTTATGTGATGTGGATGTCTATGAGGTTTTGGGCAGTGATCCCAAATGGGACATTATGCGTATATTGGGGTGATTCTGGATAAGGCTAGGGATATAGAAATCATCAATGATGACCTTAATGAGTACCTTAGAATCAGCCAACCGGTCACCCCAGTGATATACATACTCCTAAAATACATAAGAGCTTGGTCGATCCCTCTGGCCGACCGATTGTATCGGGCAGGGGTTCGATCTTTAATATTGTCTCTATATTTCTGTATAAGGTTCTGCGTGTCCATGCGACCTCGGCTCCCTCCTATGTCAGGGATACTAGCGATTTTCTCTTGAAGTTAAAACAAATTGTGTTACCCAGTACATTTATGCTAGTCATCCTTGATGTAGTCTCACTTTACACCTCTATTGATCACACCTACGGTCTTAATGTCGTCGATGTGGCCCTGACTGGCATGGGTCTCTCCTGGGCGTTTGCCGTCTGGTCCTCAACCTCCTGGAGGTGGTCCTGAGGAGGAATTATTTCCTCTTCAAGGACACCTTCTACCAACAGAAGCCAGGTGTGGCCTTGGGGTCCAATGTGGCCCCCACCTATGCTAACATCTTCATGGCGGAGGTTGAGGACAGATTGGTATACCACTCTGTGTTTGCTGGGAGTGCCTATGCTGGTGGCGCTACTTCAACAACATCTTTATGGTCTGGGGTGGTACCAAAGATGAACTGGAACATTTTTATCTCCATCTGAATAGGTGGTCCCAGGTCTACAATTCACATTGACCGCATCTATGGAGGAGTTACAATTCCTAGATGTACGAATTTATATTGAAAGTGGTGAGATCAGGACTGATCTCTTTCAAAAAGTGACCAATAAAATCACTTTATTGATATACGACAGCAATTACACTTGACGCATGGTAGAGTCTCTACCATGGAGCCAATTGTTGCGGGTACGAAGAATAGTATCTGATAATGACAAA
The DNA here is from genome assembly GCA_033119425.1 of Bufotes viridis. NCBI lineage: Eukaryota > Metazoa > Chordata > Amphibia > Anura > Bufonidae > Bufotes > Bufotes viridis. The sequence goes on from CM065591.1 coordinate 109,701,293, forward strand.
TTTCAGACTAGGGCTGATGAGATGTGTACAAAATTTATAAAAAGGGGTTATCCACATACTCTATTACGGAAAACAAGGAGTAAGGTCTTATCAGTCAATCGTGACACGGTTCTGGGTGGATCCACACGGATTGGGACAGAGAACAGAATTCCCTTTGTGTCCATCTTCGGGGGTGATAGTGGTGCGATATCTGACATTCTTAGGAATAATTGGCATATCCTCCATCGAGGAATGCCTAACCTAGATGAGTTTACATCACCCCCGATGATGGCGTACAGACAGAGTGTCTGTATATTTGATAGATTTGTCAAATCTGACGTGGGTGGAGCCAGAACAGATAAACAGATCTTATTGGCCCCGAGAAAAACAGGTAACTTTCCACGTCTAGCATGCTGCAATTGCAGTGGGATTATGAAGGGTGATTTTTTCACCCATCCATTAAGTGGAAAAACCTTTTTAAAATCAAGGAATACTATACCTGTAGATCCAGGGATGTAATCTATATGATTCAGTGACCCTGTAGCAGACACTCCATTAATCAGCTCCATTTTCGTGCTATAGACTCTGTAGGGCCATTAAGAAGGGGTGGCAATAAAAATAAACAACTTAGGAGTAATGAATTAAAATGGATCCATACTTTGAGATCACTACAGCCTTATGGGCTAAATATAGAATTTAATGTAGCCAGTACAGATTAGGGTTGATGAATGTTCCACATCGGTGGTTTGCATAATATATGTTTTTAGGTATTTTAGGTTCTACCCACATTATAAGTTACCAGTTTTTGGATACGTCCCACATCTTCAAGCGATATCTCCATGCATATTTATGCCATATCTATCTACATAATTGCATGATATATTATAATATGTCCCGCATTGTATGTAATTTTTGTAATGATAGAACTACTGCCTGAATCACACTGTACATTATATATGGATAATATTTGCCAAGTTTTGGTTTAGATATATATCACTTATGCAACTACAATGCATTTTTGTAGTGGCCTGGAATCATTTTGATCCATTCGCTGCCCCGATAAACTGGCGCTGTTGGATCTCCCAGGCAACATGAATCTTAGCTCGGGGACTGCACAAACGGACGGGGCGTAATCTCCATGGCGCTGCGTTCAGCTGTTGCTGTTGTTGGCTATTGTGGGATCTCGCTCCTGGTGAACGTGCGAGACTTGGAGCATAGCTGTTGATGCAGGGACATGCACAGTATGGAATAGAGGATGCAGACCACAATGAGAAACATGCTATTGACAAGGTGAAGGATATACACAGGTGATGGCTAAACAATGTGGAGATTGATGTAGGGATATGTAGTGAGAGATGTGGGCGTATTTAGGGTGAATCCTGATTGGCATTGACAATTGTGGGTGGACCGGGTTTTAGTATTTATATGCACAGGTGTTATACTGTTTTTTGCTTGACAAAGGCGGTTGCACAGCCGAAACGTTGCTAATTTTTGGTATGCTGTGAAGTCCTCAATAAAGATGAAGTTATGGGAGATGCTGCCACCGCTATTTGATTTCTATTTATTTTCATGCTGATTGGATCCACGGCTGGTGCGGGGCTGTTGCATCTTTCCACTAGGACTACGGACCGGTGTGTGCTTTTCCTGTACTACTTGTTTTACCAGTTAAATTAATCATCCACCATGAAATTCAATTTTAAACCAGGCACATTGTTTTGTAGGGTTAGCTTAGCTGAATGTAATAACTTTCATTTGTCATTTGTTGCTTGATTCTGGAGAAAAAGTAATGTTTATCCAGAAGCGGGCCATGTAAGGTGAGCCACTATGTGCAGCCTTGCTCCTTCTGCCAGACCCTCCCTCCTCTTCTTCAGGCCAAATCAGTTAAGACAGAGATGGAGGCTCTGACAAAAGAAGCAGTGGGTGCAAGGGTACATAGAGTGGCATCAGCCCTTGCTCAGTGCACTTAGCTTCTCATTTGCATATGGATCAAAAGCACCTTTTCTCCAAAATAAAAGGGTTTGTCCACTTTCTGGATACTTGTGACCAATGTGTATGTTAGATGGCTTTAATGCTATTGCTTATATAGCCTTTGTTGATGTTCTGTGCCATTTTCTATATTTCATAAGCTATGTCCCCTTGCTAGGCAACTCTTCTTTGATGTCCATACAGAAATCCTGTCCATAAGATGGCCGCTGATGGGGGGGGTCATGTGACCAGGCAAATCACCTCAATGTGATGTCTCCTGTATTCAAACACATTGTACCTTTGCTAAACTTTCAACAGTACAAGTGCAGATGGTAGGTCCCATATATTTAAATTGAGGAGACATCACATGGAGGTAATTTGCCTGGTCATCAGCAGCCATTTTATGGACAAGATGTGTGGACAGCACAAAAATCTTAGCAAACAAGGGAATATATCTTATGAAATATAGCAAATGGTATAGAATGTCAACAAAGGCCATAGTAATAAGTGACATATAGTCATTCTACAAACAATGTTGTCAACAGTAGTGAAGAAAGTGGCCAACCCTTTGAGCAACTATCATAACATTTAGCTGAGCTAGCCCCTACAAAGCATTGTGTATGGTTTAACAATGAATTTCCTAGTGACATACTCACAATAAAGAAATATGCATCCTAAATAAATAAGTACTAGTGCTGATCGAGCACCCAAATCCTCGGGTGCTCGGGTCGAACACCTCGGTTTGCTCGGGTGCTTTACAGAGCACCTGAGTATAATGGAAGTCAGTAGGAGAACCCGAGCATTAAAACAGGCACCCCCTGCTCTGAAGAGGGGAGGGTGCCTGGTTCATAGGAAAAGGTCAAAAATTGATGGAAACACCTACTAAATAGTTCAGAAACAGCAAGGGGAGGATGTCTGGATGCATCTTGGACTCCCAGGTCGCTGCTGGGAACCATGTTGTCCAAGTAGTATACCACTTTTACAGACTGACAATAATACGTACAAAACCAAAGATAAAATAGATTTTCGAGGAAAAATTGTAAGGAAACATTTTTTCCTGTATATTTACTTGTATATAAAAAGCAAATGCTGCCAAAAATTCGAAGCAAGTGGCACTCCAATATAACCTGTATATCACATAAAGGAGGGCCTCATTCACATTGTGGTACAATTGTTCATGTAGTGGGACTCCTACACTCATAAAGCCTATGCACTAAGTGAAAGGGCTGCCAAAAATTATAAGGAACCGGCACTCCAATCCACCCTTTGTTACACATAAAGGAAAGCATAATACAAACCCTTGAGAAATTATGATTGATGGCCTGCTGGTGACACTCAAAAACATTTGGAGCAAGGGCCTGCTGATCTGAACATCTAAAACATTAGGGGCAAGGGCCTGCTGCTGAGCTGACCCTCTAAAACATTAGTGGTGATAGTCTGCTAGTGAGCTGACCCTGTAGAAACTTGTAGGTGAGGGCTTCTGGTGAGTGGATCCTCTAAAAGGTTGTAGGTGAGGGCCTGTAGGTGAGCTGACCCTGTAAAAGATTGTAGGTTAGGGCCTGCTGGTGAGCTGACCCTCCAAAAGGTTGTAGGTGAGGGCCTGCTGGTGAGATAACCCTGTAAAAGATTGTAGGTGAGGGCCTGAAGGTGCACTGACCCTGTAAAACATTGTATGTGAGGGCCTGCAGATGAGCTGACCCTGTAAAATATTGTAGGTGAGGGCCTGCTGGTGAGCTAACCCTCTAAAATATTATATGCGAGGGATTGCAGGTGAGCTGACCCTGTAAATCATTATATGCGAGGGCCTGCAGGTGAGCTGACCCTGTAAAATATTGTAGGTGAGGGCCTGCTGGTGAGCTGACCCTCTAAAATATTATATGCGAGGGACTGCAGATGAGCTGACCCTGTAAAACATTATGTGCGAGGGCCTGCAGGTGAGCTGACCCAGTAAAACAATGTAGGTGAGGGCCTGCTGGTGAGCTGAAACTCTAAAAAAGTTATAGGCGAGGGACTGCAGGTGAGCTAACCCTATAAAACATTATATGTGAGGGCCTGCAGGTGAGCTGACCCTGTAAAATGGTGTAGATGAGGGCCTGCTGGTGAGCTGGCCCTCTAAAAAATTATATGTGAGGGCCTGTAGGTGAGTTGACCCTGTAAAATGTTGTAGATGAGGGCCTGCTGGTGAGTTGGCCCTCTAAAAAATTATATGTGAGGGCCTGTAGGTGAGTTGACCATGTAAAACATTATATTCGAGAGCCTGCAGGTGAGCTGACACTTTAAAACATTATGTGCGTGGGGCTGCAGGATAGCTGACCCTGTAAAAGATTGTAGGTGAGGGCTTGCTTTTGACCTGACACTCTAAACAATTATATGTGAGGGCCTGAAGGTAAGCTGACCCTGTAAAACATTATATGTGAGGGCCTGCAGGTGAGCTGACCCTTTAAAACATTGTAGGTGAGGGCCTGCTTGTTACTGACGCTTTAAAAGGTTGTAGGTGGGGGCCTGCAGGTGAGCTGACCCTGGAAAAGATTGTAGGTGAGGGCCTGCTGGTGAGCTGAAACTCTAAAAAAGTTATATGCGAGGGACTGCAGGTGAGCTAACCCTATAAAACATTATATGAGAGGGCCTGCAGGTGAGCTGACCCTGTAAAAGATTGTAGGTGAGGGCCTGCTGGTGAGCTGACCCTCTAAAAATTATATGTGAGGGCCTGCAAGTGAGCTGACCCTTTAAAACATTATATGCGAGGGCCTGGAGGTGAGCTGACCCTGTAAAACATTATGTGCTCTTGCAGCAGGCATAGTTTCAACACATCCAGGGCCAAGGTCTCTGCTTGCACCATCAGCATCACGGCCACTTCCCCGTCCCTTACTGCTTGCCTTCTTCATATTAAATGATATATATGCTTGAAAGTATGTCACACATACAGTAGCATAGAATTTGGAAGTGTATGCGCAATTTTTATTTAAAAGGTATTTGGGATGTGGAAATATCACACAAGAGATATCTTGCAGATAATGTCAATGCTGTCACTGGCGGCTAATAAAAATTTACAGGGAATTACTCAGGTATTTGGGATGAGGAAACGTTGTACAGGAGAGGTACCACAAGTAATGTCACTGTCCACAGCGCCTACGGAAAAAGTACGCTTTATGTCACAGATAAAAATTTTATGCTCACATTGCAGATGTTGCACCGGTAATATCACTTTCAGAAGCGGACTCCGTCTATTGACAAAGTACACCGTATGTCACAGATACATTTTTAAACGCACATGTTACTCTTTAGATATGTCACTGGTAATGTCACTGTCAGAAGCGGACACTGTCTATTGAAAAAATACACTGTATGTCACATATACATTTTCTAACCGCACACGGTACACTGGAGATGTTTCCCTTGTAATGTCACTATCAGAAGCGGACACTGTCTATTGAAAAAGTACACTATGTCACAGATTAATTTTTAAAGCGCACACGTTACACTTTAGATGTTGCAATTGTAATTTTACTGTCAAAAGCGGACGCCGATCTATTGAAAAATACACTGTATGTCACAGATAAATTTTTTAACAGCACACGTTACACTGGAGATGTGGCACTGGTAATGTCACTGTCAGAAGTGGATATCGTCTATTGACATAGTACACTGTATGTCACGGATACATTTTTTAAGAGCACACGTTACACTTTAAATGTGGCACTGTTAATTTCACTGTCAGAAGCGGACACCGTCTATTGACAAAGTACCCTGCATGTCACAGACACATTTTTTAAGCGCACACATTAAACTTTAGATGGGGCACTGGTAATGTCAGTGTCAGAAGCGGACACCGTCTATTGAAAAAGTACACTGTATGTCACTGATAACTTTTTTCAGCGTACACGTTACACTGCAGATGTGGCACAGATAATTTAACTGTCTGCAGCGGACACCGTCTACGGAAAAAGTTCACTGGATGTCACAGATATTTTTGGGATGTGCACACTTTACAAAGGAGATGTGGTTCAGATAATTTAAATGTCTGTAGCAGCCTATTAGATGCTATTTTGTGCAGGATGCGCTAAAAAAAATTTATATTGCTGCTGCCACACACAATAGTCCTTAAAACTAGAGATGAGCGTACTTTAAAAAAAAGTTCGGCGTTCGGGTTGTGGTAACTCGCGCATCCCGTTATGGATTCCACTATCGCGGCATATGGAATCCATAACGGGCGGCTTCCACCAACCCGAACTGTTGAACAGCCGAAGGACCTGGGGTGACATCACCGTCATGTGATCAGTTCAGGGGGCGTGGCTCAGCACTCCACTCAGCTCATCTCTACTTAAAACGACTTTTGGGTCTGTAAAGCTTTAGTAACTTAGCACAGGTTGCGCTACAAATATATATTGCTGCTGTCACACACAATAGTCCATAAAATGACTTTTGGGTCTCTGAAAAGTTTTTCTAATAAAAATAGTCCAATATCACTCCCTACACTGTCTGTCCCTTCCTATGCACAGTTCTTGCTGACTTAGACTGAGCCGAACACTCGCCATCGGGTGCTATATAGCACCCGATGACGCGTTCTGGCAAGTTAATCGCACCCGATGACGCGTTCTGGCAAGTTAATCACTCTAATGCCAGTAATCAACATGGCATACGTTTATTAGCTACGTAGCTGGCAAGAAACATTAATATGATACTCATCACTGATTGTCGTCACAGACTGTAGGATATGCTCTTTCACAGCTAATCAAAACTCTATATTTCACTATTTTTATTTTTTTTTATATTTTTTTTGCAGTCTCTGTTAGTGCTGCAGCTAATCTGTGCTGGTAAAGGCAGATTCTGAACAAAATCAGTCATCTTCCCCCTCTAGCAGATAGCAATAAGGTGGATAAAATCAGTGTCCTGTCAGATTGCATGTAATATATTAAGTTAATGAATTCCATAGCTCACAATTACTGGTAGATTTTTAATCAAAATATGTGATGAGCTATTGGCAGGCAAGAAGCCCCATATTCTTCACTTTCTTAGATATTACGCTGTCTGTTTGAACCCCTTTAAAAGTCTAGTGCATTGGAAATAACTACACTATATATTCCTGCTTTTTTATTTATTTTTTATTTTACTTCTTATGCACAAAAAATTTATGAAGATTTTTATCTTATAGTTTTGTTTCTTCACAGCTTTTATTTACCTATCACTCAGTGTGTACGATTTATGATGAAATTCACAAGAACACACCATTAAAATCATACCTGATTTTGGGAGAGTAAATTAAATTATGAACTGAAAATTTCTATAATACATGTACAGTGCTGCAGGCATACAAGACAGTATGTCTATTTAGGACATTTTTTTCTTTAAATAATTTATTAGCATGAGCTGAGGCTGAGATCTTAGGAACAATATAGATAGGAATGGATTCAGTAACTGTTTGAAATTCAATATATTTCTGGATAAAGCAAGTGTTGAAGAGTATAAGCATTTGACAGAATCTGCAAGTGTATTGCTGCTTTTTCAATGTTTTATAAAATAAAAATAAGTCCAATGAAAATTTTCTAAAGTTAATTTTGAACTATTTGCAGTTATCACATATCTTAAATGGTGTTGAGCGCGAATATTCCAATAGCGATTTTTTTAACGAATATTGACACTTCGCTAATTCACAAATATTTATAATATAGTGCTATATATCCGTAAAAACGAATATTCGTTTTTTGTTTTTTCAATCAGAACCAAAGAAAAAGATACCGTTAACTAACATAGAGAGTATAGCGCTATGTTCTCTATCTTCGTAATTCTAGCAAGCTAACCAATAGGAAAGTCATAGCCCGTGTATTCGTTATCTTTGTTAATCCTAGCAAGCCAAGTAAACTTCCCTATACACAGCTCTAAGTTGGATGCGCGATCCGAGAATGTTAAGTATTATTGCTCGCATTGCTCATCCAACTTAGAGCGGGGTATATGCAACTTACTTTACTATTGTTTGGGAGGGTAGAATTAACGAATAAGATGAATACGAATATAGCGCTATATTCTCTATATTCGTTATTTCTAGCAAGCGAATCCAGTAGGAAAGTTGACTGTACACAGCTCTAAGTTGGATGCGCAATGCAAAAATATTACTATCAATTTTTTTTTTGCATTAAATAAAATACTGAGTCACTCATCATAAATTATTCGATTTACTGAAAAAATAGGCAAAATAATATTTTCGATTTATTGAAAAAATAGGCAAAGTAATATTTTTGCATTGCGCATCCAACTTAGAGCTGGCTACAGTCAAGTTTCCTATTGGTAACGTTACACTAATATAGGGAATATAGCGCTATATTCGTTCTATTCGTAAATTCAATATAGCTAACAAATAGGAAAGTTGTCTTTATACCCCGTTCAAAGTTCTATTCGCAACACGCAAAAAAATTTAATCGCATATTATTCGCAAAAAATAGTACAATTATGAATATTCAATTTCGACGAATATATGACGAATATTCAATTGAATATTCACAAAATATCGCAAAAATAGAATATGGCACCTCCCGCTCATCACTAATCTTAAATTAAGTATGTTTTTGGACAAATGTGTAGCAAAATTTTAGTGCACATTTCGGCAGGAAAAAAGCACTAGGGAGAAAGAAGAAAGGTTCTCACATGACCTGAGAGGAAGTGGGGGAAGGGCTTGACCTGATTGGCTCCCAGGCTGACAGACAGCCCGGATAAGACAATCAGTTCTGCAGCAGGTAGGGAGGTGCCCTAGCAGATTGTGCAGAACATCATTATGAGCTAGGCTGTGAATGAGGGTGGTTCGACCTTACAATGTGCCAGAAAAACTATTTTAGGGAGTCAATAACAGTGAAAAATCAATCAAGCTTATATTCTACTACCAGAGAGAATGAATGTAAAAGCTAGAATTACAAAAAGGAAGAGTTGTGTGTATAGAATAGGGAGGCAGGGAAGCTGTCAGTGAGGCAGAATAGGGGAGCTGATGCTGGCTGTGCTGCATAGGAGAACTGTCGTTGCTGCAAACCTCAAAACAGCTACCTGCAAGGAAATACTTTTATTTTTCCTCCCCATTTTTATAGAAACCCATTTTTTTTTAAGGGGAGGGTGATCGTGAGGGGGGTGAGCGAAACCATGCAACATGTATTCTACCATCAATCTAGCATAGCATATAAAATACAAGTGAGAACTCTGTGTCAGGTCATCTCACATATTTTTTTTTTTTTGTTTGAAAAGAAAACTGTATGCATCACTGACTGAAAAAGAAATATAAGTTTATATCAGTTCATTATCTACACACACAGTTCTGTTTTTTAGGGGGATCATTAACCCATTCAGGACACATGACGTACCGATACGGCATGTTTCCCAAATCCTTAAGGACACATGACATACCGGTACATCATGAGCATTTCCGATCACTGCTGCTCAGCTGGCAGTGATCGGAACAAGGTACCTGCTGAAATCATTTAGCAGGTACCTTGTTACAATGCCCAGGGGTGTCCGGTGACCCCCCTGTATCGACGATCGCTGCAAACCGCAGGTCAATTCAGACCTGCAGTTTGCAGTGCTTTTCGCGATCTCTGATCGCGGGGATCAGAGTCTAAATGCCCCCAAAGTGGTAAATTTTAACCCCCCCTGCAGCCCCCAATCATATTGTGGCTGCGGAGGTGCAGGCAGGGTGGTTGCGGGCGGCGGGAGGCGGTGCGGGAGGAGGGTGGTGTGGCAGGCGGGATCGCAATAGCGATCCTACGCCCGCCTCCTCTTTAACATTGTTGGCAGTATAGTGGATCTATCAGAGTGTCAGCACATTGCTGACACTCTGATGATAGAAACTGCTGGCATCTGTGCTGCATATACCAGCCGTTTAACCCCTTCCATATCGTGGCCCATATGGACCGCTGTATGGAAGGGGTTAACAGGGAGGGAGCTCCCTCCCTCTCCCATCGGAGGACTGCTGTGCCTTTGCAGCCCCCGGCAGGATGGGATCGCAGAGGGAGGGGGCCCCCCTCCCTCCCCATCACCCGCTGATCTGTTCTGGCAGTGGGTGATGGTTGCCATGGAAGCAGGACGCTTTCAGAAGCGTCCTGTTCTCTCCATGGTGCTGAAAGTCTGAATAGACCTGCTAAAGTTCTATTCAGACTTTGTTAAAGTTAAAAATACAGCACAGAGCACTATACAGTGTACTGTACTATATTATATAGACACCAGATCCACTGGATCTACAAGAACCAAGTGGGTCTGGGTAAAAAAAAATGTAAAAAAAGTGAAAAAAAAAGTAAAAATAAAAAAACACATATCACTGAATAAAAATTTAAAAAATAAAATACACTGCACATATTAAGTATCGCCGCGTCCGTAAATACCTGCTCTATAAAAATATCACATGACCGAACCCCTCAGATGAACGCCATTAAAAAACAAAACAAAAAAATGGTGTAAATTAGCCATTTTTTGGCACCTTACATCACTAAAAGTGTAATACAAAGCGATCAAAAAGGCGTATGCCTCCCAAAATAGTACCAATCAAACCGCCATCTCATCCCGCAAAAAACGAGCCCCTACATAAAACAATTGCCCAGAAAATAAAAAAACTATGGCTCCCAGACTAAAACATGATTTTTTTGTTTCAAAAATGCTTTTTAGTGTTAAATGTAAAAAAAAAAAAGTAGACATATTATGTATCTCCACGTCCGTAAGAATCTTCTGTATAAAAATATCACATGACCTAACCCCTCAAGTGAACACTGTAAAAAAAAAAAAAAAACTTTGTCAAAAAGCCATTTTTTGGTCACTTTACATCACAAATAGTGCCAATCTAACCATCACCTCATCCCGCAAAAATAATACCCAACCTGAGGCTAAAAACTAAAAAAAATATGTCTCTCAGGCTATGAAGACACTAAAACATGTTTTTTTTTTTTGTTTTGTTTTTTCAAAAAGGATATTATTGTGTAAAACCTAAATAAATAAAAAAAGGTATACATATTAGGTATCACCGCGTCTGTAAGGACCTGCTCTATAAAAATATCACATGACCTAATCCCTTAGGTGAACGCCGTAAACATAAAAAATAATAACGTTGTCAAAAAAGCCATTTTGTCACAAAAAGTGTAATAGCAAGCAACGAAAATATCTTATGCACCCCAAGATAGTGCCAATCAAACCGACATCTCATCCCGCAAAAAATAAGCCCCTATATAAGACTGTCCCCCCAAAAAAAAAAACTATGGCTTTCACAATGTGGAGACACAAAAAAAAATCATTTTTTTCTAAAATGCTTTATTATGTAAAACTGAAACAAATCCGCCCAAAAAGTAGTCATATTTTGTATTGTCACGTGCGTAACAACCTGCTCTATAGAAATAACACACAAGCTAACCTGTCAGTTCAACAATGTAAATAACAAAAAATAAAAACGGTCCCAAAACAGCTATTCTTTTTAAAATTTTCCTTTTCAATAAATTTTTCCAGTAACAAAGCAAGGGTTAAAGGGGTATTCCCATCACAATGATCACTATTTAATCTGTTAATGATTTAACAGTGATCATTTTTGAAAATATAATGTATTAGCCAATTCCCACCCTTGTTGATAAAATTCTTCCCCTCCTACCTCATTGTTGTCATCCTGTCTCCCCTAGTTACGGCCACCTCTCCATGCCGAATGCAGGGGCCGCACATGCGCAGAGGAACCGGTCAATCTAGTGTCTGGCCTCTTATTTCTTTCATGAACGCGCACGGCCGTTCTGTATTCTCTTGTGCTGTCTCTGAAACAGAGCCGCGCATGCTCTGTGTGCAGGGAAGACTTGGGGGAGAGAAGTGAAGAGCCAGGACGTGCTGGAGCAGTGTCGGTTGACACTCTGCTCTACTGTATAGTGAAAGCATGTGCTCAGTGTGCCAAGTCCTCCCGCTCTCACACTGAGCAGACATCATGATTGTGCCGCAGGGGCGTAGCGTGGGGGGGGCCAGGGGGGCCGTTGCCCCGGGCGCCAGACTGCAGGGGGCGCTGGCAGCCGTTTGCACAAAAAAAATCTATGAAGTTGCTAACTGGGGGCAGCGCCACAGAGTGAGGAGCAGTATCAACAGAACAAGCCTGCCCTGATCAATCACCACGGCAGTACGAAGCTCCGCCCACAGCAGTGTGAAGCTCCGCCCACAGCAGCACGACGCTCCGCCCACCTTCCAGCCGGGAAAGACACAGTGGAGCTGGGGCAAGAAGAAGAAGAAGAAGGCTGCTGCAGTGTGTCGCTTCAGGACTCCACAGCAGGCAGCCTGAATGTGAGTCAGTCAGACAGTCAGTGTGACAGCTCCCAGAGTGTTAGGTGTGGGGTGGGCAGGCGGTCTATTAAGGGTAATACTGGTGGTAGGCCTGGAATATGGACACCGGAGGTGACATCCTTTGGGCAGTACTGTCTCTGGCCATCCTTCACCAGCAGATTCCTGACTGCCATCTGCTTGCCCTGGCTCTCAGTGTCACAGTGTGACTGAATCACTCCCTGAGTGTTAGGTGTGGGGTGACTTATTAACACTGTGAGAGCCAGGGCAAGCAGGTGGCAGTCAGGAATCTGCTGGTGAAGGATGGCCAGAGACAGTACTGGTGTCCATATATCAGGCCTACCAGTATTACCCCTTCATACACCACCTGCTCATCTGTTAAGGGTGACCAGGCGGTATATGAAGGGGTAATAGTGGTGGTAGGCCTGGTATAGTTGAGATGAGCAGAGATGGCATCCTCTGGGCAGTACTGTCTCTGGTCATCCTTCACCAGCGCCCTGAATGCCACCTGTGTAGCCTGGCTCTCATGGCACTTCACTACTTTCACACTTGCGTTACTCTTTTCCGGCATAGAGTTCCGTCAAAAGGGCTCTATGCCGGAAAAGACCTGATCAGGCATATCCCAATGCAATCTGAATGGATAGAAATCCGTTCAGTTTGCATCAGTATGCCTTCCGTTCAGTCACTGTCAGGCGTTTTGGCCGGACATAATACCGCAGCATGCTGCGGTATTATGTCCGTCCAAAATGCCTGATCAGTCGCCGGAATGCCGGATCCGGCACTAATTCCCATTGACTTGCATTAGTGCCGGATCCGGCATTTTGAAACAACTGAAGGACGGATCCGTCCTTCCGGTCTGCGCATGCAAACTGTGAAAAAGACTGCAAGACGGATCCGTCCATCCGCATGACAAGCGGAGGGACGGATCCGTTCTTGCAATGCATTTGTAGACGGATCCGCACCCGGATCCGACTACAAATGCTGTCAGTTGTCACACTGAACAGTGGATCCGGCAGGCAGCTCCAACGACGGAACTGCCTGCCGGATCACACTAACGCTAGTGTGAAAGTACCCTTAGCGATCAGTGAGTGACAGTCAGTGTCAAAGGCTACACAGGTGGCAGTCAGGATACTGGTGAAGGATGACCAGAGACAGTACTGCTCAGAGGATGCCATCTCTGCTATCCATATACCAGGCCTACCACCAGTATTACACCTTCATATACTGCCTAGTCACCCTGTCACCCGCGATCTGTTCTGGCAGTGGGTGATGGTTGCTGTAGCATGAAACAGGACGCTTTCAGAAGCGCCTCCTGTTCTCTCATGTGCTGAAAGTCTGAATCGAATACTGCTAAGGTTCTATTCAGACTTTGTTAAAGTTAAACTCACAGCTGCAGTAGCACTCATACGCAGTGTGCTGTGCTATATTATATCAGGACAACCCAGATCCACTGGGATCTACAAGAACCAAGTGGGTCTGGGTAAAAAAAAATGTAAAAAAGTGAAAAAAGTAAAAAATAAAAAAACACATATCACTGAATAAAAATTTAAAAATAAATACACTGCACATATTAAGTATCGCGCGTCCGTGAATACCTGCTCTATAAAAATATCCCATGACCGAACCCCTCAGATGAGCATCATTAAAAACAAACAAAAATGGTGTAAATTAGCCATTTTTTGGCACCCACATCACTAAAAGTGTAATACAAAGCGATCAAAAGGCGTATGCCTCTACAAAATAGTTATAATCAAACCATATCTCATCCCATAAGCGAGGCCCCTACGTAAATACAATTGCCCAGAAAATAAAAAAACTATGGCATCCAGACTAAAACATGATTTTTGTTTTCAAAAATGCTTTTAGTGTTAAATGTAAAAAAGTAGACATCTTATGTATCTCCGTCCGTAAGTCGTCTTCTGTATAAAAAAATATATCACATGACCCTAGCCCTCAAGTTGAACGCTGTAAAAAAAAAAACTTTTGTCAAAAGCCATTTTGGTCACTTTACATCTACAAATGGTGCCCAATCTAACCATCTCCTCGTCCGCAAAGTAATACCCAACCCTGGGGCTAAAAGCTAAAAAAATGTATGTCTCTCAGGCTATGAAGACACTAAAACATGTAATTTTTTGTTTGTTTTTCAAAAAGGATATTGTTGTAAAACCTAAATAAATAAAAAAGGTATACATATTAGGTATGCTGCCGCGCTGTAAGGACCTGCTCTATAAAATATCACATGACCTAATCCCATAGGTGAACGCCGTAAACATAAAAATAATAATACGATTGTCCAAAAAAAGCCATTTTGTCACAAAGGAGTGTAATAACGCAAGCAACGAAAATATCTTATGCACCCCAAGGTAGTGCCAGTCAAACCGTCATCTCATCCGCTTAAAAAATAAGCCCCTATATAAGACTGTCCCCCAAAAAAAAAAAAACTATGGCTTTCTGATGTTGGAGACACAAAAAAAAATCATTTTTCTAAAATGCTTTTGTTATGTAAAAACTGAAACAAATCCATAGCCCAAAAAAGTAGTCATATTTTGTAATTGTCACGTCGCAGTAACAACCTGCTCTACTAAGAAATAACCACACAAGCTAACCTGTCAGTTCAGCTTAATGTAAATAACCAAAAAAATAAAAAACGGTCAAAGACAGCTATTCTTTTAAAATTTTCCTTTTCAGTAAATTTTTCCAGTAACAAAGCAAGGGTTAAAGAGAGGTATTCCCATCACAATGATCACTATTTAATCTGTTATTAATTTAACAGTGATCATTTTAATCTAAATATGTGTAATTCCACCCTTGTTGATAAAATTCTT
>CM065591.1:110874537-111093411 GCA_033119425.1 Bufotes viridis
CTGTCTCTATCAGGTCCCCGGGAGTAGACCTTTCTGGAGGACTTGCACTCAAAGGGCCAAGCTGTGGCCATCAATAAAGAGATCGCTTTTACTCCCTTCTTGAAGTCTTGGCTCTTGTTTGGGGGATTGGAGCCAGGGAATCACCAAACCTTTGGATTTACTTGGATTTGGGAGACGCGGGTACAGATCTACTCAGCGGGAGTGTGAGAAATCCATAACACTGGTGTAAGCCAGTGAGTTTTCTCCTGAATGGATATATTGAAACGAAGAGAAGGAGTGAATGGCCCTACAGATATGAACGGCTCAAACGAACAACGCATCAAGGAACTGATCTGAAGCTCAGCGGTTGAGTGGTGGCAAGTAACAAGCTGAAAGCCACGATAATTGCCGAATTTCGAGAGAGCGACAGAACCAGCGACACTACCATGGGAGATGCCAGAAGAAACCGAATTTCAAAAGGACGTAAGATGGAGGCTTAGCATTTTGGGGCCCAACCCATCACAAGAGACTATCACCCAAATAATGGCACAAGCAACGCGAAGCAGACAGCTCAAGAATACGTGCGACTGCGACACAACAACGGGATGTAATGGCAATACAGAGAGCTGCTACTAGACAGACACGTAAGATTAATTATGCGGCTTTTAAAGCCTTTACAGATGGCAAAAATAGACATAGACAGCTATTTGCAGGATTTCGAACGACAATGTCCATTGGAGAACCTGGAGAAAGATAACTGGGCTTGAATATTGAGCAGTAAGCTATCAGGCCCGAGCAGCGTGAAGACTACAGAGCGGTGACAGATGAAGAGGTCAAGAACTATGACAAGGTAAAGGAAATATTGCTGGCCCGCTATGCCGTCACGCCAGAGGCATATAGGAAAAAGTTCCAGGGCCCTCAGTGGAAAACAGACAGAGAAACTTTACCGAGTGGGCCTTCCGTATGCACCGCGCTGCCTGCAACTGGATGCAGGGGTGCCAGGCGACCACGTTGGCAGATGCCTTACAGTTGTTACTGCTAGAGCAGTTTTTTGATTTTGCTCCGCCAGATGTTAGAGACTGGGTTCGTGACCGCAAGCCTCGGATGGTGGAAGAGGCTGCTAGACTGGCTGATGAACACCACGATAGCAGGACTAAGGAGAGTAGCAGAGCACCGGTGGTCCAGCGTACCCCCACCTACACCCCAACATCCACGGCACCGGACAGGCACCATGCGTCCCACACCGTCCCAAGCAATCAGGGGAGCGCGGAGGCCACCACCGATGTGCTATGGGTGTAACCAAATAGGACCACATCAAACCCAACTGCCTGCAGCGCACGTCTAACCAAAGGGGACGACAGCCAGCGCCACTGCGCCGGAGCCGCAGCCCATTGCATCCAGGAGGACTACAGTAAAGATACCCAAGCGGGGTTATGCAGCGTATTCACCCCAGAACCCACTGAGCAATGGTCCGTTCTGCACCGAGGTCAAACCCGTACAGGCCGCTGGAGACATATTTTTAAGGCATTTAGAGTTCCTAATTTTCAGCTACCTGTTTGCTTTAAATGCGTAATCTTTCTCTGAAGGTGATTGTTGATGTCTGATTATAAGTCTGTGACCATAGCTCCTGTTTGAAGTGTGGTAGTGGGGTATCCATCCTCTGTGTACATGCTGGGACTCTGTGTGCGGTCTCAGTACAGGGTATATAATAGACCGAGGTGTGTGGGGTAATTGATCCCACGGACAAGGTGAGGACAGCAGCCTCTTAGAGGAGAGGTCTGTGTCCGGGTGGTAAGTTTCCTTGAAGGCCCTGTGTGCGGCAGGAGGGATTCTGTGTCCGTTAAGTCCCACCAAGTCTGATCTGGCAGATCGGGTTGATTGGATCAGATTGGTGGTGGTTGTTTTCTGTGTGAATGAGTGTGGGGCTGGTAGGTGGAAGAAGAGTTCTTCCAAGCCTAGGCCCCTGTAAAGTTCCTTAATTTTTAAAAGGAACTCCTGCTGCAATCTGGTGGATTGTAGAAGCAGGGTGATCAAATTGGGTAATGTGTAGTGTCAGAACTTTTCCCGATTGATTGCTGTCATCTGATCCTTGTCTGATCAGGTACTGCGGTCTGGGAGCTCAGGCGAGTTCGTGACACCACCTATGTGGTAGTGCTCTGTTCAAATGAACGGATCAGAAGATCCTTTCATGTGAACATGCTTAAGCCATACTCTGGAAAGGGCTGAGGAAATATCCGCAGTATGCACCCCAGGCGGCGAAGATAGCGAGGGCATCCCTTACCTGATATGCTAGCAGCCAGCACCGTCGAGGGTAGAACAAGTAAGTCTGGGAGACAACTTGAACTGCAAGAGAAAGACAGCAAGCCTCCCAATTGCTACGGGAATTTATGTTCTCTGTCATTCCAGGGTACCACGACACTGGCAGTCCACAGAGTGAGACCCCAGGTCAGGTACCCCTTCGACTGTAGCCATATCGCATTCCGAGGCCGTTAGGGAGAGCATGCATAAGGAGATACTAGATATGTTAGCCTTAGGGTGATAGAACCCTCCCTGAGCCTTGGGCCTCCGGCTGTAAGTGTTGGTGCCGGCGCGGGATAGTACGACCCGGTTCTGCGTCGACTACCGGAGGCTCAATGACCGGTCAGTCACCGGTGCCTACCCCATGCCCAGGGTGACGAGGTGTTAGACTGGATGGCAACTATAGATCTGTGCAAGGGATATTGGCAGATCCCTTTGGAGCGGAGGCCATCCCAAAGTCGGCCTTCGTCACCCCATTTGGCCTGTACCAGTTTAAGGTCATGCCATTTGGGATGAAGAACGCCCTGGCTACTTTTCAGAGGATGGCTGATCAGCAAGTTGTATGGTCCCCAAGTTAAAAATGGCCCTCAGCATGGCACCTGTATTAGCAGCACCAGATCATTCAAAAAAAATTCTCGTCCATACAGATGCCTCAATGTTTGGACTGGGAGCCGTACTGAGTCCAGGTCGGGCAGGGAGGGCATGGGCACCCTAGTGGTGTACCTGAGCAGAAAACTGATACCCAGGAAAGTCAGTTATGCCACGGTGGAGAAGCAGTGCCTCGGCACTCAAGAAACTCCAACCTTATTTATACGGGCGCTCCTTCAATGTTATGACTGATCACAACCCCTAATTTGGCTCAACCGAGAGTGGCAGGAGACAACCCCAGACTATTGAGATGGAGCCTGGCACTGCATCCTTATAATTTCACTGTGCAGTACAGACCAGGGAAATAGAATGCCAACGCAGACGGGTTGTCTCGCCAAACAGAACTTGGACCCATTGCCAACTGCTTCTCAGGCATCCCCAAACCAACCCGTTGGGGTCTTGGTGGGTATGCCATCCCATGGAACTAAGGGGAGCTATGTGACAAAACCCTGTTTTAGGAATGCCCAGCCAGTTGTATTTCATCTGCTGTTCGTGTAGTTAGCCGTATTTTAGCCCTTACATGTACACAACCAACCCCTCTGCCTGTGACGCAATTAGTAAGCAGAATGGACATTGCCTGTGATGCAGTAATGAGCACAATGGGCCATTGTAACTTGAAGAAGCACCCAGCAAGCTATCTAGACGCACTCTGGTCCCGGCAGACGATGGGTCGAGTCTGCAAGACCCCTGGATAGGAGGGCAGAGGGCACTCTTAGAAGAGGCTATTCGGCGGCAGCGGTATCTGCATCTACTGCCATCTCAGCATCTGAAGTTTCCTCCTTCCTCAGGACCAAGCTCAATCAGATACAAATGGATGTGGACCAAAGCGTCTCCCGCGATGACATCCTGGCAGCCTTCAAGACAGCAAACTTAGCCATGGACTTCCTTTGCGATACTGCACAAATGCAATTAAAGTTGGCAGCCAAAACCATGGCTCTGGTTTCGGCGGCCCGCAGACCTCTTTTTGGCTAAAACTCTGGCAGGCAGATAATGCCTCAAAGTTTAATCTTTGTGGCCTCCCATTTGAGACCCAATCGTTTATTTGGATCAGAGTTAAGATAAAATCATGGAGAGGCTCCTCCGATAAAAGGGCAAGAGCCTCCCCCAACAGCCCCCTTCGGGGCGCTCAGACAGGAGCGTGGAGGTAGATCAGGGCAACAATCTAGGGGCCGTAGAGACTGGGGGCAGCGAGATTTTCGAGGCGCCCGGCCCAGACCCACTAAGGAGGCAAAGCCCTCCTGACTACGGGCACTCTCAGATGCTCTTGGTTGGTACCCGCTACCCCTGCCGTGATTCCTCTGGATTTTCCTATTCCCCTCTCTTCAGATTCCTATAGGAGGCCGCCTCTCTCATTTCAAGGCGGCCTGGGTCCAGAGCATTCCGGACCATTGGGTCCTGAAGATCGTCTCGTCCGGCTACCTTGTAGACCTCGTGTCTCTCCCCCCAGAAAGATACGTTATAAATCGGGGGTTTCAGGCCGCAAAACAGGTAATTCTGGAAAATTACATTCAGGAGTACATCAGCAAAGAAGCTTTGGAAGAGGTTCGGCAGAGGCGGGGATTAGAGGATTTGCTCACCAGGTTTTTGGTTCCCAAGAAGACCAGGGATTTCCGGATGATTATCGATTTGAGGTTTCTCAATCGATTCAAAGGAAAGCCAAGGTTTCGGATGGAAACCATAAGATCAGTCAGTCACATCATCAGGCCTGGGGATGTCATGGCCACCCTGGACCTCAAGATGCGTATAATCACATCTGATCCATCCTCCTCCCGGAGGTTTCTCAGGATCATGGTCCAGGTTTCGGGAGTTCTCAAACATTTGCAATTTTCTGCTCTCCCATTCGAATCTCTTCCGCTCCTGATCTTCACCAAGGTGAAAGTGGTACAATGACCTATTCTGGAGGTGGCAGCAGGATTAGTAGACCAAATAGTGGCACAATGACAGAGTCTGGAGGAGGCAGCAGCAAGGGAAGGCACAGAGTGGCACAATGACATAGTGTGGTGGTGGCAGCAACATGAGTAGGTCAGAGAGTGGCACAGTGACAGAGTGTGGAGGTGGCAGCAGCATGAGTAGGGCACAGAGCGGCATAATTACAGAGTGTGGAGGTGGCATCCGCATGAGGAGACCACATAGCAGCACAATGACAGAGTGGAGGTGGAATGCGATGAGTAGGCCAGAGAGTTGCACAATGACCGAGTCTGGAGGTGGCAGCAGCATTTGTAGACCACATAGCGGCATAATGATTGAGTCTTGAGGTGGCAGCAGCATGAATAGACCAGAGAGTGGCACAATGACCTAGTCTGGAGGTGGCCAGCATTAGTAGACGACATAGCGGCACAATGACAGAGTCTGGAGGTGACAGCAGCATGAATAGACCAGAGAGGCACAATGACCTAGTCTGGAGTTGGCCGCAGCATTAGTAGACCACATAGCTGCACAATGACAGAGTGTGGAGGTGGCAGCAGAATGAGTAGGGCACAGAGTGGCACAGTGACAGAGTGTGAAGGTGGCAGCAGCATGAGTAGTCCACAGAGCGGCACAATTACAGAGTGTGAAGGTGGCATCAGCGTGAGGAGACTCACATAGCGGCACAATGACAGAGTCTGGAAATGGCATGCGCATGAGTAGGCAGAGAGTTGCACAATGACCGAGTCTGGAGGTTGGCAGCACAATTAGTAGACCATATTGCAGCACAATGACAGAGGCCGGAGGTGGCAGCAGCATGAGTAGTGCACAGAGTGGCACAATGACAGAGTGTGGAGGTGGCAGCACCATTAGTAGACCATATTGCAGCACAATGACAGAGGCCGGAGGTGGCAGCAGCATGAGTAGTGCACAGAGTGGCACAATGACAGAGTGTGGTGGTGGCAGCAACATGAGTAGGTCAGAGAGTGGCACAGTGACAGAGTGTGGAGGTGGCAGCAGCATGAGTAGGGCACAGAGCGGCATAATTACAGAGTGTGGAGGTGGCATCCGCATGAGGAGACCACATAGCAGCACAATGACAGAGTGGAGGTGGAATGCGCATGAGTAGGCCAGAGAGTTGCACAATGACCGAGTCTGGAGGTGGCAGCAGCATTTGTAGACCACATAGCGGCATAATGATTGAGTCTTGAGGTGGCAGCAGCATGAATAGACCAGAGAGTGGCACAATGACCTAGTCTGGAGGTGGCCGCAGCATTAGTAGACGATATAGCGGCACAATGACAGAGTCTGAGGTGACAGCAGCATGAATAGACCAGAGAGTGGCACAATGACCTAGTCTGGAGTTGGCCGCAGCATTAGTAGACCACATAGCTGCACAATGACAGAGTGTGGAGGTGGCAGCAGAATGAGTAGGGCACAGAGTGGCACAGTGACAGAGTGTGAAGGTGGCAGCAGCATGAGTAGTCCACAGAGCGGCACAATTACAGAGTGTGAAGGTGGCATCAGCGTGAGGAGACCACATAGCGGCACAATGACAGAGTCTGGAAATGGCATGCGCATGAGTAGGCCAGAGAGTTGCACAATGACCGAGTCTGGAGGTTGGCAGCACAATTAGTAGACCATATTGCAGCACAATGACAGAGGCCGGAGGTGGCAGCAGCATGAGTAGTGCACAGAGTGGCACAATGACAGAGTGTGGAGGTGGCAGCACCATTAGTAGACCATATTGCAGCACAAATGACAGAGGCCGGAGGTGGCAGCAGCATGAGTAGTGCACAGAGTGGCACAATGACAGAGTGTGGTGGTGGCAGCAACATGAGTAGGTCAGAGAGTGGCACAGTGACAGAGTGTGGAGGTGGCAGCAGCATGAGTAGGGCACAGAGCGGCATAATTACAGAGTGTGGAGGTGGCATCCGCATGAGGAGACCACATAGCAGCACAATGACAGAGTGGAGGTGGAATGCGATGAGTAGGCCAGAGAGTTGCACAATGACCGAGTCTGGAGGTGGCAGCAGCATTTGTAGACCACATAGCGGCATAATGATTGAGTCTTGAGGTGGCAGCAGCATGAATAGACCAGAGAGTGGCACAATGACCTAGTCTGGAGGTGGCCGCAGCATTAGTAGACGACATAGCGGCACAATGACAGAGTCTGGAGGTGACAGCAGCATGAATAGACCAGAGAGTGGCACAATGACCTAGTCTGGAGTTGGCCGCAGCATTAGTAGACCACATAGCTGCACAATGACAGAGTGTGGAGGTAGCAGCAGAATGAGTAGGGCACAGAGTGGCACAGTGACAGAGCGTGAAGGTGGCAGCAGCATGAGTAGTCCACAGAGCGGCACAATTACAGAGTGTGAAGGTGGCATCAGCGTGAGGAGACCACATAGCGGCACAATGACAGAGTCTGGAAATGGCATGCGCATGAGTAGGCCAGAGAGTTGCACAATGACCGAGTCTGGAGGTTGGCAGCACCATTAGTAGACCATATTGCAGCACAATGACAGAGGCCGGAGGTGGCAGCAGCATGAGTAGTGCACAGAGTGGCACAATGACAGAGTGTGGAGGTGGCAGCACCATTAGTAGACCATATTGCAGCACAAATGACAGAGGCCGGAGGTGGCAGCAGCATGAGTAGTGCACAGAGTGGCACAATGACAGAGTGTGGTGGTGGCAGCAACATGAGTAGGTCAGAGAGTGGCACAGTGACAGAGTGTGGAGGTGGCAGCAGCATTAGTAGGGCACAGAGCGGCATAATTACAGAGTGTGGAGGTGGCATCCGCATGAGGAGACCACATAGCAGCACAATGACAGAGTGGAGGTGGAATGCGCATGAGTAGGCCAGAGAGTTGCACAATGACCGAGTCTGGAGGTGGCAGCAGCATTTGTAGACCACATAGCGGCATAATGATTGAGTCTTGAGGTGGCAGAAGCATGAATAGACCAGAGAGTGGCACAATGACCTAGTCTGGAGGTGGCCGCAGCATTAGTAGACGACATAGCGGCACAATGACAGAGTCTGGAGGTGACAGCAGCATGAATAGACCAGAGAGTGGCACAATGACCTAGTCTGGAGTTGGCCGCAGCATTAGTAGACCACATAGCTGCACAATGACAGAGTGTGGAGGTGGCAGCAGAATGAGTAGGGCACAGAGTGGCACAGTGACAGAGCGTGAAGGTGGCAGCAGCATGAGTAGTCCACAGAGCGGCACAATTACAGAGTGTGGAGGTGGCATCAGCGTGAGGAGACCACATAGCGGCACAATGACAGAGTCTGGAAATGGCATGCGCATGAGTAGGCCAGAGAGTTGCACAATGACCGAGTCTGGAGGTTGGCAGCACCATTAGTAGACCATATTGCAGCACAATGACAGAGGCCGGAGGTGGCAGCAGCATGAGTAGTGCACAGAGTGGCACAATGACAGAGTGTGGAGGTGGCAGCAGCATGATTAGGCCACAGAGCACCACAATGACAGAGTCTGGAGGTGGCAGCAGCATGAATAAGCCAGGGAGTGGCACAATGACAGAGTGTGGAGGTGGCAGCAGCATGAGTAGGCCAGAGAGTGGCACAATGACCAAGTCTGGAGATGGCAGCGGCCTGAGAATACAACCGAGCGGTAGAATGATAGAGTCGGGAGATGGCAGCAGCATGAGTAGGTCACCGAGTGGCCCAATGAAAGTGTGTAGAGGTAGCAGCAGCATGAGTAGGGCAGAGAATGGCACAATGACAGAGTGTGGAGGATTCAGCAGCATAACTAGGCAACCGAGGGTACAATGACAGTGTGTGGAGGTGGCAGCAGCATGAGTAGGCCAGAGACTGACACAATGACTGAGTCTAGAGTTGGCAGCAGCATGAGGAGACCACATAGTGGCACAATGACAGAGTGGAGGTGGCAGCAGCATGAGTAGGTCTGAGAATGGCACAATGATTGAGTCTGGAGGTGGCAGCAGCATGAGTAGGCCACAGAGTAGAACAATGACAGAGTCTGGAGTTGTCAGCAGCATGGGTAGGGTAGAGAGTTGCACAATGACAGAGCGTGGAGGTGGCAGCAGCATGAAGAGTGTGACAAAACCCCTGTTTTAGGAATGCCCAGCCGGTTGTATTTCATCTGCTGTTTGTGTAGTTAGCCCTATTTTCGCCCTTTACATATACACAACCACCCCCCTCTCCCTATGACGCAATTAGTAAGCAGAATGGACATTGCCTTTGATGCAATTAATGAGCACAATGGGCCATTGTAGTTTGAAGAAGCACCCAGCAGGGCTTGGTCGTCGACCGTATGGAACTATGCCTGGCCCCTTTAATCCAATCATCTCCAGGATAGAGAGGAGAAAGGTTACTGTTCATGTGGGGGTGGGATATATCTGGCTGTGTATTGATTGGTCACTGTATGTTGTGCGCCTGTCCTCTATCAGGTCCCCGGGGGAGTAGACCTTTCTGGAGGACTTGCATCAAAGGCTAAGCTGTGGCCATCAATAAAGAGATCGTTTTACCCCTTCTTGAAGTCTTGGCTCTTGTTTGGGGGGATTGGGAGCTAGAATCACCAAACCTTTGGATTTACTTGGATTTCGGGAGACGCGGTACAGATCTACTCAGCGGGAGTGTGAGAAATCCATAACACTGGTGGCAAGCGGCGGGATTTTCTCCTGAATGGATATATTGAAACGAAAGAAGGAGTAAATGGCCCACAGATATGAACGGCTCAAACGAACAACGTTAAAGGAACTACTGGAAGCTCGCGGATTGGTGGCAAGTAACAAGCTGAAAGCCACGATAATTGCCGAATTTCTAGAGAGCGACAGAACCAGCGACACTACCATGGAGATGCCAGAAGAAACCGAATTTCAAAAGGACGTAAGATGGAGGCTTAGCATTTTGGGGCCCAACCCATCACAAGAGACTATCACCCAAATAATGGCACAAGCAACGCAAGCAGACAGCTCAAGAATACGAGCGACTGCGACACAACAACGGGATGTAATGGCAATACAGAGAGCTGCTACTAGACAGACACGTAAGATTAATTATGCGGCTTTTAAAGCCTTTACAGATGGCAAAATAGACATAGACAGCTATTTGCAGGATTTCGAACGACAATGTCCATTGGAGAACCTGGAGAAAGATAACTGGGCTTGAATATTGAGCAGTAAGCTATCAGGCCGAGCAGCGGAAGACTACAGAGCGGTGACAGATGAAGAGGTCAAGAACTATGACAAGGTAAAGGAAATATTGCTGGCCCGCTATGCCGTCACGCCAGAGGCATATAGGAAAAAGTTCAGGGCCCTCAGGAAAACAGACAGAGAAACTTTTACCGAGTGGGCCTTCCGTATGCACCACGCTGCCTGCAACTGGATGCAGGGGTGCCAGGCCACCACGTTGGCAGATGCCTTACAGTTGTTACTGCTAGAGCAGTTTTTTGATTTTGCTCCGCCAGATGTTAGAGACTGGGTTCGTGACCGCAAGCCTCTGATGGTGGAAGAGGCTGCTAGACTGGCTGATGAACACCACGATAGCAGGACTAAGGAGAGTAGCAGAGCACCGGTGGTCCAGCGTACCCCACCTACACCCCAACATCCACGACACCGGACAGACACCATGCGTCCCACACCGTCCCAAGCAATCAGGGAGCGCGGAGGCCACTACCGATGTGCTATGGGTGTAACCAAATAGAACACATCAAACCCAACTGCCTGCAGCACACGTCTAAACAAAGGGGGGCGACAACCAGCGCCACTGCGCGGAGCTGCAGCCCATTGCATCCAGGAGGACTACAGTAAAGATACCCAAGGGGGTTATGCAGCATATTCACCCCCAGAACCCACTGAGCAATGGTCCGTTCTGCACGAGGTCAAACCCGTACAGGCCGCTGGAGACATATTTTTAAGGCATTTAGAGTTCCTAATTTTCAGCTACCTGTTTGCTTTAAATGCGAATCTTTCTCTGAAGGTGATTGTTGATGTCTGATTATAAGTCTGTGACCATAGCTCCTGTTTGAAGTGTGGTAGTGGGGTATCCATCCTCTGTGTACATGCTGGGACTCTGTGTGCGGTCTCAGTACAGGGTATATAATAGACCGAGGTGTGTGGGGTAATTGATCCCACGGACAAGGTGAGGACAGCAGCCTCTTAGAGGAGAGGTCTGTGTCCGGGTGGTAAGTTTCCCTTGAAGGCCCTGTGTGCGGCAGGAGGGATTCTGTGTCCGCCAAGTCCCACCAAGTCTGATCTGGCAGATCGGGTTGATTGGATCAGATTGGTGGTGGTTGTTTTCTGTGTGAATGAGTGTGTGGGCTGGTAGGTGGAAGAAGAGTTCTTCCAAGCCTAGGCCCCTGTAAAGTTCCTTAATTTTTAAAAGGAACTCCTGTGCAATCTGGTGGATTGTAAGAAGCAGGGTGATCAAATTGGGTAATGTGTAGTGTCAGAACTTTTCCCGATTGATTGCTGTCATCTGATCCTTGTCTGATCAGGTACTGCGGTCTGGGAGCTCGGGGCGAGTTCGTGACACCACCTATGTGGTAGTGCTCTGTTCAAATGAACGGATCAGAAGATCCTTTCATGTGAACATGCTTAAGCCATACTTGGAAAGGGCTGAGGAAATATCCGCAGTATGCACCCCAGACGGCGAAGATAGCGAGGGCATCCCCTTACCTGATATGCTAGCAGCCAGCACCGTCGGGGTAGAACAAGTAAGTCTGGGAGACAACTTGAACTGCAAGGAAAGACAGCAAGCCTCCCAATTGCTACGGGAATTTATGTTCTCTGTCATTCCAGGGTACACGACACTGGCAGTCCACAGAGTGGAGACCCCAGGTCAGGTACCCCTTCGACAGCAGCCATATCGCATTCCCGAGGCCGTTAGGGAGAGCATGCATAAGGAGATACTAGATATGTTAGCCTTAGGGGTGATAGAACCCTCCCTGAGCCCTTGGGCCTCCGCTGTAGTGTTGGTGCCGAAGCGGGATGGTACGACCCGGTTCTGCGTCGACTACCGGAGGCTCAATGACCGGTCAGTCACCGATGCCTACCCCATGCCCAGGGTAGACGAATTGTTAGACTGGATGGCAACTATAGATCTGTGCAAGGGATATTGGCAGATCCCTTTGGAGCCGGAGGCCATCCCAAAGTCGGCCTTCGTCACCCCATTTGGCCTGTACCAGTTTAAGGTCATGCCATTTGGGATGAAGAACGCCCTGGCTACTTTTCAGAGGATGGCTGATCAGCAAGTTGTATGGTCCCCAAGTTAAAAATGGCCCTCAGCATGGCACCTGTATTAGCAGCACCAGATCATTCAAAAAAAATTCTCGTCCATACAGATGCCTCAATGTTTGGACTGGGAGCCGTACTGAGTCAGGTCGGGCAGGAGGGCATGGAGCACCCTGTGGTGTACCTGAGCAGAAAACTGATACCCAGGAAAGTCAGTTATGCCACGGTGGAGAAGCAGTGCCTCGGCACTCAAGAAACTCCAACCTTATTTATACGGGCGCTCCTTCAATGTTATGACTGATCACAACCCCCTAATTTGGCTCAACCGAGTGGCAGGAGACAACCCCAGACTATTGAGATGGAGCCTGGCACTGCATCCTTATAATTTCACTGTGCAGTACAGACCAGGGAAATAGAATGCCAACGCAGACGGGTTGTCTCGCCAAACAGAACTTGACCCATTGCCAACTGCTTCTCAGGCATCCCCAAACCAACCCGTTGGGGTCTTGGTGGGTATGCCATCCCATGGAACTAAGGGGGAGCTATGTGACAAAACCCCTGTTTTAGGAATGCCCAGCCAGTTGTATTTCATCTGCTGTTCGTGTAGTTAGCCGTATTTTCGCCCTTTACATGTACACAACCAACCCCCTCTGCCTGTGACGCAATTAGTAAGCAGAATGGACATTGCCTGTGATGCAATTAATGAGCACAATGGGCCATTGTAACTTGAAGAAGCACCCAGCAAGCTATCTAGACGCACTCTGGTCCCGGCAGACGATGGGTCGAGTCTGCAAGACCCCCTGGATAGGAGGGCAGAGGGCACTCTTAGAAGAGGCTATTCGGCGGCCGCGGTATCTGCATCTACTGCCATCTCAGCATCTGAAGTTTCCTCCTTCCTCAGGACCAAGCTCAATCAGATACAAATGGATGTGGACCAAAGCGTCTCCCGCGATGACATCCTGGCAGCCTTCAAGACAGCAAACTTAGCCATGGACTTCCTTTGCGATACTGCACAAATGCAATTAAAGTTGGCAGCCAAAACCATGGCTCTGGTTTCGGCGGCCCGCAGACCTCTTTGGCTAAAACTCTGGCAGGCAGATAATGCCTCAAAGTTTAATCTTTGTGGCCTCCCATTTGAACCCAATCGTTTATTTGGATCAGAGTTAGATAAAATCATGGCGGGGCTCTCCGATAAAAAGGGCAAGAGCCTCCCCCAACAGCCCTTTCGGGGGCGCTCCAGACAGGAGCGTGGAGGTAGATCAGGGCAACAATTTAGGGGCCGTAGAGACTGGGGGGGGCAGCGAAGATTTTCGAGGCGCCCCGGCAGACCCACTAAGGAGGCAAAGCCCTCCTGACTACGGGCCTCTCAGAGGCTCTTGGTTGGTACCCGCTACCCCTGCCGTGATTCCTCTGGATTTTCCTATTCCCTCTCTTCAGATTCCTATAGGAGGCCGCCTCTCTCATTTCAAGGCGGCCTGGGTCCAGAGCATTCCGGACCATTGGGTCCTGAAGATCGTCTCGTCCGGCTACCTTGTAGACCTCGTGTCTCTCCCCCCAGAAAGATACGTTATCAATCGGGGGTTTCAGGCCGCAAAACAGGTAATTCTGGAAAATTACATTCAGGAGTATATCAGCAAAGGAGCTCTGGAAGAGGTTCCGGCAGAGGAGCGGGGATTAGGGATTTACTCACCAGTTTTTTTGGTTCCCAAGAAGACCAGGGATTTCCGGATGATTATCGATTTGAGGTTTCTCAATCGATTCAAAGGAAAGCCAAGGTTTCGGATGGAAACCATAAGATCAGTCAGTCACATCATCAGGCCTGGGGATGTCATGGCCACCCTGGACCTCAAAGATGCGTATCATCACATCCTGATCCATCCCTCCTCCCGGAGGTTTCTCAGGATCGCGGTCCAGGTTTCGGGAGTTCTCAAACATTTGCAATTTTCTGCTCTCCCATTCGGAATCTCTTCCGCTCCTCTGATCTTCACCAAGGTAGTGGTATCTGTGGTGGCAGCGTTGAGACTCCAGGGACTGACTATCATTCCTTACCTAGATGATTGGCTCCTTCTAGCGGCCTCCGTTTCGGTACTCACCCACCATCTTCAGATGGCAATCTCTTTTCTGCTCCAGTTAGGTTGGATCATCAACTGGCAGAAGTCGAACGTGAGCCCATCGACTTCAATTCAGTACCTGGGGTTCATAATCAACTCCGTAGAAATGTCCCTCCAGTTGACGCCAGAGAGGAGTGCCAAGGTTCAGGACCTAGCCAGGTTCTTAGCGGTCCCACGACAGGTATCCATCCGGACTCTCATGAAGATGCTGGGGCTCATGTCAGCGGCTGCGGACGCAGTCCCTTGGGCTTTATGGCACCTCCGTCCCTTGTAGACCGAGGTCCTAAGACTATGGGACGGCAGGCCCTCGGGGCTAGACTCCCTAGATTCCTTGTCCTCCCAGGCTCGAAATTCCCTGAGGTGGTGGTTTCATCTTCCCGCTGGGAAGTCTATGGCCCAGCTTCAATGGGTCATATTGACTACAGACGCGTCCCTAGTAGGCTGGGGTGCTCATCTGGACGGTTCCCCAGTGCAGGGAACTTGGTCCCCTCTGGAGCGGCGTCTCTCCTCCAATCTGCGAGAGATGCGAGCTATCCGGCTAGCCCTCCTGCACTTCGCGCCCCTGATTCGGGGCAAAGCAGTCAAGGTTCAGTCAGACAGCATGACGGCTGTTCTTTACATAAACAAGCAGGGAGGAACAAGATCCTTACCCCTTCTTTCAGAGATCGGGGTAATTCTTCGGTGGGCAGAGTTGAACCTATCCCACATTGGACATAGAAAGTAGACATGTTATGTATCGCCACATCTGTAACAACCTCCTCTATAAAAATATCCCATGAACTAACCCTTCAGGTGAACACCTTGAAAAAAAAAAAAAAACAGTGTCATAAAAGCAATTTTTTGTCACCTAACATCACATAAAGTGCAACACCAAGCGATTAAAAAGGCATATACCCCCCAAAATAGTACCAATCAAACCGTCAACTCATTCCACAAAAATGAGACCCTACCTAAGACAATCGGTCAAAAAATTAAAAAGCTATGGCTCTCAGACTATGGAGACACTAAATCATCATTATTTCATTTTCAAAAATGCTTTTATTGTGTAAAACTTAAATAAATAAGAAAAAGTAGACATATTAGATATTGTCACATCTGTAACGATCAGCTCTATAAAAAAGTCACATGATCTAACCCCTCAGGTAAACGCTGTAAAAATAAATAAATAAATAAATAAAAACTGCTCCAAAACAACCAATTTTTTGGTCTCTTTGCCCCATAAAGTGTAATAACGAATGATCAAAAATCATATGTACCGAATAATGGTACCAATAAAAATGTATACTCTTCCTGCAAAGAAACGAGCCCCTGCACAAGACGATCGGCAGAACAATATAAAAAATCGGGCATTCAGAAAAAGGAGACACAAAAACATATATATTTTTTAAGTGCTTTATTATGTCAAACTGAAACAAACAAACATATAAAGTAGACATATTTGATATTATTGTGTCCGTAACAACCTGCTCTATAAATATAGCACATGATCTACCCTGTCAGATGAATGTTGTAAAAAATAAAAATGGTGCCTAAACATCAAATTTTTGTTACTTTGCATCACAAAAAACGTAATATGGAGCAATTAAAAATCATATATCCCCCAAAATAATACCAATAAAATTGGCACCCTATCCCATAGTTTCCAAAATATGGTCACTTTTTTGAGTTTCTATTGTAGGGGTGTATTGGAGGCTTCAAATGGGACATGACATCTAAAAACCAGTCCAGCTAAATCTGCCTTCCAAAAACCATATGGTGTTCCTTTCCTTCTGTGCCCTGCCGTGTGGCCATACAGCAGTTTACGACCATATGTGGGGTGTTTCTGTAAACTGCAAAATCAGGGCAATAAATATTGAGTTTTGTTTGGCTGTTAACCCTTGCTTAATTACTGGAAAAAATTTATTAAAATAGAAAATTTGACAAAAAATAGAATGTTTGAAATTTCATCTCCATTTCTATGAACTCTTGTGGAACATGGTTAAAGGGTTAACAAGGTTTGTAAAATCGGTTTTAAATTCCTTGAGGGGTGTAGTTTCTAAAATGGGGTCATTTTTGGGTGGTTTCTATTATGTAAGCCACACAAAGTGACTTCAGACCTGAACTGGTCCTTAAAAAGTGGGTTTTGGAAATTTTCTGAAACATTTCAAGATTTGCTTCTAAACTTCTTTGCCTTCTAACGTCCTCCAAAAAAGTAGAGAAATAGAAATTTGCTAATTTTTCTAAATTTTTGGTAAATCTTGTATTTTTTTGTGAATAAAAATGAAATATTTTGACTCAAATTTACCACTGTCATGAAGTACAATATGTGACAAGAAAACAAACTCAGAATGGCCTGGATAAGTGAAAGCGTTTTAAATGTATACCACATAAAATGACAAGTCAGATTTGTAAAAAAATGGCCTTGACAGAATAGCGAAAACTGTCCCGGGGTAGAAGGGGTTAAATCACAACCACCAGCCTCAACTGTTTTGTTGAGACTTTGTGGGACTATGAATACACAGGAGTTATAAACATTAATTAATATATTGCACGGATTTATGTCATTTAACATTGCATACAGTGTAAGCTTCACAGACATACAGTAGTTGAGGCATCATGACTTAAAGACCAACAATGAAACCTCAATTAGAGCCCCAAACCTGAAATCGTATCATCTACAAATACTTCCCATTCTCATATAGAAAATATTCTCATATAGAAAATACCTATGCATTCGAGAAGCGCACAGTAACATATTAAACTACTGTTTTGCCCTTTAGATTCTATGACATACTGTACCTGATGAGGAGACCTGAAAATTTGGTGTTTGATACATTTGTCAAATTTTGGTTATTTTAGTTATCTAATGAGTATTCACATTTGCGATCTTTTCTATCTACTGAAATGCATTTCAATGCATTTTTTTCAATATTATTAATAAAAATAGCCGTTGTGTGTACAGACAAGATCCATATTTAAAAATGTCCAATGTAAGGATATCTATTATTCTGTAACAAAGAGGATTCTCAAATTTTTATACAAGGAGGAGGATTTATCATTGGGTGTTTATTTGACATTTGTTTTTAGATTGGTGTTGCTATATGCACCTGCTTCAAATTTATGAGATGGTACATAGCAATAATTCATATTTTCACAAATGCCATGTGCTTTTGCCTATCTCTGTATAAGTATGCCTATGAAATATCCTTGTGTGGAGTTGCAACATTGTTTGCTCCTTTTTTAAAAGTCTCGCTTCATAAATATGACACAAAAGACACAAAAAAGTTGTTTGAAATAATGTCCAAATTTTCACTCCAAAACAGATTTAAAAAATTGCATAACCAAGCTAGAATTCTGGAGTGCAGGGTTTAATAAATTCCCCTCAAGGTAGTTGATTAAATTCTACCCATCAATCCAGTTACATTTTCAGAATGAGTCAACATATGTATTGTATGTACTTGAGATAAATAAATAGTATTTCAATTCTAACCAGAATCAGAATAATGTGCATAGTGTATTTTTCATCAGTTTTTCTCTATGTAAGCAGTGTACTATAACTCACAGAGGGGCAGATACTACTTGCTATGATGTTCAAACTAACTCAGAAATACTACATGCTATCTCTAACCCATAATTCTTCCCTGCTATAATGAACTTACAAACTGTCCTGGGAGAGGGTAACTAAGATTTTACATTAAAATGACTGAGCAGTGTCAGCACTGGGGTAATATAGTATAATATTTACTAGAGGATTACTTGATGGATATGAGATGTGTGTTGCCTAAAAGCTAGTGAGGGAGGTGCAATATTTGATTTCGCGATATTTCCTGAATATTCGATTGAATATTTATCAAAATCGAATATTCGTCATTATTCTATATATTGCGAATGTTACGCAAATTTATATTCGCATCGCGAATTATACTTAGAGCTGAGATCCTAATGGTTGTAACTTGTATTGCTAGAACTGACGAAGATAACGAATATCACGAATATAGCACTTTATTCTCAATCTTCGTTATATTCTAGCAATACAACCATTAGGAACTCAGCTCTAAGTTTAATTCGAAATGCAAACATATACTCGCATTGCAAATTCAACTTAAAGCTGGGTTCCTATTGGTTGTATTGCTAGAATATAACGAATATCACGAATATAGCACTATACTTTCAATCTTCGTTATATTCTAGCAACGACCATTAGGAACTCAGCTCTAAGTTTCATTCGCGAAGTGAACATATAATCGCATTGCGAATTGAGCTTAGAGTCAATTCCTAATGGTTGTATTGCTAGAATATAACGAAGATGACAAATATTACTAATTCACAAATATAGCACTATATTCTCAATCTTCGTTATATTCTAGCAATACAACCATTAGCAACTCAGCTCTAAGTTTCATTCGCAAAGCGAACATATAATCGCACTGTGAATTGATCTTAGAGCTAAGTTCATAATGGTTGTATTGCTAGAATATAACGAATATCGCAATGCGGATAATTCAGGTTATATTAATCGCATTGCAATAAATTTGTGAGATCGTGATTCTCACATGCGGCAGTACATTTTAGCATGGAGGCATTCCCATTGGGATGGGGACGCTCCATGCACACAGGAAGTCAGCAGAAGCGGCAACGTGCATTAACTGGAGCGGGCAGGAAGCCAGGAATCCTCCGGACAGGTTAGAACAGCTTTTGGGAAGTGGGAAGACAACCAGAGAGCAACAAGGATTAACAGCTTAAAAAAAAAAAAATATATCGAATATTGGAAATAGCGAATATATACCGCTATATTCGCAATATTCGCAAATTATTGAAATTGCGATATTCGCAATAAAAATTCGCTATTCGAATATTCACGCTCAACACTACTAACAGCCCCTTTCCCCGTTCCAACATCTAGCACACACTCTCTCTTCAACTTTATTCTGCATACTTTTACCCTTCAGTGAGCATAAAAGCGCCATCGTATTTTAGGCCTATTAGTTGATGTTGTTTTTGAGTCAGTGGATATTTTCTGAACAGCTACAGATAGGGTAATAATTATGACTGATGGGGAATGACTGATACGTTGGAAACAATGCATTTTTCTTAGTAAGATGTATTATACAATTATTAGATAGGTATGCTAGGTATGTTATAACTACCATTAGAAGGGTATTCCATTTCCAAGCATTTTAATTTATGTCCACATTGTAAAAAAAAAAGTCACTGAAATTATTAAATACAAAAATACCATCTGTTATCATTTTTGAGCAAACATTATTCTATTTTGACTGTTAGATTAGTAACAATGACTGCAAATGCAAAAAAAAATATTTCATATTTTTAAAGTGTTAACTGGTAAATAAAGATAAAAAATAATAAAGCTGATCCGAGAAGGATAAAGAAAATGAAAAATTCACTGATGTTATGGGACATATACAACATTTATGGAATAATTTATTGTTTGTATGTGATGTTATCATTTCAAAAATAAAATAATTTAATGCAAAAAAAAAACTTTCTCATATATAAATAATTTATTTATAACATTTATTTAAAGTTAATACCAAAAGTGTATGTGCTTAAACTATTAATCTGCCTTAGAAAACCCGTCAAAAATATTTTCACACCAAGGTGCCCCAGCAGTTCTAGTGATTGTACTCAAACTCCTTTGTTAATGTTTGGCATCGTCTGAGCTTCTGTATGTGAATAGTTATCCTTTGTTGAGAAAGGCTTTCTTTTATGTAAGAAACTGATGAAAGGGCAAACATAATGCCTGAAGGACTTGCATTATAATGAATGTCAATTTCTGCTAACTGAATGAGTTAAATGATTAAGGAAACTTCTAACAAAGCTAACTTTAAAGTCAATTACCATGTAAACCTGGCATTGCACCTCGAGGCACAATTGAGAAGTTTATACTTACAATTGCTCAATGCTTGTTAAATGTTAATTCACATACAGTACATGTTAATTGTGATATATATTAAATTTATGATATAAAGAAATATGTGTGTTCCTTGCATTGCAAATATATCACTGGGCAGTGTCATGTAGCATAGAATTTTGAAATGTACTTGGTTGATGTTAAACTATGACAGCATGCTACTTTGAAAAAAAAAGGTAAAATAATGGCTAGGTGAATTTATATTTATTAATATGTAAAATATGTGATAATAGGATAATAGGAATAAAAAAAAAACAATATTCTTCTAAATGTAGCTTCACAATACTTTAATTCAGATTGTAGATGGCTACGGGGCCAGCGTGTCCTATAAGCCGGCTAAGCAGCCGTGTAGAGCGACCCTTGGGAAGGGGCGCCGCCAGGACTGCCGGACCCCTCATACTGCAGCTGCCCGAGTGCTCTATATTGAGCCTCTGGCAGCTGCAGCACTGCCTGGGCTGGCGCATCCATGAGGGCGCACTGCCCGGGCGCAGCAAGAGGAGAGGGGCTGACAGGAGGGAAGCACTCAGCGCTCCCTCCTGTCACTTCCTTAATTGTAGCGTGGCCGAGCCCTGTATGGTCCGCAGGTACAGGGAGCATCTGTCTCCTGTACCTTACTAGAGCTGACATGAAGTGCGCATACAGTGTAAACTTCCTGTCACTCCGCTCGGGTACAGGAAACAAAAACGCCTGTACCCGTGGACCATACAGAGCTCGGCCACTTTACACTAGAGGGGGGGGGTTGGGAAAGAGAATGACAAGGGGGGAGAGAATGACAAGAGAGTCAAAGAGAATGACAAGAGGGACAAAGAGAATTGCATGGGGGGGGGGAATGACAAGAGGGGGGAGAGAATGACAAGAAGGGGAGAGAGAATGAAAAGGGGGGCGAGAGAATGACAAGAGGGGGAAAGAGAATGACATGGGGGGAAGAGAATGACAAGGGGGAGATAGAGAACTGGCGTTAGTTAAAGGGGTTAGTTAAAGTTTATTTAAACTGATGATCTATCCTCTGGATAGATCATCAGCATCTGACCGGCTGGGGTCCGACACCTGGGACCCCCATCAATCAGCTGTTTGAGAAGGCAGCTGCGCTGGCAGTAGCGCCTCGGCCTTCGTCGTTTACCGCGAGGCCGTGATCTCGACTAGTATCACTGGTCCTTGGCGGGGTAAAGCTCTGTTCACTTGAATGAAGCTTAGCTGCGCCCAGGCCAGTGATACAAGTCGTGACATCACTGCGCCTGCGGTAAACAGCGAGAAGGCCGAGGCGCTACTGCCAGCACCGCTGCCTTCTCAAACAGCTGATCGGCAGGGGTCCCGGGTGTCGGACCCCGGCCTATCAGTTTTAATTAAACTGCAGAACCCCTTTAATATGGCAGATCATATGGGTGGGGCATTGTGATGTCACATGGGGGGGGCAAACTTTTCTTTTGCCTAGGGCGGCAAAAATCCTTGCACAGGCCTGGATGGCTATACACACTAGGTGAAAGATGATGATCTAATATACATGGGAGCCTCCTGACTGTTCCCTGGCATTAGATATTTGGGCAAGATACATTAGGCATGTTAGATTTCAACATGCCCATTTCTAGTCTTTGCAAAAAAGAGAATGTGGCAAGGTCGTGGAGAAGGCTGGAACAATCACATTTATCTTATCTGGCTTAAATGAAGATAGAAATATAATGCAGCACCGAGCCTGCCTCTCGCCACAAATTAGGCACATACTCCAGGAACACAGGGGATATCAAGACCAGGGCAGCACAAACCAGTCTTGATAAACCTCTCCCTACACTTTTCTTTATTAACCCTTCAGTATTGTTCTATAAAGTTTTTCCTACAAAATGTGCTGTGGTTTACTCTTACACCTTTCGACACCTTGACTTAATTGTATGTCAATGTGATGGCTATTTTTCCCTTACTTCAGCAATGCTTTACTTTAATATTCTCAATAGATCTCGCCAAATCTAGCTAGGTCTGCCGCTAAATATCATATATTTGAGGCTAGCTTCTCTGCAGCTTAAGCAATAAGCTAAATGTGATGCCCAGGAGAAATACCAGCATTGTCCATATCACTATATACAAGAAAATGTATAACTTATACCAGCTGTACATATATAATTATTAGTGTTGATCGAGCACCAACCAAAGTGCTCATGTGCTGGAGTAGAAGACTTCGCAATTCAATCGAGCACCCGAGCACAATGGAAGTCAATGGGAGAACCCGAGTTTTAAACCAGGCACCACCTGCTCTGAAGAGGGGAGAGTGTCAGGACTCTAGTTCGGCTTAGGAATCCTGCTCTGACTCCATATGTAGCTATGTCCATATATGCAGTCAGTGCTTGGGGACACCCCGTGTATTTAAATCTAATTTAGCCTGTATTTCAGAAAAGTTTCTGCTGGGATTCAAACTCACAACCTTCTGCATTAAAGGCAAGGTACTTAACCACTCAGCTATGACCCCCCACAGCTGAGTACATCATCTGTAATGAATCGCATCATGCACAATAGCACTTTTCGGTCAGGTGTTTATCACTGTCACTAATTATGTAACTGATGAATAGTCACTTTTTAACAAATCATGTTCTTTTTATGCATGTCTATCTATTGTATGGAATCATATATACTTATGCACATTATCATCACATGAATTTTTGCAATATTTTTCTCTTCATTATATATTTTTGTACACTGTTTTTATCTAATTGTTTTGCAATCACGGTTTAATTGATGTACCTATAAATCTGCTACACATGGTCTGACACATTGCTTGAGAAAGGCTCAGTTGTTTGGAGCCGAAATCCAGAAAATCACAGGGCAGCACTCCTAGCTTCAAGTAGTACAGGTGCCATTGTTATCCCTTCTACTGTAGAGGAATACTTACTACTAATAAGCAGAGGCGTAATGATCGCGGTCGCAGAGAATGCGAACGGGACCGGCGGGAAAGGGGGCCCACTGCGCTCCCATGTAATGAGAGCTCTGACGGGGCTCGGCATGAAGTACACCGGGCCCCGTCAGAGCGCTCTTCAGACATGTACATTATGCGCCCCGTGTGCGCACAGAGGCAAGTGAGGGAGGTGGGGGGTGCGCACTCACCCGCCCAGCAGTTCTTGTCACTGCCGGGTGGTTTTGTCTCCAGAGTGTAGCAGGGAGACCTCTCCGCTCCCTGCTTCACTTTTCTTCTGAGCTCCAACGCTCCGCCTACTGGCCGCACATGGCGCTGCTGGCTGTGGGAGGAGTTCTGAATGCCTGGGAATCGGCCTCCAGCACACCCAGCAGCATAATGTGATGGTGGGAGCTAGTCATCAGGAAAGAAGGTATGTGTTGTTTTTTGTTTTTGTTTTTATCATGCAGACTGGAGGCAAAACAAGAGTGAGGTGGCACCTAATCTGCCATAACTACTTTGAGGGGGCATATATGTGGGCATAACTACTATGAGGGGGCACATAACCGGGCATAACTACTGTGAGGGGGCACATATCTAGGCATAACTACTATGAGGGGGCACATAATCTGGCATAACTACCGTAAGGGGGCACATATCTGGTCATAACCACTGTAAGCGGGCACATATCTGGCCATAACCACTTTGAGGGTGCACATATCTGGGCATTACTACTGTGAGAGGGCACATAATCTGGCATATCTACTGTGACTGGGCACATATCTGGCAATAACTACCGTAAGGGTGCACATAACTGGGCATTAATACTGTGAGGGGGCACATATCTGGCCATAACCACTGTGAGGGGGCACATCTACTGTGAGGGGGCACATATCTGGCATATCTGCTTTGAGGGGGCACATATTTGGCCATAACTACTGTGAGGGGGCACATATTTCGCCATAACTACTGTGAGGGGGCACATATCAGCATATCTACTGTGAGGGAGGCACATATCGGCATATGTGCTGTGAGAGGGGCACATATCTGTCCATAACAACTGTGAGGGGGCACATATTTGGCCATAACTATTGTGAGGGGCCACATATCTGGGCATAGTTACAGTGAGGGGCACAAAAGTGGGCATAACTACTGTGACAGGAACAAAGGTGGGCATAACTGCTGTGAGGGGCCACAAGGAGGACATAACTATTTTGAAGGGACCACAATGTTGGCATTAGTACTGTATGGTAGCACTTAGGGGAAATGTCTTAGATTACCCTGCTATACATTGGCATGGCTTAGTCTTACAGGCCAGCACAGCGCCCCCTGCTGGTGATTTCACAGGGGCAGTCACCATCCGTCCCTTATGTGATTATTCTTTTTTTTCTCTATCACCACAGGGAC
The DNA here is from genome assembly GCA_033119425.1 of Bufotes viridis. Classification (NCBI taxonomy): domain Eukaryota; kingdom Metazoa; phylum Chordata; class Amphibia; order Anura; family Bufonidae; genus Bufotes; species Bufotes viridis. The sequence continues at coordinate 110,898,893 of CM065591.1, forward strand.
CTTGTTCTGGATCCAGTGGACATCACGCCGACACCAGCGACACCCTGGATGAGGTAGGACCAGATGTTATTAGGACTGGGCGAGTGTAGCCATGCATTGTGCTTTAGAGATGTCGCAAACATAAAATTTTCCATTCGTGAACGGCGAATGTCATCTTTCGCACATGTTCGCGAATGGGCAAACCGGGCCATAGACTTCAATAGGCAGGCGAATTTTAAAACCCACAGGGACTCTTTCTGGCCACAATAGTGATGGAAAAGTTGTTTCAAGGGGACTAAAACCTGTACTGTGGCATGCCGCAGGTGGATCCATGGCAAAACTCCCATGGAAAATTACGTAGTTGACGCAGAGTTGGGTTTTAATCCAAAAAGGGCATAAATCACCTAACATTCCAAACAGTCCATTTGCACAAACGCAAACTCCCCATTTGCACAAGGTTGGATACCAAGCTAGCCATGTCCCATTCCTTGTCCTCACTGACATCATTGAAGATCACTTCCTCCACCCAGCCACGTAACACACCAAGGGTCCCCGAAAGGTGACAACAAGCCCCCTGGGATGAATGCTGTGGTTGGTCTTCCACATGCTCAAAGCCACCTTCCTCCTCTGACTCCTCTTCTTCAGACTCCTCTCTCTGCATTGCCGCAAGTCCAGCAATCGACGACAACAAGGCTACTTCTGGTGGTGATGGTGACCACAACTCTTCCTCTTCATGCTAATCTACAGCTTGATCCAGCACTCTTCGCAGGGCACGCTCCAGAAAAAACACATATGGGATAAGGTTCGATGATGTTGCCTTGGGTTTGACTGACCAGGTTTATCACCTCCGCAAAAGGACGGATAAGCCTACAGCCATTGTGCATGAGCTTTCAGTAACGCGGCCAAAAAATACCCAGCTCTGCAGAGGCTGTCCTCTTTTATTTTTTATTTAAAAAAATCTGCTGTTACCAGTTTCATCTCTGTTTTGTCCCCTATCAGGGGCTGGTGTATGGAATAGATTTTAGGAACCGGGAGATGGAAAAAGATGGTTGGTCGGTCCTCTTCCTTTCAATTTGGGGCACTGCGCTTGCGCCATGCAATGTACTGTGCCACCCTATATGAGTAGTGGGCAGTGGGCACAGTACAGTCTGTGGGCCTGACACACACTGGCAGGCAACTGCAATTATATTAAAGGGTAAAAATTAAATGACTTTTTTATCTGCAAGGTACTGTGCCACCCGATATCAGTGGTAGGTACTGGCAGTGGGCACAGTACAGTCTGTGGGCCTGACACACACTGGCAGGCAGCTGCAATTATATTAAAGGGTAAAAATTAAATGACTTTTTTATCTGCAAGGTACTGTGCCACCCTATATGAGTGGTAGGCAGTGGGCACAGTACAGACAGTGGGCCTGACACACACTGGCAGGCAACTACAATTATATTAAAGGGTAAAAATTAAATGAATTTTTTATCTGCAAGGTACTGTGCCACCCAATATGAGTGGTGGGCACTGGCAGTGGGAACAGTACAGTCTTGGGCCTGACACACACTGGCAGGCAACTGCAATTATCTTAAACGGTAGAAATTAAATAACTTTTGTATCTGCAATGTACTGTGCCATCCGATTTAAGGTGGTGGGCACTGGCAGTAGGCACTGTACAGTCTGTGGGCCTGACACACACTGGCAGGCAACTGCAATTATATTAAAGGGTAAACATTAAATAACTTTTTTATCTACAAGGTACTGTTCCACCCTATATGAGTGGTGTGCACACAGTACAGTCTGTGGGCCAGCGGCCTCTCACACACGGGCAGGCAACTGCTATATATATATATATATATATATATATATATATTGTGGTAAGGTGCAAGGTGTCATATGCGATGGCAGGTACGTGTCACCGAGGTTGCTGGCCTCGGTGAGGTAAGAGCCGGGGTTTTTGGTCTGCAGCAGCTAGTGCTGCTTGACTCTGTTTAAATAGCATGGCTGCAAAGCCGATCCGGGCCGGCTCTTACTGGGAGCAGCTAAAGAGTAGGGTGGGTGGCTGCTCCCCACGGTCCAGTCCATGTTTTCGGCTGGGTATAAAACACAGCCATCAGCTGTGTCTGAGTGTGTGATTGTCCTGGAGCTGCTAATAGTGCTGGGAGCTGAGGGCTGCTTTTTGGGACCTGCGGCTGGAGCCAAGCTGGAGGGCTCAGACCTCTGTGAAACCGAACAGGCTGCCTGAAAAAGCCTGTCTATGGACTTGCTAACACCAAGGAGCTAAGGTGACTCTTCCGTTTATGGACTTTTGTGTGTGTGAACAAACACCAAGCCACCTGTTTTTGTGATGCTCTTTTTGTTGTGTGAATAAAACACGGACATTTAATTTACAAGCTTGAGCGTTGCCTCTGTACTGCACCCGCTGGTCCTATCTACCAGAGCGAATCCCACATTTGGTGTCGGATGCGGGCATGCGCAGTGAGGCTGGCGTGAGCGCCGAACTTTGTTTGTTTTGCTGAGCAAAAGTTAATGTCATATGTCAAGCCGGCAAAGTTTCAACCCGTGAACCCTGACAAAATGGAGGCAGTTGTAAAAGCTCTCGTGGAGGCCAATTTACAGCAGCGGGAGGCCAACAAGCAGCAGCAGGAGACAAACCAGCTGCTGTTGCAGCATGTAATGGCGTTGCAAGCGACTGGAGCCTCTCACCGTGCCCATGATGCCCGGAAGCGGTCCGTGCGGCGATTCCCAAGATGACCCCGAGGACGATGCTGAGACCTACCTGGCAGTCTTCGAAAAAGTGGCCGTGAGGAGAAGCTGCCCCGCGACCAGTGGGCTGAGGTGGTCGCTCCGTTCCTGGCTTCCGGACCCCAGCAGGTGTTTTTCGACTTGGCGGACGACCAAGCGGCCGATTATGACACCATGAAAGGAGAGATCCTGGCCAGACTGGGGGTGAACGTGCTGGTCCGCGCTCAAAGAGTCCACCAGTGGGACTTTAAAGCGACTGAGCCCGCTAGGCCGCAGTACTACGATCTGCTGCACAGGCTGCAAAAGTGGCTGCAGCCCGATCTACTGAGTCCCACTGTCATGTTGGATCGCCTGTTGGCGGACATCTTTTGGAGGGCCCTGCCTTATCCCCTCCAGCACTGGGTCGGCCAGGCGTCTCCGGTAAGTGCCCTGGAGATGGTCGACCTGGTGGAGCGTTACGAGGCCACCAGAAACCTGCAGGGAGTCTTGCTGGGAAGGGGCAAGTCAAACCCGGAGGCCTCCACCCCAGCTCCGGCGACCGGCGACAGAGAGACCTGCACGGCATGTACCCCCTGCGGATCCGCCTCCCGTGGTATGCTGGAGGTGTCAGGAGCCAGGCCACATCCGGGCCGACTGTCCGCATCGGGATGAGCCGATGGATATGAACTACGGGGTCGTCACTCCCTGTATGCACGGAAGCTGTGCGCAACTGGCACCCGTGAGGTGCAGGACCATAACCACCTGTGTCAGGTAGAGGTGGGAGACTCTCTGGCGGTGGCTCTGCTGGACTCCGGGAGTCTAGTCTCCCTGGTAAGGGCTGCCCTTGTACGGCCTGCGGAGTATACTGGCCGTAAAGTCGAGGTCCTGTGCATCCACGGAGACCTGAAAGACTACCCCACTGCACTAGTGACTTTGTCCACCGCGGCTGGTAGGTGGACCCACGAGGTGGCTGTCGCTACTAAACTCCCACACGAACTGATACTTGGGAGGGACTTCCCGGTTTTCGGCGCTGTGGCGGTAATAAAGGTATCTGAGGGACCCGAGACAGGGGTGACCCTAGTAGAGTGGCCTGATACCCCTGGAAGGCCAGAACCCTGGGAGCCCGAGTCTGAAGGGCCGGCGGTAGGGGTGACCACTGCTCCAGCGGTAGAGGGAGACAACCCCACTGAGTGTAATGGTGGGAGACACGGAGGACTTGCCACCGGGACCTGAGTTGGCAGACCTCAATGTCTCCGAGGAAAATTTTGGGACCGCACAACACGGGACCAAACCCTAACCAGGGCCTGGGAGAATGTGCTGGAAATTGATGGTAAACCCCAGAAACCAGGGGCTGAGTTAATGTTCCCACGATTTATTGTTCTGCGGGATATGTTGTATCGGGTGAACCAAATCCGAGGTGAACCGGTTGAACAGTTGGTGGTGCCCACAGCATATCGCAAGCTTGTCATGGAGCTTGCCCACCAACATGTTCTTAGGGGACACCTGGGGTGGCAGAAAACCCAGGACCGCATACTGCAGCGGTTTTATTGGCCCAGTGTGTTCAAGGAGGTAGAAAATTATTGTAAGTCCTGTCCAACCTGTCAGATAACTAGCCCCCAGCCTCATTTCCGTAGTCCTCTGGTACCTCTGCCAATTATTGAAGTACCGTTTGAGCGAATCGCTATGGATTTAGTTGGGCCTGTACCAAAGTCTGCCAGGGGCCACCAACACATTCTGGTAGTTCTCGACTATGCCACTCGGTATCCGGAGGCGGTGCCTCTGCGACATACCTCAGCTAGGCTCATTGCCAAAGAGTTAATGGAGATGTTTTCCCGTGTGGGCCTGCCAAAGAGGTTCTGACAGACCAGGGGACCCCTTTTATGTCCAAAGTAATGAGGGAACTGTGTAAATTGTTGCGTATAAAGCAGTTACGGACGTCCGTTTACCATCCGCAAACAGACGGTCTTGTTGAGAGGTTTAACCAAACTCTAAAAAATATGTTAAAGAGGGTGGTGTCTAGAGATGGGAAGGACTGGGACCTGCTTCTGCCCTATCTCATGTTCGCAGTGCGAGAGGTACCCCAGGCCTCTACTGGGTTCTCGCCCTTCGAACTGCTTTATAGCAGACACCCTCGGGGCCTGTTGGATATCGCCAAGGAGGCATGGGAACAACAGCCTGTCCCCCACAAAAGTGTCATTGAGTATGTCGCCCAGATGCAGGAACGAATGGAAAGGGTGTTGCCCTTGGTCCGGGAGCATATGGAGGCAGCGCAACAAGCCCAGAGTAGGGTGTACAATCGTCAGGCTCGGGTGCGGGACTTCAATCCGGGAGATCGGGTTTTGGTTCTGGTACCCACCCTTGACAGCAAATTCCTAGCTAGGTGGCAGGGCCCCTATGAGGTGATCGAGAAGGTAGGGGAAGTAAATTACAAAGTACACCAGCCAGGCGGCGCAAGCCGAGCAGGTGTACCACGTGAATTTACTTAAGCCGTGGAAAGATAGGGACGCTGGCCGACGACCACAGCCCCGGCCAGGGCTTCTAGGTGAAAGGGTCCAGCCCCACAGTTCGAGGCCTGTGAAGCAGTAACCACGGTAAAATTGCAGACAGCCTGTCTTCCAAACAAGTTCAGGAAGTCAGGGAGTTCATCAGTCGGAACACGGATGTGTTCTCGGACCTCCCTGGCCGCACGTCTCTCATCCAACATGACATCGTCACTGAGCCTCAGGCCAAGATCCGGTTAAAACCATACCGGGTAGCCGAGGCTCGGCGACGAGCCATCGCGGAGGAAGTGCAAGTAATGTTGAAGCTCGATGTCATTGAGGAGTCGAAAAGTGAGTGGGCCAGTCCCATAGTCCTGATACCCAAGCCGGATGGGACGTTGCGGTTCTGCAACGATTTTCGCAAATTAAATGAAGTGTCCAAGTTTGTCGCGTATCCCATGCCCCAGTAGACGAGCTGGTTGAAAGTTTAGGACAAGCCCGTTATTTTTCTGTGCTGGACCTCACTAAAGGGTACTGGCAGGTACCCTTAACGGAGTCGGCTAAGGAAAAAACCGCATTTGTTACCCACGCAGGGCCTGTATCACTACAAGGTGTTACCCTTTGGCCTGCATGGCGCCCCGCCACTTTCCAAAGGTTAATGGACATAGTGCTGCGACCACATCGTCGGTGCGCCTCGGCCTACTTAGATGATGTAGTCATCCACAGCACCGACTGGGAAAGCCATTTACCCAAGGTGCAGGCGGTAGTGGATGCCCTGAGGAAAGCCGGACTGACCGCTAACCCAAAGAAGTGCTCCATAGGGTTAGAGGAGACAAAATATCTGGGATATGTAATTGGGCGGGAGTCATCAAACCTCAGGTAACCAAGGTAGAGGCCATTCGTAACTGGCCCCGACCGGTCACCACCAGGCAGGTAAAGTCGTTCCTGGGGATTGTAGGTTACTACATGAGGTTTGTGCCCCACTTTGCCACAATAGCAGCGCCATTGACAGACCTGTTGAAGGGGCGAAAGTCTGGGAGGGTTAGCTGGAGTGAGAAGGCGGAGGAGGCTTTCTCCGCGTTGAAGTCGGCCCTGTGTGGGTCCCCGGTTTTGGTGACACCCGACTTCAACAAGGAGTTTGTCGTACAGACCGATGCCTCGGAGGTAGGCCTCGGTGCGGTACTGTCGCAGGAGGTCAACGGGGAAGAACATCCCGTTGTCTTCCTGAGCCGTAAGCTCAGTCCCGCCGAGTCCAGATATAGTATAGTGGAGAGGGAGTGCCTGGCTATCAAGTGGGCACTCGAATCTCTCCGCTACTACCTGTTAGGGAGGAGGTTCCGTCTGGTGACCGACCATTCCCCCTCAAATGGATGAGTCAGGCCAAGGAGAGGAATGCTCGGGTCACCAGGTGGTTCCTATCTCTTCAAAATTTCAAGTTCTCCGTGGAACACAGGGCAGGCCGCTTGCAGGGCAACGCAGATGCCCTGTCCCGCGTCCACTGCCTCACGTGTGTTCACCCCTCAGGGTTGAACAAAGGGGGGTATGTGGTAAGGTGCAAGGTGTCATATGCGATGGCAGGTACGTGTCACCGAGGTTGCTGGCCTCGGTGAGGTAAGAGCCGAGGTTTTTGGTCTGCAGCAGCTAGTGCTGCTTGACTCTGTTTAAATAGCATGGCTGCAAAGCCGATCCGGGCCGGCTCTTACTGGGAGCAGCTAAAGAGTAGGGTGGGTGGCTGCTCCCCACGGTCCAGTCCATGTTTTCGGCTGGGTATAAAACACAGCCATCAGCTGTGTCTGAGTGTGTGATTGTCCTGGAGCTGCTAATAGTGCTGGGAGCTGAGGGCTGCTTTTTGGGACCTGCGGCTGGAGCCAAGCTGGAGGGCTCAGACCTCTGTGAAACCGAACAGGCTGCCTGAAAAAGCCTGTCTATGGACTTGCTAACACCACGGAGCTAAGGTGACTCTTCCGTTTATGGACTTTTGTGTGTGTGAACAAACACCAAGCCACCTGTTTTTGTGATGCTCTTTTTGTTGTGTGAATAAAACACGGACATTTAATTTACAAGCTTGAACGTTGCCTCTGTACTGCACCCGCTGGTCCTATCTACCAGAGCGAATCCCCACAATATATATATATATATATATATAAAAGCAGACTGATGTACCAGCCCTAAAAAGGGCTTTTTGGCTGCAGTCACATGGGCGAGCTTTCCGCGCGGGTGAAATGCGTGATGTGAACGCATTGCACCAGCACTTAATCCGGACCCATTTATTTCTATGGGGCTGTGTACATGAGGGTTGTTTTTCTATATTCTGCGTTTTTCACGCAGCTCTGGCCCCATAGAAGTGAATGGGGTTGCGTGAAAAACACATTGCATCTGCAAGCAAGTGCGGGTGCGATGCGTTTTTCACTGATGGTGACTGTTTGTAAACCTTCAGTTTTTAATCACGCAGGCTTTGCCTGTGAAATCGCACAATTTTCACTGAACGCATCCGCAACGCCTCCGTACCTAATCCGTACGCGCTCATGTGAACCCAGCCTTTGGGGTGCTGTCAGGAGGCTGTCCTTACAGCAGATTAGTTTTTGAGGACTGGAGTGGACACAGACACTGGCCTAGCTAACGCGTTCCAGATTAATTCAGCAGCAGCAGCACTCTCCCTGCTCTAACTAACACTGCAGCTTCAGAATGAATCTAAGATGAATACTGTCATTGCTTTTTGATAGGAGGTGGGAGGGTTCAGGAGGGAGGGTTTGCGGATTGGCTGAATGTGTCTACTGACTGTGAGGTACAGGGTCAAAGTTTGCTCAATGATGACGTATAGGGGGCGGACCGAACATCGCATATGTTCACCCGCAGCGGCGAACGCGAACAAGCGATGTTCGCCGGCGAATAGTTCGGGACATCTATATTGTGCTTAGGACTCTTTAAAACGAGCGGATCCTGTGCGGGTAATCCACTGGATGAAAGAGAGCCAAGCTCTGGCAAACAGTGTGACATGAGTGATAATGCTCTGCGCCTCTCTGTGACCTTTTTACTACAAAATCATGGTGACAACTTTATCTCACCGTGATTTTGTAGTAAGAAGCTCACAGAGAGGCACGGAGCATTATCAATCATGTAACTACTCCGTCTCTCTGCTGTCTGGAGCGGGGCTTGGCAATCTTTCACGCAGTGGATTACCCGCACGGCATCCGCTCATATGAAAGATTCCTTAGTGTAAAGAAAATCTGCCGCCTCTTTGTAAAAATTGGCGGGGGGGCCAATCCAAAGTTTGCACTGGGAACCATAACACTGTAGTTACGCCACTGCCAATAAGTATTCCTATACAGTGAAAGTCTCTATTTTGTTTTAAGTGACTGGCTATTCAGCTATATAGTGTAGTGGTTAAAGTTCTAGGCTGTGATGCAGAAGCTGTGAGTTCATATCCCATCACAAAGTTTTTCAGAAATAGAGGGTAAACTTAATATATATATAGTTTTTAGCCATAATATAATAAAATATATCATTTATAATATATGTAAATATATTATGGCTAGAGATGAGCGAATTTCTCAACAATTTGATTTGTCTGGTTCGCCGAATTTTCTGAAAAAATTTGCTTTGATCCAAATATATTTGCGGTTAATTGCATTAAAAAATGGCTATTTCCAGGCTATAGAGAGCCTTTATAGGGGTGTAGAACACTTTTCCTTGCAGTAACATGCATAGTAAGTGTGCTGGGGTAGTGAAATAATACTGTCAGTGAGAATGACATGCAGATGACAGGTGTCGCTATTAGAATCACTGCACACTTCACTTATTTGGCAGTCACGGGGCCAAAACTTACCAAAAAACTCAAGTATTAACTCAGCCTTACAGGTCCATGTTAGCGTCAAGAAGGCTACAAAGTGGCAAAATGACAGAGTCAGGAGGTGGTGGCAGCATGAGGAGGCCACAGAGTGGCACAATGACACAGTGTGGAGTTTGTAGCAGTATGAGAAGGCAACAGAGTGGCACAATGACAGAGTCTGGAGGTGGCGGCAGCATGAGTAGGCCACAGAGTGGCAAGGTTAAATAGTGTGGACAAAAGACTGTGGGCACAGATTGTTGAGAAAGATGCAGATGGAAAGTTATCTGTAGAGCTGTACGACAGTAACCTGCAGATTAATGCAGCCCTAAAAAGCAAGTTGGGTTTATCGGTTCCAAAACCTAAATTAGATCGTGTGGCGGGTGATCAGTCCAAGACCTTCAAGCAGCAGCAGCATGATCCAACAGATTGGCAAGGTGACCTAGTGTGTAGATGGCAGCAATAGCAGCAGCATGATAACATAGATTGGCAAGGTGACATAGTGTAGATATGGCAGCATGAGTAGGACACAAAGTGGCAAGGTGACATAGTGTGGAGGTGGGTGGCAATACTAGTACTTGCTGAAGATGGTGGGTGAAAGAAGGAACACTTGGCATCAGGCGGGTAACAGCATCAGAATAGTAGCTGACGCAGGTATACAGAAGAAAACAGTCTCTTGCCAAAATGTTGGTGTGGCACCATTAATGATCTAGTCTGATGCATCAGGCATTGGTGTGTGGAAATCCTGGCTGATCCACACCTAAATCATCTTGATGAAGGTCCCAATATGTGCATTATGTGACCACTTTAAACTCTTGCTAAATGTCATATCAAATGTATTGTGGTATCATACTATAGTTCCCATTAACAGGTTGGCAGAGTCAATTACCTTTATTCGCTCCAAGGTGGTGCTTGCACCACATATATGTATAGCTGGGGGTGGGGGGAAAGTTAGTGTGTCCAATGTTAATAAAGAGATGAGGATGTTAAATATGTTAATATTTCAATTGAGATTTTACAGTGCAGCCCTTAACGCAGAATAGAAGATTTTTACCACCAAAATATTTTAATAGAGATTTTACCACATATAAATGCAGCGCTTAACACAGAATACAAGATTTTTAACACCAAAATATTTCAATAGAGATTTTACCGCATATAAATGCAGCGCTTAATGCAGAATACAAGATTTTTTCTGAAGTGAACAGGACATAGCGGGCTGGTGTGAAGTATTTCGTATTTCGCATTTTTGCGGAGGGTTAGTGCATAGTGTATTCACCTGTATTTGTGCGCCGCTAGTAGGGACGTCATCATGTAAATGCGCAGGGTGTGAAACGTAAATACAAAAGTTCAACATTACACAACGTAATTCAGTCTATACCGCAAAAAGTACTTTCCCACATATAACTGCAGCGCTCAACGCTGAATATATCTTGATTTTTGTATAGAAATACCACACTAAAGGCTTTACCGCATATATAACTGCAACAGCGAACGCTGAATATTTGATTCATTTTTCTAACGATATACGTGAATAAAGTTTTTCCAAGACATAAGTGCAGCAGCGAAAGGCGAATGTATATATATATTTTTTTTTCTAATGATATAAGTCAATAAAGGTTTTTCTACATAGAAGTGCACAAGCGAATGGCAAATGTATATTTAGTTAAATATTGCAAGATATAACTGCAACAGGGAACGGAGAAAATATTTTTCTAGTAGTTCTAAAATAAGGCCAATATACTCACCAGAAAATAGTGATGGAAAAGTTGTTTCAAGGGGACTAACACCTGGAGTGTGGCATGCCAGAGGGGGATCCATGGTAAAACTCCCATGGAAAATTACGTAGTGGACGCAGAGTCGGGTTTTAATCCATAAAGGGCATAAATCAGCTAACAATCCTAACTTTTTTTGAACAACGTGGTTTAAAACATCCAATCTGTGTATACGATCAGGTATGATGTTGTATCGATCAGATAGTGTAAGGGTTACGCCCGCTTCACAGACATTGACAGACCAAACTCCCCTTTTAATGCACCGCAAACAACAGTCAATTTGCACAACCGCAAACTCCGATTTTCACAAGGTTGGATACCAAGCTAGCCATGTCCCAGTGATATCATTGAAGGTTTCATCCTCCACCCAGCCACGTACAACACCAAGGGTCCCCGAAAGGTGAATTGAATTGATTTTTTGAACAGGGAGATGGTTAAAAAAACGCTGGCTCCCTCCCCTTTGCTTTAATCCATGGTCACTGCGTCTGCGCCGTGCAATTTACTCTCACACCCGATATGAGTGGTATTTTCTGTAGTACTATTCTCATCAGTTTAATCCCTGTTACGTCCCCAATCTGGGGTCCATTTATTGAAATGATTTTTCGAACGGGAAGAACGTTAAAAAAACACTGGCTCCCTCCCCTTTGTTTTAATCCACGGTCACTGCGTCTGCGCCATGCAATTTACTGTCACACCCGATATGAGTGGTATTTTCTGTAGTACTATTCTCATCAGTTTAATCCCTGTTACGACCCATATCAGGGACTGCCTTTTATTGAAAAAAAATTTAGGCCGGGTACCTTCGACTGCCTTAACAGTGACAGACCAAACTCTTATACACCAAACTGAATTGATTTTAGGAACCGGGAGATGGAAAAAGCAGCTTGGTCGTTCCTCCTACTCCCAAATTGGGGCACTGCGCGTGCACAGAGCAATGTGCTGTGACACTCGATATGAGTCATGTCTTAACTAGTACTATTCCTATCAGTTTAATCCCTGTAACGTATCCTATCCGGGACGTGTGTCGAATTGATTAACCATTGTCGAATTAACGAACAATGATTTTTTTAATTGCCTGCATTATTTCTAATAAACTATTAAGAAACTTTATTATGATTTTTTATTTTATGTATTAAAAACCCATACAACTTAAAAAAAAAAAAAAGGTAAATTAATGTTTTTTCTATGAAATATTATCCAGCCTTCCGATCGCTTTTGGTCTGACCATAATGAAGCAACGGCCTTATCATCTGGGGTGTGGCAACATTGCCAACACACTCATAGAGGTGATGATTGCTTCATTGTGATACGCAAGCCCCTTCACCACAACAAGGTAACGATCACGAAGGGGAATTGACACTTGTATGTGCCTTTTTTTTGTTTTGTTTTTGCAGCCACGGTGCTGCACCATAGGACAGAAAAATTAGGCATGTACAAAATATACATAATATAATATAATATAAAATAATGGCATTTTTGCAGCCGCAGTTGTAGCAGCGGCCGGAAAAATTGATGTTTTCCAGGCAGAAAAGGGACTAAATCATTGCGGCTTGAACCCTAGTTGGTGGCGGAGAATTCACGAAAGTCATCCAGTATGCAGACATTAAATACAGTAGCGTTTTGAGACCAAGGCATGTCATCAGGCCTTTTATTAGTCAAACGTATCCCCCACTGTCAGTCCCTTCGGGATCCATGCCTCATTCATCTTTATGAAGGTGAGGTAATCAAAACTTTTTTGACCGAGGCGACTTCTCTTGTCAGTGACAATGCCTCCTGCTGCACTGAAGGTCCTTTCTGACAGGACACTTGAAGCAGGGCAGGCCAGAAGTTCTATCGCAAACTGGGATAGCTCAGGTCAAGCCTGCACACCCAGTAGTGAAGGGGTTCATCGCTCCTCAGAGTGTCGATATCTGCTGTTAAGGCGAATTAGTCTGCTACCTGTCGGTCGAGTTGTTCTCTAAGGCTGGATCTCAAAGGGCTGTGGCGATGTGTAGGACTGAAAAAGCTCCTCATGTCCTCCATCAACAACACATCTGTAAATCGTCCAGTCCTTGCCCCCGTGGTAGGAGGAGTATTACATTCACCTCTTCCCCTGTTAGATTCCCGTTGTGTTGTGACATTCCCCTTATAAGCTGTGTAAAGGATATTTTTTAGTTTGGTTTTGAACTGCTGCATCCTTTCCGACTTTCGGTAATTTGGTAACATTTCTGCCACCTTCTGCTTATACCGGGGGTCTAGTAGCGTGGCCACCCAGTACAGGTCGTTCTCCTTCATACTTTTTATATGAAGGTCCCTCAACAGGCATGACAGCATGAAAGACCCCCATTTCCACAAGGTTGGATGCAGAGCTACTCATTTCCCATTCCTCGTCCTCACTGATGTCATTGACGGTCTGTTCTTCCCCCAAGCCACGTACAACACCATGGGTCCCAGATAGGAGACAACAACGAGCACCCTGGGGTGCCTGCTGTGGTTGGTCTTCCTCCTCCTCAAAGCCACATTCCTCCTCTGACTCCTCTTTCTCATACTCCTCTTCCAGCGTTGCCGCAGGTCCGGCAAGCGATGATGACAAGGCTGTTTCTGGTGGTGATGGTGACCACAACTCTTCCTCTTCAGGCTCATCTACAGCCTGATCCATCACACTTCGCAGGACACGCTCCAGGAAGAAAACAAATGGGATGAGGTCGCTGATGTTGCCTTCGGTGCGACTGACTAGTTTTGTCACCTCCTCAAAAGGACGCATGAGCCTACAGGCATTGCACATGAGTGTCCAGTAGCGTGGCAAAAAAATTCTCAGCTCCGCAGAGGCTGTCCTAGCACCCCGGTCATAAATGTCATACTGTCATGTCCCGGTCATACTCGTTAATGGCTTTTTCTTGTTGGAGCAGGCGCTTGAACATTAGGAGTGTTGAATTCCAACATGCCGGGCTGTCGCAAATCAAGCGCCTCACTGGCATGTTGTTTCGCCGCTGAATATCTGAAAAGTGCGCCATGGCCGTGTAGGAACGCCTGAAATGGCCACACACCTTCCTGGCCTGCTTGAGGACGTCCTGTAAGCCTGGGTACTTAGACACAAAGCGTTGTACGATGAGATTCAACACATGTGCCATGCACGGCACATGTGACAACTTGCCCAAATTCAATGCCGCCAAAAAATTTGTTCCATTGTCACACACCACTTTGCCGATCTCCAGTTGGTGCGGGGTCAGCCACTGATCCACCTGTGCGTTCAGGGCGGACAGGAGTGCTGGTCATGTATGGCTCTCTGCTTTCAGGCAAGTCAACCCCAAGACAGCGTGACACTGTCGTATCCGGGATGTGGAATAGCCCCTGGGGAGCTGGGGGGAATCAGTTGATGTGCAGCCAGATGCCGCAGCAGTAGAGGACTCCGCCGAGGAGGATATCGAAGAGGATGGAGTAGGAGTAGAGGAGGTGGCAGTAGGCCTGCCTGCAAGTCGTGGCGGTTTCACCAACTCCGCAGTGGAGCCACGCATTCCATGCTTGTTAGCCGTCAGCAGGTTGACCCAATGCGCAGTGTACGTGATATACCTGCCCTGACCGTGCTTTGAAGACCAGGTATCAGTGGTCAGATGGACCCTTGCCCCAACACTGTATGTCAGAGATGCCATGACTTCCTTTTCAATAACATAGTAGAGGTTTGGGATTGCCTTTTTTAAAATAAAATTTCGCCCGGGTACCTTCCACTGTGTTGTCCCAATAGCGACAAATTTTTTGAAGGCCTCAGACTCCACCAGCTGGTATGGTAAAAGCTGGCGGGCTAAGAGTTCCGTCAAGCCAGCTGTTAGTCGCCGGGCAAGGGGGTGACTCTGTGACATTAGCTTCTTACGCTCAAACATTTCCTTAACAGACACCTGACTGTGGGCAGATGAGCAGGAACTGCTGAAGGTGAGAGGCGGAGTGGCGGTTGGTTGAGAGGGGTCAGGGAGGACAGCAGTGGTTGACGTGGCTGAAGATGCTGGACCAGGAGGAGCATGGTGGCTTTGAGTTTGTGTGCTGCTTGTACTCATGTGTTGATCCCATAGGCGTATGTGATGTGAGATCATGTGCCTTCGCAAAGCAGTTGTACCGACTCCCACGAGTTTCTTTTGGCACAGGTTGCAAATGGCATCGCTGTTATCAGAGGCAGACACACAAAAAAACTGCCACACTGCTGAGCTTTGCAATGACAGAATTCTGGTGGTGGCAACAGCATGCGTTGACTGGCGTGCTGTCTGGCTGACCCCGGGCGCCGATACATGCTGTCTGACTGTGCCACTAACTCCTTGCGACGACCTCCCCCTGCTCCCAACTCGTCTCCTCCTTCTCTTTGTCTCCCCTTCTGAATTTCCCCCCTCTTCTTCTCTTCGAGCAGGCACCCACGTGGCATCCGTGGACACATCGTCATCATCAACTGCTTCACTTGTATCTGACACCTCAGCAAAGGAAGCAGCAGCGGGTACAACATCATCATCATCACACTGTACGTCCATGTGTGTAATCCTGCTTGACTGAGACATATCCCTGTAATCTACATCATCTGGCAATAATGGTTGCGCATCACTAATTGCATCCAACTGATGTGTAAATAACTCCTCTGACGGATCAAGTGAAGCGGCTGTGGTGGCTGTGGTGGTGGTGGTGGTGGCGGCGGGCGGGATCGTGGTAACTTGAGAGCAGGTGACCGAAGCTGAGCTAGAGGAGGATGGTGCGTCAAGGTTCTTAGCGGAAGCTGTTGAAGATTGGGTGTCCTGTCTAAGCTAGTCAACTTTGTCCTCAGAATTTTTCGGGTTCAGGGTACGGGGCCTCTGAACACTAGGCATTATTCCAGGTACAGTGGAAATCACAGCACCACGACCACGACGGCCCCTGCGGGTGGCCTGCCTCTGTCTGTCATTTTTTTTTTGATAAGTGGTACTACGTGTGCTAGGTACTGTGCCACCCGTTATGAGTGGTGGGCACTGGCAGTGGGCACACTACAGCCTGTGGAAGTCGGCCTGACAAACACTGGCAGCAGGCAAGCAACTGAAATTACACTAAAGTGTAAATATTAAATGCCTTATTTATCGGCAAGCTACTGTGCCACCCGGTATCAGTAGTGGGCACTGGCAGTGGGCACACTACAGTCAGTGGAAGTGGGCCTGACACACACTGGCAGCAGGCAAGCAACTGAAATTAAACTAATGTGTAAAAATTAAATGCCTTATTTTTCGGCAAGCTACTGTGCCACCTGGTATGAGTGGTAGGCACTGGCAGTGGGCACACTACAGTCTGTGGAAGTCGGCCTGACACACACTGGCAGCAGGCAAGCAACTGAAATTACACTAAAGTGTAAATATTAAATGCCTTATTTATCGGCAAGCTACTGTGCCACCCGGTATCAGTGGTGGGTACTGGCAGTGGGCACACTACAGTCTGTGGAATTCGGCCTGACACACACTGGCAGCAGGCAAGCAACTGAAATGACACTAAAGTGTAAAAATTAAATGCCTTTTTTTGATGCAAAGTCCTGTGCTACACGGGATGAGTGGTGGGCACTGGCAGTGGGCACACTACAGTCTGTGGGCCTGCAGCTCCTCACACACGGGCAGGCCAGGCAACTGCAATATATATATGGAGAAAAAAAAAAAGCAGACTAATGTAGCAGCCCTAAAAAGGACTTTTTGGGGTGCTGTCAGGACGCTGTCCTTACTGCAGAGTTCAGATGTGTCTTTCAGGACTGGAGTGGACACTGAATACACTAGCCTAGCTATCGATTTCCCAATTAAATCAGCAGCAGTTACACTGTCCCTCCTCTTACTAAGACTGCAGCTTCCGAATGAATCTAAAATGGATGCTGTTCAGGAGATGGGAGGGTCTGGGAGGCAGGGTATGCTGCTGATTGGCTGGAATGTGTCTGCTGACTGTGAGGTACAGGGTCAAAGTTTGCTCAATGATGATGTACAGGGGCCGGAACGAACTTCGCATATGTTCGCAGGCGGATATTTCGGGCCATCTCTAGTGAGCATATATTACACTTATTTTAAATAAACACAGAACCAGAGATGGGTGCACGCTGCCGTCACACTAAACCCTCACACTGATGTTAAAAATTGAGAGTTAGTTCGACATATCCTACTAGGAGGACGTGTCTTAAGCCTCGGGCACCAGCGTCAAGGTCTCTCAAGTAGCCCGTGGGCCCTAACACTCACCTACCTGCGCCATATGGGCGATATCAGGGGCCAGTAGGCAATTACAGGAGCATTAGGACGACTCACAAACATCTCCTCTGTTACCTCCAGCATGTGGCCATGCATGCAATGGGAGGTGGGAGGTGTCTATGAGCCCTACCCAAGACTGACTGATATAGCCCAAGGCCAAACAGGTGCACCCAAATGTGACCTGAAGATGAAAAACAGGCACATTTAAAATGGAGTTTATACACCTCCATACATATATATATAAACCATCAAAAAATGTGGTGATAAGGAAGCAGGATGCGCTCATACCCATATGCAGTTGTGCATTTCTGTAGGGGAGTCACATCTCTGCATCTTGTAGTCCGTTGCTAATGGCAATCACCAGCAAAAATGCATACAATGGATGATGCCAGCAACGGACTACAAGTACCACAATGGACATCCTACATAAGATGAAATTTATGTGGATGTGGCAAGAATTCAGAACAAACACAGAACCAGAGATGGGTGCACGCTGCCGTCACACTAAACCCTCACACTGATGTTAAAAATTGAGAGTTAGTTCGACATATCCTACTAGGAGGACGTGTCTTAAGCCTCGGGCACCAGCGCCAAGGTCTCTCAAGTAGCCCGTGGGCCCTAACACTCACCTACCTGCGCCATATGGGCGATATCAGGGGCCAGTGGGCAATTACAGGAGCATTAGGACGACTCACAAACATCTCCTCTGTTACCTCCAGCATGTGGCCATGCTTGCAATGGGAGGTGGGAGGTGTCTATGAGCCCTACCCAAGACTGACTGATATAGCCCAAGGCCAAACAGGTGCACCCAAATGTGACCTGAAGATGAAAACAGGCACATTTAAAATGGAGTTTATACACCTCCATACATATATATATAAACCATCAAAAACGTGGTGATATGAAGCAGGATGCGCTCATACCCATATGCAGTTGTGCATTTCTGTAGGGGAGCACATCCTGCATCTTTGTAGTGCGTTGCTAATGGCAATCACCAGCAAAAATGCATACAATGGATGATGCCAGCAACGGACTACAAGTACACAATGGACATCCTACATAAGATGAAATTTATGTGGATGTGGCAAGAATTCAGAACAAACACAGAACCAGAGATGGGTGCACGCTGCCGTCACACTAAACCCTCACACTGATGTTAAAAATTGAGAGTTAGTTCGACATATCCTACTAGGAGGACGTGTCTTAAGCCTCGGGCACCAGCGCCAAGGTCTCTAAGCAGCCCGTGGGCCCTAACACTCACCTACCTGCGCCCATATGGGCGATATCAGGGGCCAGTGGGCAATTACAGGAGCATTAGGACGACTCACAAACATCTCCTCTGTTACCTCCAGCATGTGGCCATGCTTGCAATGGGAGGTGGGAGGTGTCTATGAGCCCTACCCAAGACTGACTGATATAGCCCAAGGCCAAACAGGTGCACCCAAATGTGACCTGAAGATGAAAAACAGGCACATTTAAAATGGAGTTTATACACCTCCATACATATATATATATAAACCATCAAAAACGTGGTGATAAGGAAGCAGGATGCGCTCATACCCATATGCAGTTGTGCATTTCTGTAGGGGAGCACATCCTGCACTTGTAGTGCGTTGCTAATGGCAATCACCAGCAAAAATGCATACAATGGATGATGCCAGCAACGGACTACAAGTACCACAATGGACATCCTACATAAGATGAAATTTATGTGGATGTGGCAAGAATTCAGAACAAACACAGAACCAGAGATGGGTGCACGCTGCCGTCACACTAAACCCTCACACTGATGTTAAAAATTGAGAGTTAGTTCGACATATCCTACTAGGAGGACGTGTCTTAAGCCTCGGGCACCAGCGTCAAGGTCTCAAGTAGCCCGTGGGCCCTAACACTCACCTACCTGCGCCATATGGGCGATATCAGGGGCCAGTGGGCAATTACAGGAGCATTAGGACGACTCACAAACATCTCCTCTGTTACCTCCAGCATGTGGCCATGCTTGCAATGGGAGGTGGGAGGTGTCTATGAGCCCTACCCAAGACTGACTGATATAGCCCAAGGCCAAACAGGTGCACCCAAATGTGACCTGAAGATGAAAAACAGGCACATTTAAAATGGAGTTTATACACCTCCATACATATATATAAACTATCAAAAACGTGGTGATAAGGAAGCAGGATGCGCTCATACCCATATGCAGTTGTGCATTTCTGTAGGGGAGCACATCCTGCACTTGTAGTCTGCTAATGGCAATCACCAGCAAAAATGCATACAATGGATGATGCCAGCAACGGACTACAAGTACCACAATGGACATCCTACATAAGATGAAATTTATGTGGATGTGGCAAGAATTCAGAACAAACACAGAACCAGAGATGGTGCACGCTGCCGTCACACTCAAACCCTCACACTGATGTTAAAAATTGAGAGTTAGTTCGACATATCCTACTAGGAGGACGTGTCTTAAGCCCTCGGGCACCAGCGTCAAGGTCTCTCAAGTAGCCCGTGGGCCCCAACACTCACCTACCTGCGCCATATGGGCGATATCAGGGGCCAGTGGGCAATTACAGGAGCATTAGGACGACTCACAAACATCTCCTCTGTTACCTCCAGCATGTGGCCATGCTTGCAATGGGAGGTGGGAGGTGTCTATGAGCCCTACCCAAGACTGACTGATATAGCCCAAGGCCAAACAGTAGGATATGTCGAACTAACTCTCAATTTTTAACATCAGTGTGAGGGTTTAGTGTGACGGCAGCGTGCACCCATCTCTGGTTCTGTGTTTGTTCTGAATTCTTGCCACATCCACATAAATTTCATCTTATGTAGGATGTCCATTGTGGTACTTGTAGTCCGTTGCTGGCATCATCCATTGTATGCATTTTTTGCTGGTGATTGCCATTAGCAACGCACTACAAGTGCAGGATGTGCTCCCCTACAGAAATGCACAACTGCATATGGGTATGAGCGCATCCTGCTTCCTTATCACCACGTTTTTTGATGGTTTATATTTTAAATAAACCAGGCGACTATGCACTTTCAACAGAAATTACTGTGACAGAGCAGTGGGTATATATTACGCTGTTTTTAGTGAAACAAGGCGACTATGCGCCTTCAACAAAAATTACCGCAACAGAGCAGTGTGTATCTATTACGCCTATTTTAAATAAACCAGGCGACTATGCACTTTCAACAGAAATTACTGCGACAGAGCAGTGGGTATATATTACGCTTTTTTTAGTGAATCAAGGCCACTATGCGCTTTCAACTGAAATTAATGCAGCAGAGCAATGTGTATATATTACGCTTTTTTTGTGAAACAAGTCCAATATACGCTTTCACCAGAAATGACTGCAAATGATTTTAGCATGAATAACCACAAAAGTGACCTGCGTACATATTTCTTATATTGTAACAGCAAAAGTGACTGGCGTATATATTTTTCTTTTTTTACATATATAAAGCCACTAAAGGCTTTTCAACAGAGCACTTGCACCCCTGTTATGGGGTGGGGGGTCTGTGGATGGCACTGTTATAGGATGGGGGATCTGTGGATGGCACTGTTATGGGGTGGGGGGGGGGTCTGTGGATGACACATATATAACAGTGCCATCCGCAGATCCCCCATCACAGTGCCATCCACAGATCCCCCATAACAGTGACATCCACAGATCCCCCATAACAGTGACATCCACAGATCCTCCATAACAGTGTCCTTCACAGATCCCCCCCCCCCCTGTAACAGTGCTCCTCACAGATCCCCCACCAGTAACAGTGCCACCCATAGATCCACCACCCATAACAGTGCCATCCACAGATCCCCCATAACAGTGTCCATCACAGATCCTCCCCATAACAGTGCCATCCACATATCCCCAATAATAGTGTCATGCACAGACCACCATTAGTTCCAAACCCACCAAAAGCACACCTTTTGGTTAAAAATATTTTTTTATAGTCTTATAGGGCGAAAAATATAATATATATATAACCAAAAAATGGACTGCACTCCCAAAAGTAGCGTGAAGATAAAAAACTTGGTTTATTCACACATGGTGGTACAAGGCAACGTTTCAGCTCACAATGAGCCTTTCTATATTTTGGATCTAGCCACTCCTAAGGACTTTGCACCCCGCACTTACACAACGGATGGTGCCATCTTCTATTTTGGATATATATATATATATATATATATATATATATATATATATATATTTAGTAATTACACATTTATTTTGTGCCATACATTTTTTACAATTATTTAAAAAAATATAAAATATATAAATCTATAAATCTAATTTAACCTCTATCTCTGAAAAAGTTTGTGATGGGATATGAACTCACAGCTTCTGCTTTATAGCCCAGAACTTTGACTACACTATAGTATTTTTTGCAAATCTGACCAGTGTCACTTTATGTGGTGATAACATTAAAACGCTTTTACTTATCCAGGCGATTCTGAGATAGTTTTTTCATCACATATTGTACTTCATGACAGTGATAAAATGGAGTAAAAAAATTTCATTTTTATTTATTAAAAAATACCAAATTTACCAAAAATTTGGAAATATTTGCAATTTTCCAAGTTTTAATTTCTCTACTTCTATAACAAATAGTAATACCACCATCTTGAAATGTTTCAGAAATTTTCAAAAACCCACTTTTTAGGGATCAGTTCAGGTCTGAAGTCACTTTGTGAGGCTTACATAATAGAAACCACCCAAATGACCCCATTCTAGAAACTACACCCCTCAAAGTATTCAAAACTGATTTTACAAATGTTGTTAACCCTTTAGGTTTTCCACAAGAGTTAATGGAAAATGGAGATGAAATTTCATAATTTCGATTTTTTGGAAAATTTTCCATTTTAATCCATTTTTTACAGTAACAAAGCAAGGGTTTTTAACCTCAAACTCAATATTTATTGCCCTGAATCTTTAGTTTGCAGAAACACCCCATATGTGGTCGTAAACTACTGTATGGCTAAACGGCAGGGCGCTGAAGGAAAGGAACGCCATATGGTTTTTGGAAGGCGGATTTTGCTGAACTAGTTTTTTGACACTATGTCCCATTTGAAGCCCCCCGATGCACCCCTAGAGTAGAAACTTCATAAAACTGACTCCATCTAAGAAACTACACCCCTCAAGGTATTCAAAACCAATTTTACAAACTTTGTTAACCCTTTAGGTGTTTCACAAGAGTGATTGGGACCGTTTTTATTTTTTGTTATTTACATAGTTGATCTGACAGGTTAGATTGTGTGCTATTTCTACAGAGCAGGTTGTTACGGATGCAACAATACCAAATATGACTACTTTTGGGGTTTTTGCTTAAATTTTTCATAACAAAGCATTTTTGAAAAAAAAATGTTTTCAGTGTCTCCACATTCTGAAAGCCATATTTTATTTTTAATTTTTTGGGCGACTGTCTTATGTAGGGGCTCATTTTTTTGCGGGATGAGATGACGGTTTCAATGGCACTATCTGGAGGTGCATTGCATATGACATTTTGGTCACTTGCTATTACACTTTGTGTGATGTAAGGTGACAAAAATTACTTCTGACACGGTATTGATATTATTTTTTTTTCTGTGTTTACCTGAGGGGTTAGGTCATGTGTAGAGTTGAGCGAACACCTGAATGTTTGGGTTCGAGAAGTTCGGCTGAACTTCCTGAAAATGTTCGGGTTCCGAACTCGACCCGAACTTCACCCCGAACCCGAACCCCATTGAAGTCAATGGGGACCCGAACTGGGCACTAAAACGGCTGTAAAATAGCCCAGGAAAAGGCTAGAGGGCAGCAAAAGGCAGCAACATGTAGGTAAATCCCCTACAAACAAATGTGGATAGGGAAATGACTTAAAATAAAATGTATAAAAATTAACCAATATCAATTTGCAACTTGGAGGAGGAGGAGGTGGAATTGGATGTTGGGGTGGCATCAGGTGGGAATTCTATGGGAGTTGATGTTCTCATCACAGCCAAAAAGGATTCATGTCTGCCTGCAGTGCCACAGGCCTCATTCACAGATTAAGGGCCATGGCACCCAGACGGAGAAGAGGTTCATTCAACTTTGGGTTGCCCCGCAAAATAATCATAAAATGAAAAAAAAAAGGATTCAATAAAGAAGTGCCCTGGAGTACAAGAATATATGTTTGACTTCTGGTTCCGGCGCTCGCATGTGAGGCAGCAGGGGACAAGAGCTCCGCACCAGAAAGCCGATCACATAGCCACTGCAGCTTCCAGAGGGGTGCAAACCCCACTCACCTATTCCATATCTCCACCGGAGTGGATGGAGAAGATCCTGACCAGAAGTGGCGCACGTGTAGGAAGCCCGGCACATCGCAGGCACACAAAGCGCGACATCGGGGAAGACAAGATGGCGGGCGCGGCAGATCGCATCATGCGCTCAGCTCGATCTTCATCTCAACCCCCCCGTAACTTTGATGGCCATTGAACTGGTGGTGGACATGGACATTACTAACCATGAGCCTGAGGTACTGCAGGGGCTGTGGATCGACTGCAAGGCATTGGCTGTGGAAGTAGCAAAGATCCTGGCCCCGGATATTAAATCCACGCTTGAGGCCGATGTGGAAACCACGCTGGCGCAACTACAGGCGGATGTTTCCTTACACTCGTCCCGAATTTCAGAGCTGGAGCAAAAGATCAGCTCGCTTGAAGATGACCTGGGTCATTCCCAGAAACAGCTACAGGCAGTGCTCACATCTACCGCGGGGCTACAGGACAAAGTAGAGGACCTCGAAAACAGATCCCGACACAGCAACATACGCATAATCGGCCTACCAGAGTCGATCCCTTCCAACCAACTTGCATCGATATGTGCCATGGATATACCAAAAGCGCTGGGTATCCGTAGCCCTTGCACAGTGGAGAGGGCGCACCGTGTGGGACCACCGCAAATTGACCAAAATGGCACGCAGAATAAAGACCAAGCCATGAGACCTCAACCCACGATAGTCAAGTACCTGAACTATGCTGAGAAAGCTGATATTTTGGGGCATTTTAAGAAGAGGGGAAACCAGTGGAAGTAAGAGGCTACAAGGTGCTTTTGTTTGGTGACTATAGTGCCGAGGTATCAAGATGGAGGAGGGCATTCTCAGAAATATGCTCAGCCCTCGTGAGGAAGAAGCAAAAATTTGCACTACTATTCCCGGCGAGTTTTCAAAGAGGATGGCTCAACGGAGGTCTTTGAAACGCCAGAGGATTCCGTGAACAGTATGGACCTATCAATACTGGACAGGGATGCTGAGCGATCACCTGGCACACTCTTAGCAAGCAGGAGGCCGCCGTCAGCGCAATGAGATATACCAGCTTCCCAAGGACCCCGTTCGCCACGACAATGACGGAATCGAGCCTTTGATAATCGACTCGACGAGGGAGACTGAAGTGTGGGACACTTGCTCCGGGATCATGCAAGTCCATGTGTAAAAATGGTTACGGTTTTGAGTTCTCTCTTATGTTATATATAACGTTCATTCATGTTACAGTTGATTTCCATGGCTCTCATGGGCCGGTTACCAGTGGATTGCTCTGCTGAACCGCAACCCGATGATTGACTTGGAATCTTATTTAAATGGCCTGTTCATGTATTCAGCCGGGGAATGATAAGGTTAAAAGGGGGACCCTTTTTTTACTGGGCACAGGTCTCTCCTGGAGAGCGGGTGGATGTTATATCACTACTGCGGAGTCTGAGCGAGGAAGGATAAGAGATAGAGAAGTCTCTTTGTATGCGAGAAAAAAGTAAAGTCAGGAATTTATAAGTTCGTACTTACCTCCGTTGGTTAGGGGGGGTCTTTCTCACTTTTGGTTGGGGAGGGAGGGAGTTTTACTCATAGCGCTACAGATAGTCTAAACGAAAACTTTAGTGAGGGACAACTATAATATTACCACAATGGTCAAAATCATTACTTGGAATGTTAAAGGTCTGCGCTCACCTCATAAGAGGCTGATGGTCTTACGTCATTTGAAAAAATTGCATGCAGATATTGTTTTATTGCAGGAAACGCATCTTGGGGCAACAGATTTTGTGAGAATGCAAAAGTTCTTGGTGGGAGAAGTGATAGGGTCCCCGTCTGACGGGAAAAAGGCCGGTGTACTCATATTGTTGCATAAAAAGGTTCAATATAAAGTACTGACGACAGACACGGACGAAAGTGGAAGGTTGGGTATACTGACTATAGAGACCCCTGCAGGGAAAATGTCAATTTACAATGTGTACGTTACGAATGCGCAGGCGGGTACTTTCTTTGGAAATCTAGAAAGGCTCATCTTGCAGGATACCAACAATTTAGTGCTGGTGGTAGGTGACTTTAATATGGTGCATTCGGTCTCTGAGGACAGAAAATGAACCAGGACTGATATGGCGGCTAGGTTGGAGGCATCGCCCCTTCTCCCTACCATACTAGAAACCACTAAATTGACAGATATTTGGCGTCACTACAATCCCATGGAACGGGAATATACACACTTCTCTCACTCGCAATGTGCTTGGTCCCGGATAGACTATTTCTTGAGATCCAGTCTATTGACCGCCAAGGTGCGAGGGGTGGAGGTAGGGGAGATGGTAATCTCTGACCATTCGCCGGTGATATTGCGACTGAGAGAAGACAGCCCGAGAGGCCAGGATTTTTTGATGGCGTTTGTCGGGGTATTTGGCCACAGACAAAACTTTCCAATCTAAACTACTGGGATGGTGGTGGGAATATAAGGACACCAATAGACAGCACCAAGATAATCCATCCCTGTTCTGGGACACAGCTAAGGCTGTACTACGGGGAAATATTATTTCCTATACCACGACTTTAAAAAAAGAAACACGCTCCAAGTTCTTAGAAGCTACAAATGACTTGAGGACACTCTATACTGCATTCCAGCAGAACCCCACAGATGTCCGAAAAACAAAATGGGTAACTGCTAAACATAACTATGATCACTATGCAGAAAAACTGTAGAGGATCCATGCAGATCACTCTTCAGCCTATTTCTTTAAATTTAGGAATAAGTCAGGTAGATTACTGGCCAGGCTGGCGCAAGGAAAGAGGCCCCAATTACCACCCCCCAGACTTAAGACAGCGAGTGGGGAGCTAAGCAGTGACCCGAAAGTCACATTGGAGATTTTTAGGGATTACTATGAACAACTGTATGCTCAGGACCCTTGTGACATTCAGGAGGGGACAACTTTCTTGGACTCGGTCTCTCTGCCGTCTGTTGGGGAGCCTGACCTGTTAGCGTTAAATGCTCCCATTACGGAGCAGGAAATCTTATCGGTCATAAAATCCCTACACAATGGGAAGGCCCTGGGGCCTGATGGATTCCCGGCGGAATTTTATAAATCGCTGGGTTCAGCAGTGGTGCCTAGCCTACTACTGTTGTTTAATTCTATCATCCAAACCCAGACCGTGATGCCTTCGGGCAACCTGGCACATATTAAATTGCTACCTAAACAGGATAAAGACCCCACGCTTCCAGGATCATATAGGCCAATTTCTCTGATAAATCAGGATCTAAAGATCCTTGTGAAGATAATGGCGAATAGGCTAACAAATATCATGCCCAAATTGATTGGTCCACACTAAGTTGGCTTTGTGAAAGGCCGTTCAGCAACAATCAATATCCAAACAGTCTTGGCGGTCCAGGATTGGCTCCTCAGGAGGCGGCAGATGGATGAGGCTGGAGGGGAGGCTCTTTTGGCTTTGGATGCCGAAAAAGCTTTCAACAACGTTAATTGGCAATGGTTAGGTCTGGTGCTAGACGGGATGGGGATTCGGGGCCCCTTTAAGGCATTCATCCAGGCGATTTATACCGCCCCACAGGCAAGAATCTGCCTTCCGGGGTTTTTATTGACCCCGTTCCAACTCCAGAAGGGAACGAGACAGGGGTGCCCGCTTTCCAGCTCTTGTTCAGCATAGCACTGGAACCACTTGCACTGCACTTGCTTGGATCAGGGGTTTATGAGGGAATAAAGGTGGGGACTAGGGAGATTAAATTGACATGCTTTGTGGACGATATGCTGTTTTTCCTAAAAGACCCTGCCAAGGACCTGACAAAAGTAGAGTGCAGACGTTCTTGGGCTATAGGATCAATGTGGCCAAATGCCAGCTGTTGCACATAGGAGGTGGACCGGGAATGAGACACGACTGTGACTTGATTACGGTGGCACGTGACTATATAAAGTACTTGGGAATTAAAATCGGCAAGCGTCCGGCTATGATTTATAGGTTAAATTATGACCCGTTGATAACAAAAATTGTTCGAGAACTGCAGTGATGGCAGGAACTCCCGTTGACATTATTAGGGAGGGCGAACCTCATTAAAATGACCAGTTTTATATCTACTACAGACGGTACCAATTCAATTGAAACATACGGACATCCATAAGTTACAGGCAGCGTTTGTGGCATTTTTGTGGAAGAAAAAGAGGCCCCGCATTGCTTACAAAAAACTTTGTCTTCTGAAGTGGGAGGGAGGCCTACAATTACCTGACATTTGGCCTACAATTACCTGACATTTGGGGCTACAATTTGGCAGCGCTCTTTCGATATATTCGAGACTGGTTGTGGGGAACATCTAATTATGCTGATAGGGGACTGGAGCAAGAACTAGTAGCGCCCCTTGATCTGCACGCTCTAGTGCATACGAAAATATCATTGCTCCCAGGGATAGCTAAGCATGCCTCCATACTCAGGGAAACGATAGCTACGTGGAAACATGTCAGGAAGTTATATCGGCTTCCAATTTACATCTCAGCCTATATGCCGCTATGGTCCCTCCCGTCTTTCCTTCAGGGGAGAACTAATAAACTGTTCCAGGAATGGCGTCAAAAAGGTGTGGTGACTCTAGGAAACTTATTGGACACTGACAGACTGAAGTTACTGTCTTGGGAAGACGTACAGACCAAATACCCTTACGTCAATATCTGCAGTATTTACAGGTGAAGGCATTCTGCGCAGCCCAATCAACATCACTGGGCACTGAGGCAGCCATAACTAGATTTGCAGGTCTGATGGGCCAGGTGGATAACCTGGGCTGTGCTGAAGTTGGTGGTGAAGGTGTGGGGCTGACTGGATGAGCAGGTGGAAGAAGAGGAGGAGGAAGCCGAGTAGGAGGAGGAGGCTACAAGAGGCAAAGAATGATGCCCTGCGATCCTTGGTGGCAGAAGGACGTGCGCCAAAGAACTCTCCGCCTGGGGCCCAGCCACCACTACATTTACCCAGTGTGCAGTTAGGGAGATATAGCGTCCCTGGCCGTGCTTACTGGTCCACATATCTGTGCACACTTGATTATATCAGATACTTGGTTGTGCAGGGAAGGCACGGCTCTCTTGGAGAAGTAGTGGCAGCTGGGAACAACATACTGTGGGACAGCTATTGCAATCAGCTGTTTGAAGCTTTCTGTGTCCACCAGCCTGAATGACAGTATTTCAAAGGCCAGTAGTTTAGAAATGCTGGCATTCAGGCCCAGGGCTCGAGGGTGGGTTGGTGGGAATTTACGCATTCTCTCCAAGGATTGTGAGATGGAGAGCTGAACGCTGCCGTATGAAATGGTGGAGATGCTTGGTGACGGAGGTGGTGGTGTTGGTGGCACAACCTCTGTTTGGTGGGCGGCAGGTGCCAAAATTCCTCCCGAGGCTGAGGAAAAGGCCGAGGCAACAGCAGAAGAGGGAGCAGGGGGAGCCTGAGTGAGCTCCTTGTTTTTAAGGTGTTTACTCCACTGCAGTTCATGCTTTTCATATGGATCCTGGTCATGGAGGTTGTGCTAAGGTTTAGAACGTTAATGCCTCGCTTCAGGCTCTGATGGCACAGCGCGCAAACCACTCGGTCTTGTCATAAGCACATTGTTTAAAGAAGTGCCATGCCAGGGAACTCCTTGAAGCTGCCTTTGGGGTGCTTGGTCCCTGGTGGCGGTGGCCAGTAGCAGGCGAACTCTCTTGGCGGATGGCTGTTCTTGTTTTTGCCCCCTGCTCCCTCTTTTGCTATGCTGTTGGCTCGGTCTCGCCACTGTCTCTTCCTCTGAACTATGAAAGCCAGTGGCATGACCTTCATTCCATGTGGGGTCTAGGACCTCATGGTCCCCTGCATCGTCTTCCACACAGTCTTCCTCCCTAAACTCCTGTTCGGTCTGCACACTGCAAAAAAGACGCAGCAGTTGACACCTGTGTTTCGTCATCATCAGAGACGTGCGGACTCCAATAAGGTGGTATTCCCATGTCCTCATCATCAGGAAACATAAGTAGTTGTGCATCAGTGCATTCTATGTCTTCCACCACTGGGGAAGGGCTAGGTGGATTCCCTTGGGAAACCCTGCCAGCTGAGTCTTCAAACAGCATAAGAGACTGCTGCATAACTTGAGGCTCAAACAGTTTCCCTGATATGCATGGGGGTGATGTGACAGACTGATGGGCTTGGTTTTCAAGCGCCACCTGTGCGCTTTCTGCAGAAGACTGGGTGTGAGATAATGTTGTGAACGTGCTGGATCCACTGTCGGCCACCCAATTGACTAGTGCCTGTACTTGCTCAGGCCTTACAATCCTTAGAACGGCATTGGGCCCCACCAAATATCGCTGTAAATTCTGGCGGGTACTGGAAACTGAGGTAGTTGGTTCACTAGGGCGTGTGGCTGTGGCAGAACCAGAACCAGTACCAGAGGGTCCACTAACAACACCACGACCATGTACGCGTCCCTTACTAGATGTTTTCCTCATTGTTACCGTTCACCACAATAAGAAAAAAATTACTGGGCCCAATGTATTGAATTCAAATTCGGGTCTTTTTTTTTTTCAGGCACCTAACTCTATCTGGCTATCTATTTATGTACCGTATTACACTAATCCAGGCACAGCAGTAACCACAGATTTAGGGGAATATCAATTGTAGGCCTAGTATTTAGGCCCTGGATGAAAAGGTATCCTTTTACGGACAGATTTACACTTTGAGATGCACAGTAGTGTGTGAAAAAATATATAGGATTATGCTTTCAGCACTTGTATTTTAACACTGTGTAATATACCCTTTAACGGAAAGAAATACACTTGGAGATGCACGCTGAGTGTAATATACCCTTTAACGGGCAGATTATTCACTTGGCTGCAACAGCTGGAACACCAGATTTGGGGTTTTGCTATTTTGGCAATTGAATTTAACCCCAGAAAATAATATATCCTTTGACGGACACTATTAAACTTGTCAAGTCAGAGCTGGAACACCAGATTTACGTTATTTCTATTTTTGCAACTGAATTTCACCCTAGAAAAAAATATATCCTTTGCCGGACACTATTAAACTTGGCCAGCCACAGCTGATACCACTGATTTATGGTATTGCTATTTTGGCAATTGAATTTCAGCCCAGAACAAAATATATCCTTTGCCAGATACTATTAAACTTGTCCAGCCACAGCTGGAACACCAGATTTACGGTATTTATATTTTTGAAACTGAATTTCACTGCTGAAAATAATATATCCTATGACGGACACTATGAAACTTGTCCAGTAAAAGCTGGAACACCAGATTTACATTATCTCTATTTTTGCAACTGAATTTCACCCCGGAAAAAAATATATCCTTTGCCGGACACTATCAAACTTGTCCAGTCACAGCTGGAACACCAGATTTACGGTATTTCTATTTTAGCAACTGAATTTCACCCCCCGTAATAATAAATCCTTTGCCAGACACTATTAAACTTGGCCAGCCACTGCTGGGACACCAGATTTGCGGTATTGCTATTTTGGCAATTGAATTTCACCCCAGAACAAAATATATCCTTTGCCGGACACTATTGAACTTGGCCGGCCACAGCTGGAACACCAGATTTACGGTATTTATATTTTTGAAACTGAATTTCACTGCTGAAAATAATATATCCTATGACCCCAGAAAAAAAAAAATCTATCCTTTGCCAGACAGCAGACAGTATTACACTTGGCTAGCAACAGCTGGAACACCAGATTTAGGGGATTGCTATTTTGGCAATTGAATTTAACCCCTCAATAAAATATAGAAATGTATATCCTGAGTTTCTAGGGGTGACAATAAGCCCAGCCAAGCCCCTGATGTAGGATATAGCAAAAAAAAAAAAAAAAAACTCTAGTATTTTTGGATTGATGGACTTGGTGGCAGCTTGTGCTGGTGCACCACAAGACACAAAATGACCGCCGATCACCCCAGAAAAAAGTATCAGAAAAACGCTCTGTGCAGCCTAAAAACCAGTGAGCAATTATCTAGGAGAAGTTGAATGTTTCACAGTTGTAGATTGATCACTTCATTAGGTGTTTTTGCTGTGTTTTCTCTGCCTAATCTCGCCCTCACAGCAGCTGTGTCCTATTCCTACACTAATTAGAGCAGAGTGACGTGCGGCGCTACGTGACTCCAGCTTAAACAGAGGCTGGGTCACATGCTGCACTTGGCCAATCACAGCCATACAAGAAGTAAAACGCTGGCTGAATCGCCGAACAATGGACCTGAACAAGAACTTTTTTGAAAATGTTCGGGTCCGGGTCTGAGTCCCGAACACCCCAAAATTCGATATCCCGTTCGGGTTCGCTCATCCCTAGTCATGTGTTATTTTTATAGAGCAGGTTTTTACTGGAGTGGCAATACATAGTATGTATACTTTTCTTTTATTTATTTAAGTTTTACACAGTAATATCCTTTTTGAAACAAAAAAAAAATCATGTTTTAATGTCTCCATAGTCTGAGAGCCAAATTTTTGTATTTTTTTGGGCAATTGTCCTATGTGGGGTATCATTTTTTGCGGGATGAGATGACGGATTGATTGGTACTGTTTTTGAGTGCATATATCTTTTTGATCGCTTGCTATTACAGTTTTTGAGATGTGAGGTGACAATAATGTTTTTTTTTTTTTACATTTTTTTTTTTTTTTTTTTTAACGGTATTTCCCTGAGGGATCATGTGATATTTTTATAGAGCAGGTTTTTACGGATGCGGCGATACCCGATTTGTATACTTTTTTTTACTTTATCTTACTTTAACACAATAATAGCATTTTAGAAAAAAAAAATAATAATGTTTTAGTGTCTCCATAGTTTGAGAGTCATATTTTCTTATGTTTTTGGGCAATTGTCCTATATAAGGGCTCATTTTTTGCGGGATGAGATGGCGGTTTTGATGGTACTATTTTGGGAGGCATACGCCTATTTGATCACTTGGTTTTACACTTTTTGTGATGCAAGGTGACAAAAAATGGCTTTTTTTACACCAATTTTTTTTTCATGGTATTTGAATGAGGGGTTAGGTCATGTGATATTTTTATAGAGCAGATTTTTATGGATGCGGCGATACCTAATATGTGTAGTGTATTTTATTTTTTTAATTTTTATTCAGTGATATGTTTTTATTTATTGTACTTTTTTTTCACTTTTTTGCACATTTTTTTTTAACCCAGACTCACTTAGTTCTTGTGGATCCAGTGGATCTGGTGCCTATGTCATATAGTACAGTATACTGTACTGTATTTTTTTTCTACTTTACATAGTCTAAGCAGACTTGTGACTTTAGCACAAGTCTGCTTAGACTTTCAGCACCATGGAGAGAGCAGGACACTTCTGAAAGTGTCCTGTTCCCATGGTAACCATCACCCGCTGCCAGAACAGAGCAGTGGGTGATGGGGAGGTAGGGGAGCTCCCTTCCTCTGCGATTCCATCCTGTCCAGGGGCTGCAAAGGCACAGCATCCCCCCGATGGGAGTGGGAGGGAGCTCCCTCCCTGTTAACTCCTTCCATACCGCAGTCCGTACGGACCGCGGTATGGAAGAAGTTAAACTGCTGACATCTGCACAGATGTCAGCAGTTTATAGCAGGGGGTCAGCAATGTCAGCAGTTTTTAGCAGGGGCTCAGCAATGTGCTGACAACCTGCTATACCCACTAGACACCAGGGAAAGCATTAGCATCAATATCAATATCCAAATCTAGAGATAATTCATACAATTGTATAGAAGGGTCCAACAATCTCCATATAAAGAAAACGCATCTGAAAATTCATGCGTTTTCTTTGCGGTTTTGATGCGTTTTCAATGTTTTTTTTAAAAAATTCACCTTAAAATGAATACAGAATATATAATAAAAGTGTGTAAAAGTATATTCCATGGTTGTTGAACACAACTTTTCATTTTTCTTTCATTCGTAGTGATTTTGTATCATAATATATTCTTTTCCTTTTCCTTTTTTTTATACTTATTTCTTTTTAATTTCTATTATGATGCAAATTCTTTTTCTTTATTTTCATTTCTATTATGATACAAAAAGGTGTTAGAATGGGAACCTCCCCCACAAGAAAAACCGGACCCAGTACATACAAAGTGCAGTTATTTGTCGTAGGGGAGGATCCCACCCCCGCATCATAGGAAGCCAAAGAGTTCAAACTCTGCATTTAACCCTCCAGGTAATAAAGTGTCTAGTTCGAAAATTCTCTTGGTTTCTAGTCTCGACATCTTTTCTATAAAATTGCCCCCCCCTTCAATCCTTCTGCACCTTGTCTATTGCTGCGAATTTAATTCCAGCAGGATCTTGTTTGTGCATCTCCTTAAAATGTTTAGATAAGGAATGATTTTCAAAGCCCTTTACAATATTGGTCACATGTTCTGAGATCCGTTTCTTTAGGTACCTTTTTGTCCTTCCCACATACTGCCATTTGCACGGACATTCCACAACATAAATAACATTTTCTGAATTACAGGTAAGAAAATCCTTTATAATATGTATATGGTTGTTAGTGGTAGAGATAATCTCTTTGATTTTCTTGGGGGATGATGTTACTCTACAGCTCCTACATTGGCCACATCTGAAAAAGCCCTGCATTCCTGCCCAACTTTGGATACAAGAAAAATAGACGCAGTTCACAGTTGGTGTTATTTGCGATAAAAGTGTTTATTGCCATATTTCTAGAGAAAAAGAGAAATATAGACTTAGTTTATATTTGCTGTTATTTGCGTTAACGCATTCCTTATTTCTTTCTTAATTGGCCTCTACACTGATCTTTTGGGGTTTAAAAAAATAGGAGTAAATTTGAAAAGTATTTCTTGTCATATTTCACTACAATAGGAGAAAAATAGATGCAGTTCACATTTGGTGTTATTTGTGTTAAAAGCATTTATTGCCATATTTCTAGAGAAAGAGACTTTGTTCACATTTGCCGTTTTTTGCGCTAAAAGCATTTCTTGTCAAATTTCACTACAATACGAGAAAAATAGACACATTTCACATTTGGTGTTATTTGCGTTAAAAGTGTTTCTTGTCATATTTTACTACAATACGAGAAAAATAGACGCAATTCACATTTGGTGTTATTTGCTCTAAAAGCATTTATTGCCATATTTCACTACAATACGAGAAAAATTTGCACAGTTCACATTTGGTGTTTTTTGCACTAAAAGCTTTTCTTGTCATATTTTACTACAATACAAGAAAAACAGACACAGTTCACAGTTGGTGTTATTTGCGATAAAAGTGTTTATTGCCATATTTCTAGAGAAAAAGAGAAATATAGACTTAGTTTATATTTGCTGTTATTTGAGTTAACGCATTTCTTATTTCTTTCTTAATTAGCCTCTATACTGATCTTTTGGGGTTTAAAAAAAATAGGAGTAAATTGGAAAAGTATTTCTTGTCATATTTCACTACAATAGGAGAAAAAAAGATGCAGTTCACATTTGGTGTTATTTGTGTTAAAAGCATTTATTGTCATATTTCTAGAGAAAAAGAGACTTCGTTCACATTTGCCGTTTTTTGCGCTAAAAGCGTTTCTTGTCATATTTCACTAAATTACGAGAAAAATAGACGCAGTTCACATTTAGTGTTATTTGCGCTAAAAGCGTTTATTGCCATATTTCTAGAGAAGAAGAGAAAAATATAATCAGTTCACTTTTTCTGTCATTTACTTAGAAATCATTTAGTGGCCTAATTTACTCAAATACGAGAAATATACATGCAGTTCACTTTTGCTGTTATTGACGCTGAAATTGTTTCGTCATCAATTTCAAATCCGTTAGTTGCCTATCTCAGTAAAAAAAAGAAAAATATATTTGTTTCTTTTAGGGGTGTTTTAATTTGCTTTTAATTTATTTATTTCAGCTAAAAGTATGTCAGACAGAGAAGTGCCAGGCCCTGCACAGGGGAGTGGCAGAGGCGTAAATGATTCTGGACCAGGCATAGGTTTCAGCCGAAAAAGGGGGCCTGGCAGCACGGGTTTCTTGCCGAGGCCTCAGGTCCACATGTCAGCTAGCGGTCTTGTCTTGACCAGAAACCCAGCGGTTCTTGATTGGTTGACTCGATCTTTGACTTTGTCGCAAGTGACAGCAGCACCAGCACTCTGAGTCTAGAGTTGCTGATCAGCAGCTTTCTTCACCCGCATAGTGAAGAAACTACTCATCAGCAGCAGCAGTTAGCCCTGGAGCAGGACCTGAACCAGCAGGTGGTGGCATACGTAGACAGCACCCTGCCAGCCGTCATAGAAGATCCGCTAGACTACTGGGCAGCCAAACTGGATTTGTGGACGCAACTGGCCGAGTTTTCTCGGAAAAGCTGTCCTGCCCGGCAAGTAGTGTGGCATCAGATCAGGTGCTTAGGAAGGCGGGGGGCCATAGTTACCCTAAGAACTCTCCTGTCCAGCCAAAATGTGTAGAGACTTACTTTTGTTAAGATGAATCAGGCGTGGATCAGCCAGGATTTCCACCCACGAATGTCTGATGCATCAGATTAGATCATCCGTCTCCACACTATGTCACCGTGCCACTCTGTGGTACCATGCTGCAGCTGCTGCTGCCATGTCCAGACTATGTCACAATGCCACTTTGTGACCTCCTGGTACTGCCATGTCCACACTTTGTCACCTTGCCACTCTGCGGCCTCTTGAAACAGCCATTTCCACACTATGTCACTATGCCACTCTGTGGTATCATGCTGCTGCTGTTGCTGCCATCTCCACACAATGTCACCTTACCACTCTGTGGCCTCCTGATGGTGCCATCTCCACACTATGTCACCTTGCCAGGAGGAGATTCTGAGGTGAATCTGTGTATCTCATGTTCTTATCAAGGAGAATATTAGCGGCATAATTCTTTTACCATCTGGATTCCCTGCATATCTTGTAATACAATCTCCGGATTAAAAGACTACTTGATAAACTCCTGGTTGTCTGATGCGTAAACTGTAAGTGGAGGATGTCTGATTCAACAAGTCACCTCACAGATGCGTGATTTGTATAAGGCTGACATTTCGAAACGCCACAGTAAAAGAATGGTCTTAGTACTCTCCTTCTCCCGCTAAGAAAAGAATATTCTCCTCCTCCAAGTAATAAGCCATCATTATTTGTCTCCGTTATGCTACAGTAATAAGAGTAATATCTTATACTGCTCAGTACTGCATTCACTAGGATCGCAGAAGCTTCTAGCAATTTCAGTTTCATACAGACTAGAAACTGTATTCAGCCTGTTTTCTGAGGTAAATATTGTCTGCATGCTGTGGGCTATTAAAAGACTGAACCACCCCTAGAGGTCGCTGTTGTGTTAGAGATGGAAATGCAGGACACAGCTAGAAGGATTTCTAAACCCTCATTAAAAATGAAAGAGGCCCTCTTAACCGACAAAATTGAAATATACAATAATTTATCTATTTTGTGGGAAAAAAAAGAACAATGTATGGATGCAGCACATGGATCAGTCTATAATGAAGATCAATTATAGGCCATGTGTACCAAAGTGAATAAAACCTATGATAGTTTTAAGAGACTCTCTGAAAAATATTCTTCTGTTATCAAGTCTCAACTCAGAGGAATTCATCCTAGAATTAAAAACCCACACTGCACTTAATGATGAAAGATATAGCAGATTTAAGTCAATGCTAGAGGACAAGATATCACAACAATATGAAACTGCGTCCCACCATTCTAACCTTTCAAGACACTCCAAGGCTTCATCCTGTTCCTCAAAATCTATTGCTCAGTCCTCATCGCTAAGGTCTTGCTCACAGCACTCTTCGCTGAGTACCTCATTGGTGTTGGCATGCGCAAAGCGGAAGCAGCGAAGGTACAAGCTCACTGCATTAAAAAGGAAGCAGCCATTAAGGCACAAGTCGCAGAGACACACGCCCTATCCGAAGCTAATCAAGGAGCTATACAGGCTCAGGCGCAAGCTATACAAGCCCAATCTCAAGCTAATCAAGCAGCTATACATGCTCAGGCGCAAGCTATACAAGCCCAATCTCAAGCTAATCAAGGAGCTATACAGGCTCAGGCGCAAGCGACCAAAGCCAAGGCCGAAGCTGAGTTGGAGGTCCTTCAGAAGGAAAGGGAAGAAGCAGCAGCCATGGCTGAACTCAGAGTTCTTGAAGAAGCTGCTGAA
This sequence comes from Bufotes viridis, assembly GCA_033119425.1. Classification (NCBI taxonomy): domain Eukaryota; kingdom Metazoa; phylum Chordata; class Amphibia; order Anura; family Bufonidae; genus Bufotes; species Bufotes viridis. The sequence goes on from CM065591.1 coordinate 110,936,236, forward strand.
GAAGAAGAAGCTTATCATCCTAAGTCCAAGATATCTAATGACTCAGAAGGCCCTACCCTGCAATTCTTCCTAGTCCAAAGCCAAGTCAATGCATTTGCACCAGAAGATTTGGGCTCTGCACGCCAGCCTGCTGAACTCATGCGGATAGAAAAAGAGGCAGCTGATAACCATACAGTTGACCCAAGTCCAGTGGACATTTCTCTTTCTTTCAAACCTCTGGCACCTTACACAGTATTTCAGACGCCATTAGAGACCAAGCCACTTCAAGCTCATCAGATCACATTAAAACCTCCTGAGACTAGTTACATAGCAACCCAGACGCTGGCGCCAAGATTACCAGATGTGAAGCCTTCATTTACGCTCAACCCAGCTGCCACTCCATTCCATCTTCCAACCCCCAAACATAGGGTATTAGATGGTGCCAACAACACTAGCGAGGGAGAAGTTCCCATCTCCATGATGCAGGAAAGAAATAATGCATCAGAAATTGCTAAGTACCTCACTCTCAGGGACCTCATCAGTACTAGCCTTACGAACTTTGATGATCGCCCAGAGAACTATAGAAGTTGGAAGGCCACCTTCAAGACAACAGTTCAAACCCTTGGTGTACCGCCTATGCAAGAACTTGATTTACTAATTAGATGGCTAGGTCCATGGTCGTCAAACTGTGTTAAGAGACTCAAAACCGTTCATATCTACGAACCAGTCGTCTCGCATGGGAAAGATTAGAGCAGACATACGTCAGCTCGGAAGTAGTTGAACGTGCCTTATTTAAACGACTATACGACTTTCCTGGATTATCTAATTCAGACCGCCAAGGGTTCCAGGAATTAAGCGACCTTCTTCTTGAGTTTGAAATTGTCAAGGGAGACCCGCAGCTACCAGGTCTCAGCTTTCTTGATACCTTCCATGGTGTGGACCTGATCGTGGAGAAATTACCCCTCAATATTCAAGACCAATGGGCAACAACAGGTTCAAAATACAAGGAGCAACATCGTGTTCCCTTTCCACCATTTTCATTCTTCTGCAAGTTCATCAAGGACTTAGCTAGAGCTAAAAACGATCCGAGCTTCAACACCTTGGGAACCAACATCTTTGGCTCTACTAAACAGAGACACGAGACTTTCAGTCCCAGACAGAAAAACCCTAAGGGTCTAATTTCATTAAAAAAGACAGGGGTTGTGCCTACTACTAACAATGGAAATGAAAGCCTCAAGGAACCCGATCATCATTGCCCTATCCATGATAAACCACATCCTTTAAGGAAATGCAGTGTCTTCATAGCAAAGCCCTTTGAGGAACGTAAGGAGTTCCTAAGGAGTCATGATATCTGCTTCAGATGCTGTGCATCCACTGAGCACTTCGCCAGAGACTGTAAGGTTCCAGTCAAGTGATCTACACATGTCCGCTGTTCACCCGGGACCAATCAGGCGGAACCTAGAACCAGTTAACTGGCACAAGCCCCATTCCGATCAAGGCGGGGAGAGTCATGGCGGGGAGAGTGCCGACTGACCAACCACAACCGTCACGCCCAGATGCACAAAGGTATGTGGAGAAGGACTTGTGTGCGCTATTCTAGATGACCAAAGTAATCATTCCCTAGCTAGCCCTAAGTTCTTTGATCTGTTCAGGATAGTACACCCTAGGAACATGCTCTGGTCTTGTGACAACCTCAGTAAGAAGAGCTAATGGTTTCACCTTAAAGCCCATCAAAGGAGATAAGAAACTCTCTCTTCCAACCCTTATTGAGTGTGACAAATTGCCGGACACAAGGGATGAGATTCCCACACCTGAAGCCACACAGCATCACCCTCATCTCAGGAACATAGCCAGAGAGATTCCTCCCCTTGATAACCATGCCAAGATCTTACTCTTGCTATGTAAAGACATTCTTGAGGCTCATAAGGTCCTTGAACTTCACAATGGCCCTTTCAACGCTCCATATGCCCAGAAACTTACAGTGGGTTGGATCATCGTGGGGGATGTGTGTCTGGACAGAACCCACAGACCCTGCCAAGTACACTCCTTCAGAACTGAAGTATTAATAGGGGGGCGAACTTCTTACTTCAGACAGTGTCCTAACCTCTACTATGTGCAAGATATGCCCTGTCCAAATATTCTAAAAACATCAGAAAGCAGCTTAAATCCCAAGGAGTCAGCTGCAGAAGAATGTTCCTGGACAGAAGGGCAGCTTGTAGAAAGGCCTTCAGGATTTCAATTGGAGCCCTCTTCAAGCCCTTCCCAGCTTTGCAGTCCTCACACAGTTTATCATAATGAATCCTATATCATCACTGACAACAAGCCTTCTAATTCATGTAGTTCTGATGAGATACAGCAGAAACTTGAGCCTTCCAGTCTACTGTTTGACAATGAGTTTAATTCTGTAAAAGAAGTATCTTCTGAATGTTCTATAAAGGAGGTTCCTTCAACACAGGAAGAGTTCATTTCAGATACTTTGCAAGAACCTTCAGTTCCATCTGCAGTTGTTGATTACACTCAAGAGGATCACAGTTCTTCCCAGTCTTCAACGGATGAGCACCTTCATATTGCTCAGCCTTTTCTGAAAACCACAGGGAAAAGTTCACTGCCAATGTCCATGACAAATACTGCATGTCACCAACCCAAGTCCGTATGTACAAAGTCCATTTCAGAAGTGAAAAGCAGACATGAGCATTTGCATTCACAATTCATAGACAGAAAGCAATCTACATGTGAATCAGCCTCACAAAATAAGCGCTCTCGCTCTAAATCGGTGACACAGTGTAACGGTCCTTGGCTCACCTGAGTCAGAGGACAGCCGGCTGGTGGTTGGAGTCCAGTGGCAAAGACCCACAGAAGCAGGAGGAAGGTAGCGTGGTCGATCAGTCCGGGTCAGCAGTAGAGATGGCAGCGAGGTAACAGCAGGAGTAGACAGAGGCGTGGTCGGTGGAAGGCAAAGGGTCAATGCAGGCGGCAGTTCAGCGAGGTCAAACGGTCCGGGTCGGCAACAAAGGTAAACAGCAGTAGTCGTGGAGGAGCAGAGAGGAAGCTTGCTACAGGCTTGGAGGCACAATAACCAGCAAAGGGCTGGGTTCAAGGGCTGGGTTTTATAGGGTAGTAGCAGGTGCAAGAGATTGGGAAAATCAGCAGGACAAGGCAAGGACAAGAGAGGTAGTAGAAGTTAGAAGTTAGCTAGAGAATAGTCCAAGGAGAGACGGTAGCCTAGTGGGTAGAGCTACCGTCTGGGACATGACTGGCCACGGGTTCGAGTCCTGACAGTACTCCCCCCTTTCCAAGGTGACCTCCGGGCACCGCAGGGGAAGGCTTATCTGGGTGACTCAGATGGAACTCCCTGACAAGTCTGGGGGCATGAACATTTTCTTCAGGCTCCCAGGAGTTATCCTCGGGAGGGTAGCCCGGCCACCCAATTAGATATTGCAATTTTCCTCGATGGATCCTGGAGTCGAGGATCTTCTCGACAACGAACTCTTCCTCACCTTGTACCCTCACGGGTGGTGGAGGGGGCGAGTGGCGGCCAGTGAAGGTATTCTCCACGTATGGCTTGAGGAGGGAGCAATGGAAGACAGGGTGCACCCTAATGGAATCCGGAAGGTCAAGCCGGAACGTGACCTCATTGATTTGTGCGGTGACCTGGAATGGACCCATGTATTTTGGGGCTAACTTTTTGGAGGGGACCTTCAGTCTGAGGTTCCTGGTGGACAGCCATACCTTGTCTCCTACATGGAAGCCCGGGGTGGGTTTGCGGCGTCTGTCTGCTCCCTGTTTAAAGCGCCTCTGGGCGAGCTGGAGGTTGTCTATTATGTCCTTTTGTGCCTCCTGTAGGGTTGTTAGGCGCTCGGCCACTGCTGGGAGGGTGGAGGCAACTGGCAGGTGGGGAATGAACACGGGGTGCGAGCCTGTGTTAGCAAAGTATGGGCTGTGCTTGGTTGAGCTGTGCTCAGCATTGTTGTAGACGAACTCGGCTGTGGGGAGATGGTCAAGCCAGTCATCCTGCAGGTGGGAGCTGAAACAGCGTAGGTACTGCTCTAAGGTCTGGTTAGTTCTCTCCGTCTGCCCGTTTGACTGAGGGTGGAAAGCGGAGGAAAGGTTCACTTTAACCCCGAGCGCCAGGCAGAAGTCCTTCCAGAACTTTGAGGTAAATTGTACGCCTCGGTCTGAGACCACGTCGTCCGGAATCCCATGCAGCCTGAAGACCTCTTTGAGGACAAGATCAGCCGTCTGTTTGGCCGTGGGTAGGCCCATGTAGGGGATGAAATGGGCCATTTTGGTGAGGCGGTCGACCACGACCAGGATGGTGTTCATCCCTTTTGAAGGAGGAAGGTCTACCACAAAGTCCATGGAGATCGAGCCCCAGGGGCGGGAGGAATTGGGAGGATTGTAACAGACCCTGGGAGAGGAACGAGGAGTCTTATTGCGGGCACAGACCGTGCACGAGGAGATGTACTTCTTGGTGTCCTCCTTGTATGTTGGCCACCAGAAGGAGCGGGAGAGAAGCTCCTGGGTCTTTCTTGTGCCCAGATGGCCGGCCAGCTTGGAGTCATGGTTAAGTTTGAGCACTTCGAGTCGTGCGATTTCTGGTACATAAAGTTGTAGGTCCTGATGAAACCAATGACCATTTTTAAACGTGAGGCTGACATTCCTTGTGGGGTGGGTGAGGAAGGGGTCATTTTCGTATCCTTCTTTGATTGTGACCAGGAGTTCTTTAGAGTAGGTGGCCCCCACAACACTTTTCTCGGATAGGATGTTGTCTTGGCCCTTATTACTCTGTGAGGGCTCCGAAAACATTCTGGAGAGGGCGTCAGCCTTGCCGTTTTTTGATCCGGGGCGATATGTGATGAGAAAGTTGAAGCGGGAAAATAATAGGCTCCATCTGGTCTGTCAGGCTGTGAGTCTCTTAGCGCTGCGGATGAACTCGAGGTTTTTGTGGTCGGTTAGTACGATTATGGGGTTGGCAGCTCCCGGCAGCAGGTGTCTCCACTCGGAGAAGGCTTCCTTGATCGCCAGTAGTTCTTTGTTCCCGATGTCGTAGTTCTTCTCGGAGGGGACATCTGGCGAGAGAAATATGCGTATCGGGTGTAGTAGCATCTTCTCCCCTGTCCGTTGTGACAGAACTGCCCCTACCGCGGAGTCAGATGCATCCACTTCGATAGTAAAAGGCAACTCGGGGTTCGGGTGGACTAGGATTGGAGCAGAAGTGAAGAGGAGTTTTTAACTTCGTGAAGGCCTCCTGGGCCTCGGGTGTCCAGGAGACGGGGACTGCCTTTTTGGTGAGTTGGGTGATCGGTGCGATGACCTTGGAGAAGTCCCGGATAAACTTCCGATAGAAGTTGGCGAAGCCAATAAATCTTTGTACCTCCTTCACGTTTCTTGGAATGGGCCAGTCCAACACGGCTTGGACCTTTCCTGGGTCCATACTTAGGCCCTCTGGGGAGATGATGTACCCGAGGAACTGAGTGGTGATTCGCTCAAACTCACATTTCTCGAGTTTGATATAAAGAGAGTTCTGGCGGAGTCTCTGCAATACCCTGCGGACATGTTCGCGGTGGTGTTCGAGGTCTTCTGAGAAGATCAAGATGTCGTCCAGGTAAACGACTACAAACAGATCCAGCATGTCCCTGAGGACATCATTAATGAAGTGCTGGAAGGTGGCGGGAGCATTACAAAGTCCGAAAGGCATGACCAGGTACTCGAAGTGACCATAACGTGTCCGGAAGGCGGTCTTCCATTCGTCCCCAGGGCGGATTCGGACAAGGTTGGTGAAGATTTTCGCTACCTGGAGTCTCTCGAGGAGTTCCGAAATCAGCGGGAGCGGGTACCGGTTCTTAACAGTTATGTCATTTAGCTTCCTGTAGTCAATGCAGGGACGCAAGGATGAGTCTTTTTTCTCCACAAAGAAAAAGGGGGCTCCTGCTGGGGAGGTAGAGGGCCGGATGAACCCTTTCTTTAGGTCCTCGTCCAGGTATTCTTTTAGAGCCTTGAGTTCAGGCTCTGAGAGGGAATAGATACTGCCAAAGGGTATTTCGGCCCCGGGCAACAGTTCTATTGGGCAGTCGTAGGGTCGGTGTGGTGGCAGCTTGTCTGCATTTTTCTTGTCACAGACATCTTGGAACTCACGGTATTGAGGGGGTAGTAGATTCCTGACGGATACTTCAGAGATAGTCGTGTCTTCGGATGGAAGGACGGGTTTGTGGGAGCAATTGAGCGAACAAAACTCAGACGGAAACCGTAAGCAGCGGGTTTCCCAATCCACCGAGGGGTTGTGGGTGGCCAACCATGGAATGCCCAGGATCACCGGGAACTTTGGGGAGGCGATCAGGGAGAAGTGAATGGTCTCCTGATGATCGGGTTTGATGAAGAGTTGAAGGTCAGCGGTCTGGTGCGTAACCGGCCCAGAAGAGAGCGGGGTCCCATCGACGGTTTCCAGATCGAAGGGGGCTTCCCTGGTTACCAGTGGTATGTTGTTCTCATGGGCGAAGGTAAAGTCCATGAAATTTCCGCCGGCCCCCGAGTCAAGCATTGCAGAGCAGGGAAGCTGTCGTTCCCCAATGGTGATAAGGATGGATACAATGAAGTGGGACCCGGTACCTGTAGTGTCTATGGTTTCAGAGGGTGAGGTTGTGGCCTTTTGTAACTCCCGTAATTCTGTGACAGCGATGGTTCGGCGAGTCTTATTGGGGCACCTAATAGCGAAGTGCCCTGGCTCGCCACAGTAAAGACAAAGGCCTGCGGATAGTCGTCTCTCCTTTTCAGCAGCCGATAGAGTCTTGCGCAGTGCGTCGACCTGCATGGGCTCGGTGGAGGATTGGTGAGCCGGCTGAGTCGTTGGAATGAAAGGGTACACGGGCCTGTTATCTAGGGACCAGAGTCTTTCTCTCCTTCTTTCTGCCAGTCTCCGGTCAATCCGGATGCACAGTTGGACGAAATCATCCAGATCGTCTGGGGCGTCTACCCTGGCGAGCTCATCCTTTATAGGTTCGGAGAGTCCACGGCGAAATTGACTCTTCTGGGCAGCTGGGTTCATGGTGGTGTCCGTGACCCAGCGGCAGAACTCTGAGGAATACTCGGCTACAGAGCGTCTTCCCTGCCGTAGACTGTGCAGCCTAGCCTCGGCCGTCGTGCAGCGGTTAGGGTCGTCGAACACTTGGCTCATGGCTGTGGTGAAGTTGTCTAGGTTATTCAATACGAGACTGTGGGATTCCACATATGGGGATGCCCATGCCAGGGCCTCATCAGTTAGAAGGTTGATGATGAACAGGATCTTCTTTCTGTCTGAGGTAAAAGAGCCCGGCTGCATCTGAAAGTAAATACGGCACTGGTTGAGGAACCCCCGAAATTGGTTCTGATCGCCATTAAACTTTGATGGGAGAGGCATACGGGTGTCGGTGACCGCGCCGCGTACGTCCAGTAGTTGACGCTGCAAGTCGATAATTTCCCTCTTTTGGCTCTGGATTGCGCCTTTAAGTTGAGTAATTTCCTCTTGGGCAGTGGTGCCAAACTCCTGAAGTTCGGAGACCTGCTTGCGCAGAGTGGCCATTGCGGACTCCATGGTAGGGCTGGTTATTCTGTAACGGTCCTTGGCTCACCTGAGTCAGAGGACAGCCGGCTGGTGGTTGGAGTCCATTGGCAAAGACCCACAGAAGCAGGAGGAAGGTAGCGTGGTCGATCAGTCCGGGTCGGCAGTAGAGATGGCAGCGAGGTAACAGCAGGAGTAGACAGAGGCGTGGTCGGTGGAAGGCAAAGGGTCAATGCAGGTGGCAGTTCAGCGAGTTCAAACGGTCCGGGTCGGCAACAAAGGTAAACAGCAGTAGTCGTGGAGGAGCAGAGAGGAAGCTTGCTACAGGCTTGGAGGCACAATAACCAGCAAAGGGCTGGGTTCAAGGGCTGGGTTTTATAGGGTAGTAGCAGGTGCAAGAGATTGGGATAATCAGCAGGACAAGGCAAGGACAAGAGAGGTAGTAGAAGTTAGAAGTTAGCTAGAGAATAGTCCAAGGAGAGACAGTAGCCTAGTGGGTAGAGCTACCGTCTGGGACATGACTGGCCACGGGTTCGAGTCCTGACACACAGACAGAGAAGTCACATTCTAAATCTTTGGTAAGATCAAGGAGAACCAAGTCTCGCTCAGCTTCTAATGAAAGCAACAGACAACCTCCTGTAGTAAAAAAGAAGAAATCCACATCTGGGGTGCATAAAAGATCACTGAAGAATAAACCAAAAAAATATAGGAAATATTCCTGTGCCATCTGGCGTTTTCAAAGAGCACAACCTTTATAAGTTTCGGTGGAAGCAGGTAAAACATCTCGCCAGTCAGTTCTGGAAAAGGTGCTTAAGAAAGTACCTCTACCTCTAGAAAGAATGCAGAAGGTGGCAAGAACCAAGGCCCAATATAAAGGAAGGAGATTTTGTTCTGTTAAGAGACAAACAAGTTAATCGTCTTGACTGGCTTACTGGACTTCTTACTAAAGTCGTTTTCAGTTCGGATGGAAAGAACTTCCATGTTGAGATTCCTTCTACCAGAGATGCTCATCATCTTCTAGGACTGTTTCCAGTACCAGCTTTATGGTCTGAACTTTAGACATATCCTTTTTTGGTTTGAATAAATATTAATTGCATGTTTCCTTTTCAGGTTTATGGACATTATTCATTGTTATTTATACAATTCCATTGTATGCATATACATAGTGGTATCTACCGATACCAGACGGGGAGTGTTCTGTTTCAGTATCTTGCATTGTGTATTGGTATGCTCCTCTCTTTTCCTCCCCCCTCTGTTTCTGCTTCTAGTTGGTTCAGTCTAGCCACTTCCTGGTTACCCTGTCATGCATTGCTGTTTTGTGTGCTCTAATTCGGAGGAGATTCTGAGGTGAATCTGTGTATCTCATGTTCTTATCAAGGAGAATATTAGTGGCATAATTCTTTTACCATCTGGATTCCCCGCATATCTTGTAATACAATCTCCGGATTAAAAGACTACTTGATTAACTCCTGGGTGACTGATGCATAAACTGTAAGTGGAGGATGTCTGATTCAACAAGTCACCTCACAGATGCATGATTTGTATAAGGCTGACATTTCGAAACGCCACAGAAGGCATAATAAAGGTGCAATAGGCCATAGAGATTTCCATGAGTGCAATATTATGGCTTAGAAAAACTAAGAGGTTATAGCACAGAATAAGAATGTTAGTCAGAAAACTCTTCTTAGGTAAACTATTTGATTCAAATAATTTCAGTATACTTATATTTTTAATATTATTATAATAGTATTTTTTTATATTATATCGACAGTGTTTGAAATGTAATTTTTTTTTCAAACCAAAATAATTCAGACCTTAATTGTATATGTTTTCCAGATGAAAAAAAATGGATTAAAAATTAAGAAAATATTTAAACAACATGGAAAGTAGAAAATCAGTAAATCTTTATTTTTAAGTGGACTTTTGGCATGATTGCCTGAAAGTAAAAGGTATAAAATAAATCTGGATAGGCACACAGTACAAATTGTTGTGTTCTGAGTGACTTACACAGCTTATTATTCTCCTAGCAAATTATCTGCTAAGTAGTTAAACTGTATTTGTGAGCTAGATATTTATAATCTCATATTGGCTGTGTGTCAAGTACAATATCTTTCACTTGAAAGTTTGTCTACTTCAGAATAATGGATTTAAGCCTTAAATATCTATTTCACTGCTTATACAGTTCCTCGAACTTTTCCCTAAACAATATTGGATTGCTCAGCAAACATTGCTAAATTAGGTTTAATGCACTGACTGCAATTTAAAAGTTTCCATAAAGTTTCTTTTTTGCATTGTTTGCATCCATTATTTTGTCTGGAAGCACGTACACTTCCTTATTTTTTGTCATGTTTTAACATAATTTTTTAAGCAACTTTTCTATAGTAGTAGGGATAGTAATTAGATTGTAAACCTTATGATATGCTGTTATCAAGCATTTAAAAATATTAGCAATTAAAATTAAATACAAAAAATAATTTTACAATAAGAAAGAATGTTTTTTGCTATGCTGCTTTGAAAAATCCTAGACCATATTTTTATTGATGTTAAAAGACAACCTGTCAACATGAAATGCAGTGCAGTCTGCAGGCAGCAGGTTATTAGAAAGGAGGAGCTGAGCAGATTGATATACTGTTTTGTTGGAAAAGATTCAGCAGAACTTGAAATAGTGTATATTCATAAAATCTCTGCTCTTTCTAAACACAGTAGCCAAGTGGGAGGTATTATCAGTAATTGACAGCTATCTATTAGAGATGAGCGAATTTTTCAAAAATTCGATTAAGCCGGTTTGCAGAATTTTTTTTAAAAATTTGCTTCAATCCGAATTTATTTGCGGTGAATGGCATTAAAAAACATCTAGTTCCTGGCTTCAGAGAGCCTTTATAGTGGTGTAGAACACTGTGCCTTGCAGTAGCACGCATGGGGAGTCTGCTTTGGTAATGAAATAATACTGTGAGTCAGTATGACATGCAGATGACAGGCGTCACTTTTAGAATCACTGCACACTTCACTTATTACGGCAGTTACGGGACCATAACTGACCAAATAACTCAAGTATCAACTTAGCCTTACAGGTCAATGTTTGCGCCAAGAAAAGCGCACTCCTTTTAACACTTAAACAAGTAGAGCCCCCCGACAGAGTGTAGAGGGTGTCAGCAGTAAGTTTCTGTTGACGTCACTGAAATTTTTGACCTTCATCTGATGTGTCATAGGGTGGCACAGTACTTTGCAGATAAAAAAGTCATTAAATTTTTACCCTTTAATATAATTACAGTTGCGTGCCAGTGTGTGTCAGGCCCATAGACTGTACTGTGCCCACTGCCAGTGCCCACCACTCATATCAGGTGGCACAGTACCTTGCAGATAAAAAAGTAATTTAATTTTTATCATTTAATATAATTGCAGTTGCCTGCCAGTGTGTGTCAGGCCCACAGACTTTACTGTGCCCACTGCCCACTACTCATATAGGGTGTCACAGTACAATTGTGTTCAAAATTATTCAACCCCCACTGAAATTGAGTGTTTTGGCCAGTTTGACATTGATTTTGATCATTTCAGTCATCTTGTTTACAATTAAATCAAAGAGGCACTTGTAAGTCAGACAAATATAACATAACATTTATAATGAAATAACCACAAATGTCTTTTCTGTGCTCACATCATTATCAGTTTTATTCAACCCCCAAGTGACATTCAATCTTAGTACTTAGTACAACATCCTTTTCCAGTTATAACAGCTTTTAAACGTGAAGCATAGCTTGACACAAGTGTCTTGCAGCGATCATTCTTCATGGGCAAAAGCCTCCAGTTCAGTCACATTCTTAGGCTTGCACGCTGCAACTGCATTCTTTAAGTCCCACCAGAGGTTCTCAATCAGATTTAAGTCTGGTGACTGCGATGGCCACTTCAAAATGTTCCAGCCTTTAATCTGCAACCATGCTCTAGTGGGCTTGGAGGTATGCTTGGGATCATTGTCCTGTTGAAAGGTCCAACGTCTCCCAAGCCTCAGGTCTGTAACAGACTGCATCACATTTTCATCCAATATCTCCTGGTACCGAAGAGAATTCATGGTACCTTGCACACGCTGAAGCTTCCCTGTACCTGTAGAAGCAAAACAGCACTAAAGCATGATTGACCCCCTGACATGCTTCACAGTAGGCAAGGTGTTCTTTTCTTCATAGGTCTTGTTCTTCCTCCTCCAAACATATCGTTGATCCATGGGCCCAAACAGTTCTAATTTTGTTTCATCAGTCCACAGAACACTATGCCAAAACTTTTGTGGTTTGTCCACATGACTTTTGGCATACTGCAGTCGACTCTTCATATTCTTTGGAGACAGCAAGGGGGTGCGCCTGGGAGTTCTGGCATGGAGGCCTTCATTACGCAGTGTGCGCCTTATTGTCTGAGATGAAACTTCAGTAACTGCATCTGACAAATCTATTTTCAGTTCCTCAGCAGTCACACGGGGACTTTTCTCCACTTTGCGCTTCAGGTAGCGCACAGCAGTCAAAGTCAGCATCTTCTTTCTGCCACGACCAGGTAGCGTTTCAACAGTGCCCTTTGCCTTGAATTTGCAAATGATGCTTCCTATGGTGTCTCTTGGTATGTTTAACATCTTTGCAATCTTCTTATAGCCATTGCCCTTCCTGTGAAGAGAAATCACCTCTTCTCGTGTCTTCCTGGACCATTCTCTTGACTTCACCATGTTTGTAAACACACCAGTAAATGTCTAGAAGGAGCTGAGTATCACAGTCATTTTAAATCTGCCTAATTGGTGCTTATTATGCTTGATTGCTGCTCCTTGACATCCACAGGTGTTTTCAATACCTGATCGAAAACACTTGAATGAACCTCTGTTCTTAAGAGTGGTAGTCTTTAAGGGGTTGAATAATTGTGTCAATGAAGAAATCACAAAAAAAAACATTTAATACTGTATTACAAAAACAATTGATGTCATTTTAGTTGCATTTGGTTCTTTAAAAAGACCTTTTATAATTTCATTCTGAACACAATTACAAATGTACACTAAATTCCCTAAAACCCTTTACAGCATTGGGGGTTGAAAAATTTTGAACACAACTGTACATTGAACGGTGCACGCACAGTGACCTAAAATTAAAACGAAGCAGACCAAGCATGGGTCTTTTTCCATCTCCTGGTTCCTAAAATCTATTCCATACACTGGCCCCTGATAGGGGACAAAACAGAGATTAAACTGGTAAGAACAGATTTGGCTGTAGGCTCATGCGTCCTTTTGCGCAGGTGACAAACCTGGTCAGTCAATCCCAAGGCAACATCATCAACCTCATCCCATATGCGTTTTTTCTGGAGCGTGCCCTGCGAAGAGTGCTGGATAAGGCCGTAGATGAGCATGAAGAGGAAGAGTTGTGGTCACCATCACCACCAGAAGCAGCCTTGTCGTCATCGATTGCTAGACCTGCGGCAACGAAGAGAGAGGAGTCTGAAGAAGAGGAGTCAGAGGAGGAAGGTGGCTTTGAGGAAGTCGAAGACCAACCACAGCAGGCATCCCAGGGGGCTTGTTGTCATCTTTTAGGAAACCTTGGTGTTGTACGTGGCTGGGTGGTGGAAGAGACCTTCAATGACGTCAGTGAGGACAAGGAACGGGACATGGCTAGCTTGGTATCCAACCTTGTGCAAATGGGAAGTTTACGGTTGTGCAAATGGCGGTTGTTTGCGGTGCGTTAAACGGGGAGTTTGGTCTGTCAGAGTTTGGTCTGTCACTGTGAAGCAGGCGTAACCCTTGCATTACTTGATCAATACAACGTCATACTTGTCGTATACACACACTGAGTGTTTTAAAGCACGTTATTCCAAACAATTTAGGAATGTTAGGTGATTTATGCCCTTTATGGAATAAAACCCGACTCTGCGTCAACTATGTAATTTTCCATGGGAGTTTTGCCATGGATCCCCCTCCGGCATGCCACAGTCCAGGTGTTAGTCCCCTTTAAACAACTTTTCCATCACTATTGTGGCCAGAAAGAGTCCCTGTGGGTTTTAAAATTCGCCTGCCAATTGAAGTCTATGGCGGTTCGCCGGTTCGTGAACATTTGCGGAAGTTCGCATCCATCATTCGCGAGCGGAAAATTTTATGTTCGCGACATCTCTACTGGACAGGCAGGACAGCTTTTCCAGGTCAAACTCTGCTATTTGCGTCAAATTGAGTTTGGCTGTCCAGTATTCCAGCGGTTCTTCAATGTGGGGTGGCAGGGTACTGTCCTAGTATGCCACCACCTGCTTGGTCAGCTCCTGCCCCAGTTCTAGCTGCTGCTGGGGAGTAGAGATGTCGCGAACATAACATTTTCCGCTCACAAACGGCGAACACGATTTTCATTAAATGTTCGCGTACTGCGAACCGGGCGAACCGCCATAGACTTCAATAGGCAGGCAAATTACACTACAGTAAGTGGAAGTGGACCTGTGACACACACTGGCAACAGGCAGGCAACTGAAATTAGATTAAAGTGTAAAAATTAAATGCCTTATTTATCGGCAAGCTACTGTGCCACACGGTATGAGTGGTGGACACTGGCAGTGGGCACACTACAGTCAGTGGAAGTGGGCCTGACACACACTGGCAGGCAACTAACCTTAGATTAAAGGGTAAAAATGAAATGCCTTTTTTTATGCAAAGTCCTGTGCCACCCAGTATGAGTGGTGGGCACTGGCAGTGGGCACACTACAGTAAGTGGAAGTGGACCTGTGACACACACTGGCAACAGGCAGGCAACTGAAATTAGATTAAAGTGTAAAAATCAAATGCCTTTTTTATGCAAAGTCCTGTGCCACACGGTATGAGTCGTGGGCACTGGCAGTGGGCACACTACAGTCAGTGGAAGTGGGTCTGACACATACTGGCAGGCAACTAACCTTAGATTAAAGGGTAATAGTTAAATGCCTTTTTTTGATGCAAAATCCTGTGCCACATGGTATGAGTGGTTGGCACTGGCAGTGGGCACACTACAGTCTGTGGGCCTGCAGCTCCTCACACACGGGCAGACCAGGCAACTGCAATATATATATGGAGAAAAAAGTAAATAAAAGCAGACTAATGTAGCAGCCCTAAAAAGAGCTTTTTGGGGTGCTGTGATGCTGTCCTTACAGCAGATGAGTCTGTGGACACAGAACACTAGCCTAGCTAACGCTTTCCCTATGAATTCAGAATCATCAGCGCAGCAGCAGCTGCAGTCTCTTTGCTCTCACTAACATGCAGCTTCAGACTGAATCTAAAATGGCTGCCTATTTTATAGGAGGTGGTAAGGTGTGGGAGAAAGGGTTCTGATTGGCTGGAATGTTTCTGCTGACTGTGAGGTACAGGGTCAAAGTTTGCTCAATGATGATGTATAGGGGGCGGACCAAACATCGCATATGTTCACCCGCCGTGGCGAACGCGAACAAGCTATGACTCAAGTTGCTGCTAATGGAGTTGGAACTGCTCCTTCTCCCCCACCCTACCACAGCAGCCATGGCAGAGAAACGTGAGCGCAGAGGGCCCCTCACCCGGTCAGATCTGCCCAGGCAAACATAGTGCAGAACAGCGTTGCACTACCGTGCCCTGCCTATGTGGTATGCTGGGGAGGCACTGCGAACTGTCCCTGCAATGGAGGCTGAGGACATGGTGAGGGATAAGGAGGAAGAGGCGGACGTTGTCGCAGGACCAACGGCGGGAGAACGTGATGGTGGAAGCAGCGTTTCTTGGCCAAGTTGCTGGTGTGGCTGCGCAGGAACCACTTTACCCATTGGGCCATAAAGGACATATATTGTCCTTGACCATAGTTATAGCAACTGACTAATTTTCCCAAAAAAGGCTGTATCACAAACAAATTTCACCGATGAATGGCTAATCGACGTAATTTGGGTCATACAGAAGAAAGTTTACATGCATTTATCAATTTTTCCTGATTTTTTTTCCTATTCATACACACCAAAAAAATAAATATAGCAATCACAATTCACCACAGAGTGGCTAATATGTTGTATGTATCTATCTTATTAATACACCCTGTAAATGGCTGTAGTACAATGGAACTTCACCTCTGAACGGCAAAAAGTTTTTTTTGCCACTAATACATGCCAAAAAGGGCTGTAATTTTCTCACTTCAACACACAACGGCTAAAAAGCCTTTTTTCTTTTTCCCCACTAATACATGCCAAAAAGGGCTTTAGAACATATCTGCTGAACGGCAAAAAAAAAAAAAAGATATATATATATATATATATATATATATATATATATATAAATCCAAAAAGAGGGACGGCAGCACTCCTTTCAAAAAACCATACAGAGTTTATTAACCCAGTGACAGCAACGTTTCTTCCGCACAATGCGGTCTTTGTCAAGCCATACTGTGCAATGCATCCAGTGCAGTTTATAAAGGCAGTGATACATAAACAATTAGTGGTGCAATTAAAATTCATGATTAATACAATAAAGTGCATGTGCTTTACAAAATTCATATTCATTTATAAGATCAAATTTAGACTGGTGCCAAGTTGCATCAAAACGATTATATTCATGTGTCATTATTCCACAAGGTGAAATTACGTTTTACATGTGAATATATATATAATTGCCAAATTATTCCCACAGGTGTAAAAGTGCATATAATTAAAAACACGGACAAACTCACACATATGCTAAAGCGCCATAACGAGGTCAGCGTTCCACATCGCAGAGGGCGCATGCGCCCAAGTATTCACGCAGATCAGCGCGAGGTCCACGTCAGCACGTAGCTGACGTCACACCATGCGCGAGTCGCGTACCTCCAACTCACTGCATCTGCCCACTTCAATCATGGCCGACAGGCCTTTTCTTAATAAATGCGCATGTCACAAAATCGCTAGTACCGCCTCACTCTCACAACATCTCAAACATACTACTCCATTGGTCCATGTGTGGATGCCTCCGGTCGCTAGGCGACAGGGCCGAGGCGTCTCCGTCTCGGTCCCCTCACCCCGAAGTGGGCACTGCTCCACCTACCGGTCAGAGCAGGAGGACCAGTATCCACCACCGCAACCTGACTATAATCCACAATCCTGTTAGGGAATGCTGGATCCACCATTCAATGTGAACCCCATCCCCCGGTAGTTGGCCACAGAGTATCAAACCATACATAATTCAAAAAAAAGGGTCAGGTACACAGCTAAAACATGTAACCATGCACGCAATCATCAGAGGTAAATAAAGTCCTCATGGCTCAAAATATACTGGAGTGGTATACTAATGCAGTAAATACAACATCCATGTGCTGATTAGTGGGAACGTTGATCTTGAATCTGCGCCGCATGTAGTAAGAGTGTCCATGGTAACTTGCTTGAATAACAAATCTAGAAAATAATGATATAAAATAGTTATACTCAATCTGAATGCAAAAAAAATTACACCAAGAGTCTGTGGAGTCAAAAAATCAACGGTACCAGTGAGTCTGTCAGGGTCTCAACCAATTTTGAAATCCACATTGAGCCCCCTAGGTTTGAGGGTCTGCAATGTATAGATCCAAAAAGTTCACACCTCTTCAAAATCTTAACTCTATCTCCCCCTCTGCGTGAAATCAGGACCTGCTCAATAATTCTAAATCTCAAGTCCTTTTCTGTGTGTCCCGCTTCTTTAAAGTGTTTAGACACAGGGAGGTCCATCTTTTGTTTCCTGATGGAATACCTGTGATTATTCAGCCTTGTCTTCATATCCCAAGTGGTCTCGCCCACGTACCACAAGCTACATGGGCAAGAAAGAATGTATATCACAGTATGGAGAGTCCACAGATTGCAGCGATAGTGCGAAAGCATTGGGGTATTTTGAGGAGTAGTTTTCCGACAGTGGCAGAATTTGTAGGACCGCCTCTCTTTCTCATATAGGAGAAGCCGTTCTATAGGGGATAGATTGATTAAATCTGATGTTGGCTCGAGTAGGGTTGATTGTGGTACATATTTTGGTTCCAGTCGCACTGGATGTTACCCGTGCCATGGCTAGTAATGCCAACGCTACACACGCATAATACAATGCGTGACTACAATAATGTTAACCAAATGACCATAAAGGGACACGCATTTACAATTTCACAAACTTTATTAGTTGATAAAAGACCAACGACATACACAATATCAATATAAAAATAATTATATATAGCAGCAATACAGGTAGTAGCCAAGACATGTGGCTCCCCTCCCACACATAGAAAACACCGATAGTTCACCTATATAAGGTAAAAACCTTTTACAAAAGTACTGGCATAGATAAACACATCCCCAATATAACAGTTGTATAATAGAACCAAGCCCCACTAAAGAATGGTATAGTGGATAAACCACACAAACTACTGCAGCAAGGAGGCATGTATATTCCATAATGTATACCTGAGGGACACTTAGAGAGGAGAACACGGGTTTTCGATTTGCAGAGGGAGAGCCCACCCCGACGTACGTTCCGCTCCGCTTTCTCAAGGCGCCCCTTGAAAGCGGGCAAGCGTACGCTGGCTGGCTGCTGATTGGCTGCATGCATGGCATTATGGGTGATCCCGCTTTCCCCGAGTTTTCCCGGCTCCATGTCCTCACATGTGCAGCAGCCATTTTAGGAAAAAATGCGATTCGTTACCATGAAGAGTGATGAAATTCGGATTCGGTGCAAATCAAATCTTTCCTGAAATTCGGATCGAATTCAACTTCGTCAACTTCGATTCGCTCATCTCTACTATCTATGTATAAACATTTATACAGGGAAGGCTGTGGATTACTGCCCACATAGCTACTCAACAAAGAAACAGCAGATATAAGAATATACTAGTGTGTATACCCAGTATTGCCTCTCTACCTATATAAATATTTTCTAATGCGATTTCTTACCTATAAATATTTATTCAAACACAGCATTTTTTTAAATCATGAATGTTTTTGCTTTAAAGTCCTCCATATACATTACTGTATTGTTGGGCAAACTCAACATTCTGGTATTGCATTAAAAGGTGCCTAGATGCACGTGATGAGAACATAGTCATGCCACTTTACAAATCACTAGTCAGACCACACATGGAGTATTGTGTACAGCCCTGTGAACAAGGTAGACAAAGAAGAGCTGAAGAGCGTTCAGAGAAGGGCAAATAAAGTAATATCTGGAATGGGTGGACTACAGGACCCAGAAAAATTATCAAAATTAGGCTTATTCTCATTAGAAAAAGACAACTAAGGGGAGATCTAATAACTAATATATCAGGGGTCAGTACAGAGATCTCTCCCATCATCTTTTGGACTTTGACAAGGGGACATCCTCTGCGTTTGGGGAAAGAAGGTTTATACACAAACATAGAAGAGGATTCTTTATGGTAAGAACAGTGAGTACAGGTTGAGCAGACCGTGGATATTTGGGTTTGCCGGATTCGGCCGAACTTCGAGTCAAAGTTTGGGTTCGGGATCCGAACTTGACCTGAACGTAAGCCCGAGCCCCATTGAAGTCAATGGGAACCCGAACTTTGGTGCACTAAAATGGTCATAGTGAGGGCTAGAGGGCTGCACAAAGGAAGCAAAATGGGGGTAAGAGTAGGACAATTGCCCTGCAAACAAACATGGAGAGGAAATGATGTAAAATAACATATAATATTAAAAAATTATAATAATAAAAATATCTTTAACTAAGAGGCTAAGTGGAGTAGGCAGTTGAGAAGGCGGTGGACATGGCGGTGTAGGTGGAAGCGACAGTGGAGGAGGAGGCAGTACCCAACACTGTTTTTGTTGTTTTTCCTTAGTTTTTGTTTTTCTCTTATTTTATTTATTTTTATAAATTTGGGAAGACCCTAAAACTTTGGGAACTAGAGTACAATCAGTGCACAAGCTACTGAGCGTACCCAAACTAGGAAGCATAAAAGGTAACCCCTGTCAGACCCTAAGCGCTCTCCCTGCGCTGCTATGCACATGCCCAGACCCTGATGGTGGGTCGAGGCATGCCCGCGTACCTAAGGCTGAGTGAGAACTGAAACCCCTATGATAAAGGGGGGCACAGCCACCGGCTCCTGCTCAGTATACTGGACGGAACCGGGGTCGCCTCAGATCCAGTCAGCAAATAAACAAAACCAACAATGCCTGCAACTTATGCAGGCTGAAGCAGCAGTGAAGACAGATCCAATCTCAGCAGACAATATCCGATGTTGCTTGTTTCAGCAAAACACACGTCCAGTGTAAAGAGACCACAGCAGTGTAGATGCTCCAGCGGCTGACACAACTCAAGATGAGAAATATAACCCGCAAGGTGAAAACAGGAAGAGGGGTGATTTATAGGAAGAGGAATCAATCAGAGAAGGAACAGCTGGGAAGAGGAAAGGAGTGAAAATGAAAGTAAAGACCTCATCACAGGGGTGGAGAAACAGAGCTGTGAGAACTCCTCAAAACTCTGGTAGTGACAGTACCCCTCCCTCTCGGGTGGACTCCGGACACCCAGGACCCACCTTCTCAGAATGAGCCCTATGAAAAGCCCTGATGAGGCGAGGTGGCTTTAATGTCCGACACCGGAACCCACATCCTCTCCTCAGAACCATAGCCCTCCCAATGAGCGAAGTACTGAAGAGAACCGCGGACAATGCGAGAGTCCATAATTCTGGAAACCTCAAACTCCAGATTGCCATCAACCAAAATCGGAGGAGGAGGCAAAGGGAGGGTATCGTGGAGCTGGACATATGGTTTTAAGAGAGACCTGTGAAAACATTATGTATCTTCCAAACCTGTGGAAGATCATGACGGAAGGCAACAGGATTGACGATGGATAAGATCTTATAAGGCCCAATAAACTTAGGACCCAACTTCCAGGAGGAAACCTTCAGTTTAATATTTCTTGTAGCCATCCACACCAGATCGCCCACATTCAAGTCCGGACCAGACACACGTCTCTTATCAGCCACACGCTTATATTTCTCACTCATCTTTCTTAGATTACTCTGAATATTTTGCCAAATAGTAGACAAAGAGGAGGAAAATCTCTCCTCCTCAGGCAAACCAGAAGGGCCCCCTCCCGAGAATGTCCCAACCTGCGGATGAAACCCATATGCACCAAAGAATGATGACTTATCAGAAGAGTCATGACGACGGTTATTCAAGGCAAACTCAGCAAGAGACAGAAAAGAACACCAATCCTCCTGATTCTCTGCCACAAAACAGCGCAAATATGTCTCCAGATTTTGATTGACACGTTCAATCTGACCATTCAACTGCGGGTGAAAAGCAGAAGAGAAGGACAGCCGAACCCCCAGGCGAGAACAGAAAGCCCTCCAGAATCTGGACACAAACTGCGTGCCTCTATCGGAAACAATGTCAGAAGGGATGCCATGCAATTTAACAATGTGGTCGACAAAAACTTGCGCCAGCGTCTTAGCATTGGGCAATCCAGGGAAGGGTATGAAATGTGCTATCTTGCTAAAACGGTCCACCACCACCAGGATCACAGACTTCCCTGAGGAACGAGGAAGATCTGTGATAAAGTCCATGGACAGGTGTGTCCAAGGATGGGAAGGTATGGGTAAGGGGAGGAGGGGACCTGAAGGCCGTGAACGAGGAACCTTAGCACGAGCGCAAGTCTCACAAGCTGCCACAAAACCCTCCACTGACTTACGAATAGGCGGCCACCAAAATCTCAGAGTAATGAGATCAACAGTGGCTCTACTCCCGGGGTGACCAGCAAGGACAGTATCGTGATACTCCAAAAAAAACTTGTGACGTAACTCAAGAGGCACAAACAACCTCCCAGAAGGACAACGAGCAGGTGCCTCTGCCTAGGCAGCCTGGACCTCGGTCTCCAAATCAGGATACAGAGCAGAAACGACTACCCCCTCAGCCGAAATGTGAGCCGGGTCCTCGGAGTTCCCCCCTCCCGGAAAACAGCGAGAGAGGGCATCCTCCTTCACATTTTTAATCCCAGGGCGGAATGTGACCACAAAATTGAATCTGGAGAAGAACAGAGACCATCTGGCCTGTCTCGAGTTCATAAGCTAGCCAACTCCAAGTACGCCAGATTCTTATGGTCAGTAAAAAAGGTGATAGGGTGCCTGGCCCCCTCTAACCAATGGTGCCATTCTTCGAAAGCCAATTTGATTGCCAATAACTCCCTATCTCCCACATCATAGTTTCTCTCTGCAGGGGAGAGTTTTTTAGAGAAGAAGGCACAGGGTCGCCATTTGGCAGGAGAGGGCCCTGGGACAAAACCGCACCCACACCCACCTCGGAAGCATCCACCTCAACAATAAAAGGTAAAGAGACATGGGGATGCACTAAGATGGGTGCAGACGCAAAACTTACTTTAATCTTAGAAAAAGCTGTAAGCGCCTCCTCCGACCAAGAGGAAAAATCTGCCCCCTTTTTTGTCATATCAGTGAGCGGTTTGACAACCGAGGAATAATTCAAAATTAACTTTCTGTAATAGTTAGCAAAACCCAGAAATCGCATCAGTGCCTTCTGATTCCCAGGACGCTCCCATTCAAGCACAGCACGGACCTTCCCCAGGTCCATGCGAAAACCAGAAGCAGAGAGGAGAAAACCCAGAAATTGAATCTCCGATACCATAAAAACACATTTCTCCAGCTTGGCGTATAATTTATTTTCCCGCAGAATCCATAAAACCTGACAAAGGTGATCCTGATGGGACTTGACATCAGGGGAAAAAAAATCAAAATATCATCAAGATACACCAACACAAATTTTCCCATTAAATGGAAGAAAATACTGTTAACAAAATGCTGAAAGACGGCCGGAGCATTCATCAAGCCAAAAGGCATAACGAGATTCTCGAAATGCCCCTCAGGGGTATTAAAGGCCGTTTTCCATTCGTCCCCCTCTCTGACCCTGACCAGGTTGTATGCGCCTCTCAAATCCAATTTGGAAAAAACCTTGGCCCCAACAATTTGATTGAAGAGGTCCGGGATGAGAGGAAGCGGATAGGGATCACGAATCATGATACGGTTCAGCTCCCTAAAATCTAGGTCTTAAAGAGCCATCTTTAAAAAAAAAAAAAAAAAAACAGCGGCAACAGGTGATTTTGAGGGACGGATATGCCCCTTACCCAGACTCTCAGAGATATAGGTACGCATAGCGATTCTTTCTGGTTGGGAGAGATTGTACAAGCGTGACTTTGGTAGCTTGGCGCCGGGAATGAGATTAATGGGACAGTCATACTCCCGGTGAGGAGGTAGCTCCTGAACACCACTCTCGGAAAATACGTCCGAAAATCCAGAGAGAAATGATGGCACAGTCTTAGTAGTAACCTCTGCAAAAGTCGCCGTGAGACAATTCTCTCTACAAAACTCACTCCATTCAATTATTTGCCTTGGTTGCCAATCAATAGTGGGGTTATGTCTAGTGAGCCAGGGTAACCCCAACACTAGAGGAGTAGGCAATCCGCTAAGGACAAAACAAGATATATCCTCCACATGAGCATCATCCACAGTCAATCGGATATTGTGAACTATGCCCTTTAGGGATCTTTGCGAGAGTGGAGCAGAGTCAATAGCAAAAACAGGTACATCCTTTTCTAATGTGCAAACCTGAAAACCATGCATTGCTACAAATTGATTGTCAATAAGATTGACGGCCGCTCCACTATCAACAAAAATTTCACAAGAAATGACTTTGCTCCTTAGCGCCACCCTAGCACAAAGGAGGAAATGGGAAGTGCAGGCCAAGGGAAAAGCATCTATCCCCACATCAACTTTGCCCAGGGTAGCAGATGGAGCAAACCTTGAGGTTTTTTGTTTACCTTTTGAGGTTTTTCTTTTATTATCACCCTCAGCAAAATTCATGAATCTCCTAGAGGGGCAAACATTTGCCAAATGACCAATGCCCCCACAACAGAAACACATCATTCTCTGAGGACTAAATTCTCCTTTATCAGGGGCAAGTCGACCCAGCTGCATAGCCTCCTCCTCAGAGGGGACCGAGGCAGGATGAGGCCCCTGCACATTGAATGAGTCCACCCCACTGCCCCTAGGCTAAAAAAGGCAGGGAAGAGAAGTCTCCTCTCTTTCTCTAAGGCGCCTGTCCAGGCGTACCGCTAGAAACATGGCAGACTCTAAGGACGTTGGTCTCTCATGGAAAGCAAATGCATCTTTTAATCTCTCTGAGAGACCATGACAGAACTGACTCCGGAGTGCAGCATCATTCCAACCTGAATCAGCTGCCCATCTCCGAAATTCAGAACACTAAAGCTCAGCAGACAGTTTGTTCTGGCATAAAGAACGTAAGCTAGATTCAGCCAGACCAACACGATCCGGGTCATCATATATCTGCCCGAGGGCCACAAAAAATCCATCCACCGATCGAAAGGGGAGTGCCCCTGATGGCAGCGAAAAAGCCCAAGTCTGAGCATTACCCCTGAGCAGGGAGATGATAATACCCACCCTCTGCTCCTCATCACCAGAGGAATGGGGAAGCAAGCAGAAATGAGGTTTGCAAGCCTCTCTGAAGCGAACAAAATTCTCACTGCCCCCGGTGAACGTCTCCGGAAGTGAGACCTTCGGCTCGCAAACAAACTCCATGGACGCTAGCAGACCCAGATGCCTGAAGCTGAGTCATGAGATTGACGGAGATCAGCTACTTCAAAGAAAGACCCTGCATGCGGTCAACCAGGGCAGAAAGCGGATTCATGTCAAAAGACGGTTATGGCGGGTAATAATGTCATGAGTATATGCGAACAACAGGAGTACAATCAGTGCACAAGCTACTGAGCGGACCCAAACTAGGGAGCATAAAGGTAACCCCTGTCAGACCCTAAGCGCTCTCCCTGCGCTGCTATGCACATGCCCAGACCCTGATGGTGGGTCGAGGCATGCCCAGCGTACCTAAGGCTGAGTGAGAACTGAAACCCTATGATAAGGGGGGCACAGCCACCGGCTCCCTGCTCAGTATACTGGACGGAACCGGGTCGCCTCGGATCCAGTCAGCAAATAAACAAAACCAACAATGCCCCAGCAGTGAAGCAGCAGTGAAGACAGATCCAATCTCAGCAGACAATATCCGATGTTGCTTGTTTCAGCAAAACACACGTCCAGTGTAAAGAGACCACAGCAGTGTAGATGCTCCAGCGGCTGACACAACTCAAGATGAGAAATATAACCCGCAAGGTGAAACAGGAAGAGGGGTGATTTAAAGGAAGAGGAATCAATCAGAGAAGGAACAGCTGGGAAGAGGGAAAGGAGTGAAAATGAAAGTAAAGACCTCATCACAGGGGCGGAGAAACAGAGCTGTGAGAACTCCTCAAAACTCTGCTAGTGACATAGACAAGAGAATGCAAAGAGAAGTGCGCTGGAGTCTAACAATGGCTGTGTGCGGCTGATATACTTGTCTATTCAGCACAAGGTAGGGACAAGTCCTGTGGGATCCATGCCTGGTTCACTTTAATGAACGTGAGCTTGTCCACATTGGCTGTGGACAGGCGGCTGCCCTTTTCTGTGATCAGCCCCCCTGCAGTGCTAAACACACGTTCGGAAAAATACAATGGATGCCAAGCAGGACAGCACCTCCAAGGCGTAAAGGGCAATCTCAGGCCATGTGCCCAATTTGGAGTTCAATGGGGCAGACCCATCAGTCAGTACATGTAGGCATGTGCACATGTACTTTTCCACTATGTTACTAAAATGCTGCTTCCTGCTAAGATGTTCCATATACAGAGAACCCTGTGAGAACCTAATGTTAACCTGTATTGATTATTTTGGAATGCTCTTGATAGGTGATAAGATTAACTATTATTTTTTGTGTCAGGGTACAACATTGCACACACAAAAAAAAATCACCCACAGAATTAACAGCCAGATTAACTATTACATTACTGTGTCAGGGGTGCCAAGATGGTGTATTGCACCCACAAAAAATCACTATAGGTCACCACAGTAGAAAAATCCAGATGAGATTCCTAACACTTTCCCTCACTTCAGCTGCCTGCTTCCTGTCCCTGCAATACTCAGAGATAATGAGCGGTGCTACATGTGATCCAGCTTTTATTGAGGTTGGTGTCACATGGTGCACAGGCCAATCACAGCCATGCCATTTTTTTGGCATGTATTAGTGGGTATTAGAAAACGGTGTGTGGTGTTTAACAAGCAGGATATGCTCAACCCAGGTGAGCTGTTTGTGAGTCAGGCCTTACGCTCCCGTAATGGCCAACGGCCCCTGGTATCGCCCATACGGCACAGGTAGGTTGAGTGGTAGGGTCTCGGGCTACTTGAGAGACCTTGACGTGGTGTCCCAGCTTAAGACATGTCCTCCTAGTAGGATGTGTCGAACAAACCTCTCAATTTTAACATCAGTGTGAGGGTTTAGTATTGCTGCAGAGTGCACCTGCCTTTGCCATGGTTATGTTTTTGATTGTTCTCCACATCCACATTATCGTTATCGTGTGTAGGATGGTTATTGTGATACTTGTAGTCCGTTGCTGGCATCTTCCATTGTATGCATTTTTTGCTGTTGATTGCCCCTAGCAACGGACTACAAGTGCAGGATGTGCTCCCTATATACATGCACAACTGCATATGGGTTTAGCATATCCTGCTTGTTAAACACCACACCCCATTTTCTAATGGTTTATATGTTTGGAGGTGTATAAACTCCAATTTAAATGTGCCTGCTTTTCATCTACAGGCTACATTAAGGTGCACCTGGCAGGCTCTGGGCCATATCAGCCGGTCTCGGGTGGGGCTCACAGGCACCTCCCACCTCCCATTGCAAGCATGGTTACATGCTGGAGGTTACTGGTGAGCTGTTTGTGAGTCAGGCCTTACGCTCCGTAATGCCCAACGGCCCCTGGTATCGCCCATACGGCACAGGTAGGTTGAGTGGTAGGGTCTCGGGCTACTTGAGAGACCTTGACGTGGTGTCCGAGCTTAAGACATGTCCTCCTAGTAGGATGTGTCAAACTAACCTCTCAATTTTAACATCAGTGTGAGGGTTTAGTATTGCCACAGAGTGCACCTGCCTTTGCTATGGTTATGGTCATGTATTAGTGGGGAAAAAGAAAATTGACTTATTAGCCATTGTGTGGTAAAGTGGGAAAATTACAGCCCTTTTTGGCATATATTAGTGGCAAAAAAAAAAAAAAAAACTTTATTTGCCATTCACGGATGCAGTTTTATGCTCTAAAGCCTTTTTTTGGCATGTATTAGTGTGGGGGAAAAAAGTAGGCTTATTAGCTGTTGTGTGGTGACGTGAAAAATGAAAGCCCTTTTTGGCATGTATTCATTTCCTTTTTATTTATCTACAAAAAGGTCACATAGACCTACTAAATCCTTTTAGGGGTTACAACATAGATATTAAAATGTAACCTTTATTATATTTTTATAAAAGCTGATACATTTATTTATAAACCCAGTCCCATTAAAATTATCAGGGAAGGAATCAGATATTCCACTCAATACTGAATGTGTGCATCTGCCATAGGTTAATGCATATGTTTTTCTACATTCCTATCAGGAATCCAGTGCATTCGTTGCTCAACATTGTGCTTGATGGCAACCTACAACTTTGTTGCAACACTGGAATGTGTAGCCAATTGCTCACTCTTTGAAGCTGTTTGGCAATCAGATTCTGATTGTAAGTCAGTGTTGCAACAATGTGATTGTATAATAGAGAAGATTTCTATTTGCTCCTACTGCACTTATATTATGGCACTGGAACCACTTGACTAATTCCTATGTTTGTGCACACATGCTTTGTCACACTATGGCTCATGAGAGAGGAAATAGATTCCTACAAAATTACCAGGGAATGGTTTTCCTATTTAATCGTAAACGGGGCGCCCACTGCTCACCCCTCTTTACTATGAGCCATATCACACCAACTTTCTCAGCCACACAGATACACGCTGTTTAGTGCTTACCAACCACACATTCATTCATACAATTGTATGCTTCCGATTTGGTCCCTGTCTAAAAGCCAGCAGGCACTAACCCTCCCGACATGTTTCGCCGCATGTGCGGCTTCATCAGGGAAATAGGGTATTAGTAGGGTAATTTCCTTTTTATTTACTTATTTGATCTAATAGTATGTCAGACAGAGAAGTGACAGGTCCTGCACAGGGGAGGTGCACAGGCCTAAATGTTTCTGGCGCAGAGTAAGGGGCCGTGGCAGCAGGAGTCGCAGTGAGAGGCCTGGCCTCCCTGTGCCATCTAGCTGTCGAGTATTGCCCAGCAACCCAGCAGTTCTTGAATGGTTGACTCGGTCATCAACTTCATCCCAAGTAACATCAGACACCCCCAGTGAAGAGTCGTGGGTTCGTCAGACACAACCCTTAGTTAGCATGGCCCGGGAGCAGGCCCTGTGCCCACACCTGTCCTCAACCTGCCTCTGTCCATTTCTGTTCCCTCAGCCGGAGAAGTATTATATGCTGTGGGCTCAGCTCCACTATTCAAGCAAGGACGAGCTACTAGAGGACAGTCAGCAGCTACTGGCCAGCCAAGATGTGGAGAAGACATCTGCCGCTTTTACTCTGTAAAACATTATATGAGAGGGCCTGCAGGTGAGCTGACCCTGTAAAACATTATAAGTGAGGAATAGCTGGTGAGCTGACCCTCTAAAAGGTTGTAGGTTAGGGCCTGCAGGTGAGCAGACCCTGTAAAACATTATATGCGAGGGCCTTGGCTACTGAGACTGGACTTGGTGGAAGACAGGGTGGGCTCAACCGACTGGAAGCATTATCTGATGCAATCCAACCGACCACCTGGTTGCACTGGCCTGACTTCAAGAGTGGTGTCCTGTGCAGCCCTGCAAACTGGGACATGAAGCTAGGTATCGTGGCTGATTGTTTTTCTTGTGCTCTGGCAACAGGCACAGTTTCAACGAGCCCAGGGCCACTGCCATTGGGTGCGCCATCAGCATCACGGCCACTTCCCCGTGCCTTACTGCTCGCCTTCTTAATTTTAAATGTTATATATGCTTTAAAGTATGTCACATGTACAATAGCGTAGGATTTGGAAGTGCATGTGCAAAAACATTTAAAAAGGTATTTGGGATGTGGAAAAGTCGCACAGAAGATATCCCGCAAATAATGTCAATGCTGTCACCAGCGGCTAATAAGAAATTATAGGGAATGTCACAGGTATTTAGGATGAGGAAATGTTATACAGGAGAGGCCCAAAAACAGAGCCTGGAAATTATAGGCCGGTAAGTTTAACATCTGTTGTGGGTAAACTGTTTGAAGGTTTTGTAAGAGATGCTATCTTGGAGTATCTCAATGAAAATAAGCAAATTACACCATATCAGCATGGCTTCATGACGGATCGGTCATGTCAAACTAATTTAATCAGTTTCTATGAGGAGGTAAGTTCTAGACTTGACTGGGGTGAATCAGTGGATGTCATATATCTGGACTTCTCCAAAGCATTTGACACTGTACCACACAAAAGGTTAGTATATAAAATGAGAACACTTGGACTAGGAGAAAATATCTGTATGTGGGTAAGTAACTGGCTCAGTAATAGAAAACAGAGAGTGGTTATTAACGGTACACACTCAGATTGGGTCACTGTCACTAGTGGGGTACCTCAGGGGTCAGTATTGGGCCCTATTCTCTTCAATATATTTATTAATGATCTTGTAGAAGGCTTGCACAGTAAAAATATCAATTTTTGCAGATGACACTAAACTGTGTAAAGTAATTAACACTGAAGAGGACAGTTTTCTGCTACAGAGGGATCTGGATAGATTGGGGGCTTGGGCAGAGAAATGGCAGATGAGGTTAACACTGACAAATGTAAAGTTATGCACATGGGAAGGAATAATGCAAGTCACCCGTACATACTAAATGGTAAAACACTCAGTAACACTGACATGGAAAAGGATCTATTAATAAATAACAAACTAAGCTGTAAAAACCAGTGTCAGGCAGCTGCTGCTAAGGCCAATAAGATAATGGGTTGCATCAAAGAGGCATAGATGCCCGTGATGAAAATATAGTCTTACCACTTTATAAATCACTAGTTAGACCACACATGGAGTACTGTGTACAGTTCTAGGCTCCTGTGAACAAGGCAGACATAGCAGAGCTAGAGAGGATTCAGAGGAGGGCAACTAAAGTAATAACTGGAATGGGGCAACTACAGTACCCTGAAAGGGTATCAAAATTAGGGTTATTCACTTTAGAAAAAAAGACGACTGAGGGGAGATCTAATAACTATGTATAAATATATCAGGGGTCAGTACAGAGATCTCTCCCATCATCTATTTATCCCCAGGACTGTGACTGTAGGGGACATCCTCTGCGTCTAGAGGAAAGAAGGTTTGTATACAAACATAGAAAAGGGTTCTTCACGGTAAGAGCAGTGAGACTATGGAACTCTCTGCCTGAGGAGGTGGTGATGGTGAGTACAATAAAGGAATTCAAGAGGGGCCTGGATGTATTTCTGGAGCGTAATAATATTTCAGGCTATAGCTACTAGAGATAGGTCGTTGATCCAGGGAGTTGTTCGGACTGCCTGATTGGAGTCGGGAAGGAATTTTTTCCCCTTGTGGGGAAAATTGGCTCTACCTCACAGGTTTTTTTTGCCTTCCTCTGGATCAACTTGCAGGAAACAGGTCGAACTGGATGGACAAATGTCTTTTTTCGGCCTTATATACTATGTTACTATGTTACTATTTTAGGTAATGTCACTATCCGCAGCGTCTATGGAAAAAGTACACTGTATGTCACAGATAAAAATTGTATGCGCACACGTTTCACTGGAGATGTGGCACTGATAATGTCACTGTCAGAAGTGGACACTGTCTATTGAAAAAGTACACTGTATGTCACTAATAAATGTTTTCAGCGCACACATTACACTGCAGATGCTGCACATCTAATGTCACTGTCCACAGCAGACACCGTCTACGGAAAAAGTACACTGAATGTCACAGATATTTTTTGGATGCGCACACTTTACAGGGAGATGTGGCGCAGATAATTTAACTTTACACAGCAGCCTATTAGACGCTATTTAGCACAGGATGAGCTAAAAAAATATATTGCTGCTGCCACACACAATAGTCCTTAAAATGACTTTTGGGTCTGTAAAGTTTTAGCAATTTAGCGCATGTTGCGCTACAAATACATATTGCTGCTGTCATACACAATAGTCCTTAAAAGGACTTTTGGGTCTCTGAAAAGTTTTTCTAATAAAAATATCACACACAGTATCCCTACACTGTCTCTCCCTTACTGTGCACAGCTCTCCCTGACTAAGACTGAGCCGAACACGAGCCATATTCTGCCACATACCACCCGATGACACGTTCGGCCAGCCAATCACTGTAATGCCAGTAACCAACATGGCTATGGCATTACAGTGAGGGCATTACCTACCTGCACGTTTATTGGCTGCGTAGAAGCCAAGAAACGTGCGGGAGGAAACTCGAGCATTGTGCTCGAGCACATGTGGTATTCGGCATGCTCGCTCAATTGTTGGTCCTGGTGGTAGTGGTGGAGACCAGGCCTATCTGATCCTAAAATTGTCCTCCCGGACAGATTTTCCTGGGGACGTGATAATTTAATTTTGTTTAGTGAGGTGTGCAAACTGTATTTTAGGCTATGTCCACACTCATCTGTGGATTAGAAACAGCAAGTTGTGTGGATTATTTCCTTGCTTAAGGGGGATGTGCAGCCTTGGGCTTTTTCTAGCCGAACGGATTGTAGTCTCTCCGGACAGTAGATAAATTTTTCGAAGCTTTGGGTCTAATCTATGTTGATCCGGATCGGACCTCTCTAGCCAAAATCAAGCTAGAGATCGGACCTGTCTAGCCTTCTTCAGGGTAATCGTTTTACTGAGATTTATTGCTCTGAGTTTAGGAGGTGGGCTACGGATATGGAGTGGAACGATCCTACCCTCCGTAGCCAGTTTTATCAAGGGTTATCAGAGAGGCTGAAGGATGCTTTGGCCTTTCATGAAACCCCAGTGTATCTGGAGGCTGCTATGTCTCTTGCTATATACATTGATAGACGCCTGAGTGAGAGATCTAGGGGCCCCCACTCTCAGGACGTACTATCACATGTTGTATCGTCCTCCTCTGACACTTTGGGTGAAGCTACTCCTGGGTTTATGTCTGGGGATGAACCCATGCAATTAGGGCGAGCTTCTCCTAGATCCGCTTTTAAGCATACTGGTAATAGGAAGGGAGTGTGTTTTTTCTGCGGACCGAAGGGATATATTATCACAGTATGTTCATACATTCAACGGCAAAAAGAAAAAAAGAGCGACATTTAATACCCATCTGACTCTTGGAGGGGTGAGATGAGAGTCATAAAATGTACATTTGTCTTTGATTGGTAGTACCCGATTTCTCCTGACTGCTGGGGTGGAACTAGAGTAAAAAACTGTGGGGATTGAGGTGTTTATCGACAGTGTGGCTGGGGTGAACCTGATTGATTTTCAGTTCGTCCGTATGCACGGGTTGTCAAAAAGTACATTAGAAAAAAAACATTTCTGTTTTTGCTATTGATTCTGCACCTCTAACTCAGAAATTACTATCTCATGTGGTACATGATATAAGAGTGGGTGACTCTCATCAAGAATATATCTCCTGTTTTGTGTTGGAGGATTTTCCTGCTCCGGTGGTTCTGGGTTTACCATGGTTAAACAAGCACAATCCAACCATCGACTGGCAAGCTAGACAGATTCTGGATTGGGGTGATCATTACATTGACAATTGTCTGAATACATCTTTTTTCTGTTTTAACTACTAAGACATTAAACTCTTTCATATCTGATTTATGTATTTTCTGAGAGTGGATGCCATGATTTACCTCTGCATCGTGAATATGATTGTCCTATCAACCTAGATAAGTTGCCAAAATCTAGATAAAAAATACCTATAGCGAGGATCAAATAGGGCCACATGTATAATAAATCCAAACCTACAAAAAGCATGTGTATTACCCACATTTAATAAACAGTAATGTACGCAAATATCACAATATCACAATAGCAAAATGACTATATTAATAATTTAATAATAACAAACATACATTGGAGTCACCCATGAAATAATGGGCTAAAAGTCACCAAAAGAGGGGTTCCAGGAAGGGGGCTAATAAAGTGCAATATATAACAGACATATTTCATGGTGATAGATAAGGTAGGTATCCAGCTCACCCTTGTTTTGTAATGATGCAGATATTCCACCCCAGGTGCACGGATGTGAAGGTAAGACCTTGGTAGTAGCGATAAAGAAGGATTTTCCAGCACCACTTCTTTCTTGAGTGAAATTTTCTTGATTTTCAGTGAAAAGAAGACGGCAATAAAACTTTTTCACAGGTCCTGATTCAACAGGCGCCTGCCTTGCCTTTCAGTGTGATTATGGCTTTGTATGCACCTGAGTATACCCTCCTCCCTGAAATTGGGGGATGGGTTTCCTGGATAAAGTTGTACATATAGCCGTTCTCACAGAGGCAAGACATGCCAGTCATGAATAAGAACCTACCTGTTCGAAACGTGTAGATTGAATCAGGACCTGTGAAAAAGTTTTATTGCCATCTTCTTGTTGCTGATAATAAAGAAAATTTCACTCAAAAAAGAAGTGGTGCTGGAAATTCCTTCTTTATCGCTACTAGCAAGGTTTTACCTTCACATCCGTGCACCTGGGGTGGAATATCTGCATTACCTGTACCTTATCCATTACTTGAAAGTTTTTTTCCATGTCTCCCTTACCAAAACCCCCCTGAGAGATTCTACATCTACACCAGTGACCTACAATTTACGGCTATATAAAATATTATTCCAGGTCCTATTATACACTATGGCTTATATGTCTGCACAGGACCTCAACACAAAAGCGGAACAAGTGTTTTCCATGTGCGACACCCAAATACAAAATAGTTTGACTATGGAAGCTCATATGTCTAAACTAGAGAAATTAATGTCGCAAGAAATTAGACTCTGGTGGGATCATACAACGCTTTTAAAATATCTGGAAAACGATATGATTCCCAGAGGCTTGAGACTGAAAAAAATTCCCACCACTGTTTTTTTTGGAACAATTTGTTAAATCCTGGAATGACATTTTAAGTGACTGCTCAGCCAAGGTTATGACTCTTATTGTGGAATATGAAGGAGCTAAACTTTCCTCGCTGCAAAAAGATATAGACTCTCACAAAAGTCAACTTGTGCAATACAATACTCTGCCTAAATATGAAGAACGTCAACAACTCATTACAACTTCGATCCAGGATCTGGAACAAAGTATCATGGAGACTAAACATAAAAAATTCCAAAGGGACCTGTTTGATTACAAAAAAAAACAAGCTAACAAATGGGGCAGAAGAGATAATCCACATCAGACCCCAAAGCCCATCTTGAAAAAAAAATCACTAAATAAAAATAACAAAAAAAAGCAGACAGACACCTACCGTCAGCTTTGATACTTCAGATGGAGACTTCTCTGATACCAGTTATGAAAATGGATTTGGGGGACTTTTGTGCGTATTCTCAAGCCTCCCAATCTTCATATTACAAAAAATCAAAAAACATGTCAACCCCCACAATGAAACAAAAAAACGGTTCAGGAGAGGGGGGTGAAAACACAACAAAAAAGAAAGCCCACAATATGGCGACTTGTCCACAGAAAAAGGGTTATCCTACTCGTAGATGTTTCATACTTACCTGCTGGATTCCTGATTATGGCTGGGGCGCGCTTCATCTGATTGACTGAGCCAAGCGCACGCTGCCGCGCATGCGCCATGGTGATATATTACAGTGCGCGCTCATGGTCACCATGGCGCAAGCGCTGTGGCATGCGCTGCTCAGAACAGCACGCAGACCGGCTG
The DNA here is from genome assembly GCA_033119425.1 of Bufotes viridis. Lineage (NCBI taxonomy): Eukaryota > Metazoa > Chordata > Amphibia > Anura > Bufonidae > Bufotes > Bufotes viridis. The sequence continues at coordinate 110,970,516 of CM065591.1, forward strand.
GGAGAAAAGGAGTCATCTTCTGCCCAAGCGTGGCCACCGTGATTCGAGTGAAGAGCAGTGGGCGTAACCAGGGCAAACCGAATGACAACAATCACGTAAGTTGGGATAAATTTCTTAAAAGGGTGGGAATTGGGTAATTAACTCTATTTACAAAATGATCACCGTCAAATCATTAACAGATTTAACAGTGATCATTATGATGGGAATACCCCTTTTTATGGCTGAAGATGTTGTGGTGTAATGCAGCCTAGCATACAGTATATGCAAATATACTAGTTGTATACTTTAAGTGTTCAAGAGAGCTACCAGTAGACAGAAAGTGCAAGGTTGCTACCAAACACTGTTTGGCTGAAAATGGTTTGCACATCTAAGCTTCCTGCTTGGTCAACAAGGTGCCACCATCTGCAGCAGATTTTGGAAGCATGCATCACTTATACGCCAATAGTTTTTTAAATTGTCAGGAGAACCATCACAGAGATCCTTCACCAGCAGCAGCTTTCCGTCCTTCAGGAGCCAGCTCTTTGTCCATTGAAGTTTCTATTGATTTTTAATGCAGAGCACACACCACTCCACCTGCTTGCTATTTGGAGGGCATTATTTTCTTGCCTGTAGTTTGACAATGTTCACGCTGGGAATGCCCCTTACATAGTCAAAGCAACGACCAGTATGCGTCCACTAGAGATGAGCGTAATTTTTCAAAAATTCGATTTGGCCGTTTTGCCTGACTTTCCAAAACAATTTGATTCTATCCTAATGTATTTGTGGTGAATCTCTTTAAAATAACAGCTATTTCCTGGCTGCAGAGAGCCTGTATAGTGGTGTAGAACACTGTTCCATGCAGTAACATGCATAGGGAGTCTGCTGTGGTAGTGAAACAATATAACACGCAGATGACAGAATCACTGCACACGTCACTTATTTGGGCAGTTACCGGGTCAAAACTAACCAAATAACTAAAGTATAAACTCTAACTTACAGGTCAATGTTAGCATCAAGAAGAAGCATACTCCTTTACACCCTAGTCAGCTGTTTCCACATAGATGTCTACAGAACCTGTTCTAATAAATGCTTATACAAGTAACCCCCCCGACAGAATGGAGAGGTGTCAGCAGTAGGTTAATGTTGACGCCACTGATTATTTTGCCCTTCCCCAGATCCGTCAGAACAGTAACCCCCAAAAAACGGATCCTGTCTATCGAGCATCTGCCTTCACTCAGTCAACATTTGGTCGATAATCTATCAGTATTGCTAAAGGCAAAAAAACCGGAGTGGATCTAAAACAGAGATGACACGTGGAGGGTGGAATTCCAGCGGGTGGAAACGTCTCATATCATCCTATGTTAGGGGACGCAGTTCTGCTGCTGCAGCTCAAGGTGGGTATGACCTTGTACCAGTGGCTGAAGTGCATGCAAAGTTTCCTGGCCGTTTTTAGGATGTCTTGCAGATGGGTGGAAGACCTCAAGAACCGCTTTACAACCAGATTGAACACGTGCGCCATGCAGGGCGCATGCTTCAGCCCTCCTTGACACAGCGCCGACACCATGTTCTTCCCGTTGTCAGTCTCCATGGTTACGATTTTCAGTTGTCGCAGAGAAAGCGAGGATTTGATTTCTTGATAAAGGAGCAGTTCCTCACTTATAGGATTCCGCTTGCCCAGGCAAACGAGGTGCAGAAGAGCGTGACACCGCCTTGCCCTGCACCTATGGTATGCTGGTGGAGCACTGTGAAATGTCCTGCAGTGGAGGCTGAGGACACGGTGGATGATGAATGAGGCAGAGGCAGGATAATGGCAGGACCAACGGTGTGACAACGTGGAGGCGGAAGTGGTGTCACCTGGCCAAGTTGCTGGTGTGGGTAGACAAGGACCACATTTGCCCAGTGGGCCGTAATGGACATATATTGTCCATGACCGTAGTTACAGCTACAAGAGAAAGAGAATAAAAAAAAAAATTAGTCGCTTCTCCGATTTTTTGGGGAAAAATTGATTTGGTCCTTATATATTCGTGGCGAATTACGTTAAAAATGGCTATTTCCTGGCTGCTGAGAGCCTTTATAGTGGTGTAGAACACTGTGCCTTGCAGTAAGTCGCATAGGAGTATGCTTTGGTAGTGAAATAATACTGTGAGTCCGTATGGTATGGAGATGACAGGTGTCACTCTAGAATCACTACCCACACTTCACTTATTTGGGTAGTCACAGGGCCAAATCTGCTCAAACCCAAATGCAGTTGTGCATATATAAACACCTGTCTGTTCTATTGTTATTGTTATATTTTTTATCACATCCACACAACTGCCACCGTGTGTAGGATGTCTATTGTGGTACTTGTGGTCCTCTGCGGGCATTCTCCATTGTAAGCATATTTGCTGGGGTCGCCATTAGCCACGGGCTACAAGTGCAGGGTCTGGTCCCTGTTTATATATGCACAACTGCATTTGGGTTTGAGCATTTCCTGCCTGTTTAACACCACACCATTTTTTCAGTCGTTTTGTATATTGAGTTGTCTGGAGGTGTATAAACTCCTAGGTATATTTTGGTGCACCTGTGAGGCCTGGGCCATATTAGCCAGTCTTGGGTGGGGCTCACAGCCTTCTCCCTCCTCTGATTGCAGGCATGGCGACATGCTGGAGGTGACTGGGGAGTTTGCTGCGAGTCAGCCTGTAATTTAGCCCACTGGCCCCTGGTATTGTCCATACAGCACAGGTAGGTGAGTGCTAGGATCCGAGCTACTTGAGAAACCTTGGCGCGGTGCTCATGCTCAGACATGTCCTCCAGTGTAGGACATGTTGGATAATTCTCAATTTTGACATCGAAATGAGGGTTAGTAAGACCGTCAAACATGCACCTGTCTATTCTATTTGTTATTGTTACATTGCTTCCAATAAACCATCAGAACAATAACCCACAAAAAAATGGATCCTGTCTGTGGGGCATAAGCCTTCACTCGGTCAGCATTTGGTCAATAATCCATCAGTATTGCTAAAGGCAAAAACAAATTGAGTCGATCTAAAACAGAGATGACACGTCGAATGGAATATTTAGCATGTCTTCTATGTTTTGTACCCACCCCACTTTTGGCTACCAAATCATAATTCATTTCTGATGGGACCATACAGGCCGTAGAAGCTGCTACACAGACAGGACTTTGTTTGTGGCTATCTAGTTTTTCCTTCCTTCTGACAGATCCGAAGAGGTCCGTCAGATGATGTCGGCCAGGCCGAAAAGCCACAATAGTGGACCAGTCATGAAGTGAGGAGGGTGGGAACAGCATGAAGGTACAGAGGGGGGAGTGCCTATGACATAGTGGTGAGGTGGGGGGAAGCAGTACAGAGAGAGAGGAGACCACAGAGTGGCCCAATGACAGGGTCTGGATGTGGAAGAAGCGGAGGGAGGCCACCGCGTGGCACAATGACAGAGTCTAGAGGTGGCAGCAGCATGATAGGCCAGAGAGTGGCACAATGACAGAGTCTTGAGGGTGATGGCAGTATGAAAGGGCCACTGTGTGGCACAATGACAGAGCATTGAGGTGGCAGCAGCATGAGGAGACCACAGAGCGGCACAATTACAGAGGCTGGAGGTGGCAGCAGTATGAGTAGGACACAGAGTGGCACAATGACAGAGTCTAGAGGTGGCGGCAGCATCAGGAGCGCCACCGAGTGACAAGGTGACATAGGTGGGTGGGTGGCAATACCAGTACCTGCTGAAGATGGTGGGTGAAAGAAGGAGCACTTGGCATCAGATGTGTGGCATCAGGCGGGTAACAGCATCAGAATAGTAGCTGAGGCAGGTAGCCACAAGAAACCAGTCTCTTTTGTCAAATTGTTGGTGTGGCACCATAGATGACCTCTAGTCTGATGCATCAGGCATTGGTGTGTGGAAATCCTGGCTGATCCACGCCTGATTCATCTTGATGCAGTGTCCCACTATGTGCACTTGTGGGCACCTTAAAACTCTTGCTAAATGTCCTATCAAATGTATTGTGGTATCATGCTGTAATTCCCTTTAACAGGCTGTCCGTGATCATTTACCTTATTCGCTCCTAGGCGGTGCTGGCACCACTTATATTTTTGCTGGGGCGGGTGGTGTAAATATATTGTGTTCGATGATAATGAAGAGATGAGAAAGTTAATGGAGTTGGTGGAAATTTGTATTTGCACCGAAAATAATTCAAAAGATTTTACCGCGTATAAGTGCAGCACTTAATGCTGAATACAAGTTTCATTCCACCGAAATAATTGAAAAAGTCTTTACCACATATAAGTTCAGCGCTTAATGATGAATAAAATATTTTTTCCACCAAAATATTTCAAACAAGATTTTACCGCATATAAGTGCAGCGCTAATGCCGAATACAAGTTTTTTCTCCCACGAAATAATTCAAAAGATTTTACCGCGATATAACTGCAGTGAGTTGAACGCCGAACATCTTTTTCTTTTTCTGCTGATATACGTCACTAAAGGCTTTACAACATATAACTGGAACATTGAACGGCAAATATATTTTCTTTTTCCATATATATACACCACTATAACAGAGGGTTATAGGCTTTCAGGTTATAGGCAGTCAGTTTAAAAAGTGCTGACGCGGAGTGATCTGGAGTGAAGCAGGGCGTAGATGAAAAAGGGAGAGTAGGTACAGCTGGAAGAGCGAGACTCAGCTCCTTGTGCTGTTTCTGTAGCTGCATGAAAAGTCCCTGGAGTGTCAATGACCAGTAAGCAATAGGGCAGATAGATGCACAGATTAAACTGATCTGCTGGATGGAACCTCTAATTACCAGTTATGAAAATGGATTTGGGGACTTTTGTGAGTACTCATCAAGCTCATCTTCATATTACAAAGATCAAAAACATGTCAGCCACACCCACAATGAAGCAAACACGAGTTCGGAGGAGAGGGGTGAAAAGCAAAAAACAAAAAAGAAAAAGCCCCACAATATGGCGACTTGTCTCACAGAAAAAGGGTTATCCCGCCTCGCGATTTTCATACTTACCTGCTGGATTCCTGGATTATGGCTGGGGCGGGCTTCATCTTGATTGACTGAAAGCGCACGCTGCCGCGCATGCGCCTATGGTGATATATTACAGTGCGCGTTCATGGTCACCATGGCGCAAGCGCTGATGGCATCTTGCGTTCAGAACAGCACGCAGACCGGCTGGGAGAAAGGAGTCATCTTCTGCCCAAGCGTGGCCACCGTGATTCGAGTGAAGAGCGGTGGGCGTAACCAGGGCAAACCGAATGACAACAATCACGTAAGTAGGGATAAATTTCTTAAAAGGGTGGGAATTGGGTAATTAACTCTATTTACAAAAATGATCACTGTCAAATCATTAACAGATTTAACAGTGATCATTATGATAGGAATACCCCTTTTTATGGCTGAAGATGTTGTGGTGTAATGCAGCCTAGCATACAGTATATGCAAATATACTAGTTGTATACTTTAAGTGTTCAAGAGAGCTACCAGTAGACAGAAAGTGCAAGGTTGCTACCAAACACTGTTTGGCTGAAAATGGTTTGCACATCTAAGCTTCCTGCTTGGTCAACAAAGGTGCCACCATCTGCAGCAGATTTTGGAAGCATGCATCACTTATACGCCAATTGTTTTTAAATTGTCAGGAGAACCATCACAGAGATCCTTCACCAGCAGCAGCTTTCCGTCCTTCAGGAGCCAGCTCTTTGTCCATTGAAGTTTCTATTGATTTTTAATGCAGAGCACACACCACTCCACCTGCTTGCTATTTGGAGGGCATTATTTTCTTGCCTGTAGTTTGACAATGTTCACGCTGGGAATGCCCCTTACATAGTCACAGCAACGACCAGGTATGCGTCCACTAGAGATGAGCGTAATTTTTCAAAAATTCGATTTGGTCGATTTTGCCTGACTTTCCAAAACAATTTGATTCTATCCTAATGTATTTGTGGTGAATCTCTTTAAAATAACAGCTATTTCCTGGCTGCAGAGAGCCTGTATAGTGGTGTAGAACACTGTTCCATGCAGTAACATGCATAGGGAGTCTGCTGTGGTAGTGAAACAATATAACACGCAGATGACAGAATCACTGCACACGTCACTTATTTGGGCAGTTACGGGGTCAAAACTAACCAAATAACTAAAGTATAAACTCTAACTTACAGGTCAATGTTAGCATCAAGAAGAAGCATACTCCTTTTACACCCTAGTCAGCTGTTTCCACATAGATGTCTACAGAACCTGTTCTATTAAATGCTTATACAAGTAACCCCGACAGAATGGAGAGGTGTCAGCAGTAGGTTAATGTTGACGCCACTGATTATTTTGCCCTTCCCCAGATCCGTCAGAACAGTAACCCCCAAAAACGGATCCTGTCTATCGAGCATCTGCCTTCACTCAGTCAACATTTGGTCGATAATCTATCAGTATTGCTAAAGGCAAAAAAACGGAGTGGATCTAAAACAGAGATGACACGTGGAGGGTGGAATTCCAGCGGGTGGAAACGTCTCATATCATCCTATGTTAGGGGACGCAGTTCTGCTGCTGCAGCTCAAGGTGGGTATGCTGACCTTGTACCAGTGGCTGAAGTGCATGCAAAGTTTCCTGGCCGTTTTTAGGATGTCTTGCAGATGGGTGGAAGACCTCAAGAACCGCTTTACAACCAGATTGAACACGTGCGCCATGCAGGGCGCATGCTTCAGCCCTCCTTGACACAGCGCCGACACCATGTTCTTCCCGTTGTCAGTCTCCATGGTTACGATTTTCAGTTGTCGCAGAGAAAGCGAGGATTTGATTTCTTGATAAAGGAGCAGTTCCTCACTTATGTGATTCCGTTTGCCCAGGCAAACGAGGTGCAGAAGAGCGTGACACCGCCTTGCCCTGCACCTATGGTATGCTGGTGGAGCACTGTGAAATGTCCTTGCAGTGGAGGCTGAGGACACGGTGGATGATGAGGAGGCAGAGGCGGATAATGGCAGGACCAACGGTGTGAGAACGTGGAGGCGGAAGTGGTGTCACCTGGCCAAGTTGCTGGTGTGGGTGGACAAGGACCACATTTGCCCAGTGGGCCGTAATGGACATATATTGTCCATGACCGTAGTTACAGTTACAAGAGAAAAGAGAATAAAAAAAAAAATTAGTCGCCTCTTCGCCGATTTTTTGGGGAAAAAATTGATTTGGTCCTTATATATTCGTGGCGAATTACGTTAAAAATGGCTATTTCCTGGCTGCTGAGAGCCTTTATAGTGGTGTAGAACACTGTGCCTTGCAGTAAGACGCATAGGGAGTATGCTTTGGTAGTGAAATAATACTGTGAGTCCGTATGGTATGGAGATGACAGGCGTCACTCTTAGAATCACTACCCACACTTCACTTATTTGGGTAGTCACAGGGCCAAATCTGCTCAAACCCAAATGCAGTTGTGCATATATAAACACCTGTCTGTTCTATTGTTATTGTTATATTTTTTATCACATCCACACAACTGCCACCGTGTGTAGGATGTCTATTGTGGTACTTGTGGTCCTCTGCGGGCATTCTCCATTGTAAGCATATTTGCTGGGGGTCGCCATTAGCCACGGGCTACAAGTGCAGGGTCTGGTCCCCTGTTTATATATGCACAACTGCATTTGGGTTTGAGCATTTCCTGCCTGTTTAACACCACACCATTTTTTCAGTCGTTTGTATATTGAGTTGTCTGGAGGTGTATAAACTCCTAGGTATATTTTGGTGCACCTGTGAGGCCTGGGCCATATTAGCCAGTCTTGGGTGGGGCTCACAGCCTTCTCCCTCCTCTGATTGCAGGCATGGCGACATGCTGGAGGTGACTGGGGAGTTTGCTGCGAGTCAGCCTGTAATTTAGCCCACTGGCCCCTGGTATTGTCCATACAGCACAGGTAGGTGAGTGCTAGGATCCAAGCTACTTGAGAAACCTTGGCGCGGTGCTCATGCTCAGACATGTCCTCCAGTGTAGGACATGTTGGATAATTCTCAATTTTAACATCGAAATGAGGGTTAGTAAGACCGCAAACATGCACCTGTCTATTCTATTGTTATTGTTACATTGCTTCCAATAAACCATCAGAACAATAACCCACAAAAAATGGATCCTGTCTGTGGGGCATAAGCCTTCACTCGGTCAGCATTTGGTCAATAATCCATCAGTATTGCTAAAGGCAAAAAACAAATTGAGTCGATCTAAAACAGAGATGACACGTGAATGGAATATTTGCATGTCTTCTATGTTTTGTACCCACTCCCACTTTTGGCTACCAAATCATAATTCATTTCTGATGGGACCATACAGGCCGTAAAGCTGCTACACAGACAGGATTTGTTGTACATCTGGTTTTTCCTTCCTTCTGACAGATCCGAAGAAGTGTCAAATAAATGATGATGTCAGCCAGGCCAAAAGCCACAATAGTGGACCAGTCATGAAGTGAGGAGGGTGGGAACAGCATGAGAAGTACAGAGAGTGCACCTATGACATAGTGGTGAGGTGGAAGCAGTATGAGGAGACCACAGAGTGGCCCAATGACAGGGTCTGGATGTGGAAGCAGTATGAGGGAGGCCACCGAGTGGCACAATGACAGAGTCTAGAGGTGGCAGCAGCATGAGTAGGCCAGAGAGTGGCACAATGACAGAGTCTTTAGGTGATGGCAGTATGAGAAAGCCACTGTGTGGCACAATGACAGAGCATTGAGGTGGCAGCAGCATGAGGAGACCACAGAGCGGCACAATTACAGAGGCTGGAGGTGGCAGCAGTATGAGTAGGACACAGAGTGGCACAATGACAGAGTCTAGAGGTGGCGGCAGCATCAGGAGCGCCACCGAGTGACAAGGTGACATAGGTGGGTGGGTGGCAATACTAGTACCTGCTGAAGATGGTGGGTGAAAGAAGGAGCACTTGGCATCAGATGTGTGGCATCAGGCGGGTAACAGCATCAGAATAGTAGCTGAGGCAGGTAGCCACAAGAAACCAGTCTCTTTTGTCAAATTGTTGGTGTGGCACCATAGATGATCTAGTCTGATGCATCAGGCATTGGTGTGTGGAAATCCTGGCTGATCCACGCCTGATTCATCTTGATGCAGTGTCCCACTATGTGCACTTGTGGGCACCTTAAACTCTTGCTAAATGTCCTATCAAATGTATTGTGGTATCATGCTGTAATTCCCTTTAACAGGCTGTCTGTGTCATTTACCTTTATTCGCTCCTAGGCGGTGCTGGCACCACTTATATTTTTTGCTGGGGGGGGCGGGTGTAAATATATTGTGTTCGATGATAATGAAGAGATGAGAAAGTTAATGGAGTTGGTGGAAATTTGTATTTCCACCGAAATAATTCAAAAAAGATTTTACCGCGTATAAGTGCAGCACTTAATGCTGAATACAAGTTTTATCTCCACCGAAATAATTGAAAAAAGTCTTTACCACATATAAGTTCAGCGCTTAATGATGAATAAAATATTTTTTTCCACCAAAATATTTCAAACAAGATTTTACCGCATATAAGTGCAGCGCTTAATGCCGAATACAAGTTTTTTCTCCCACGAAATAATTCAAAAAAGATTTTACCGCATATAACTGCAGTGTTGAACGCCGAATATCTTTTTCTTTTTCTGCTGATATACGCCACTAAAGGCTTTACAACATATAACTGGAACATTGAACGGCAAATATATTTTTCTTTTTCCATATATATACACCACTATAACAGAGGGTTATAGGCTTTCAGGTTATAGGCAGTCAGTTTAAAAAAAAAAAGGCCCCTGATGCGGAGTGATCTGAAGTGAACGGGACGTAATGAAGGAAGTAGGTACGCGCTGGAAGAGCGAGACTCAGTCCTTGTGCTGTTTCTGTGCTGCAGAAAAGTCCCTGGAGTGTCCAGTAAGCAATAGGGCAGATAGATGCAGGTTGTTGTGAATTAGTTTGCATTTTTGTGCAGGGTTAGTGCATAAGTGTATTCACCTGTATTGGTGCTCCGCTCTTATAGACATCGTCACGTAATCGCACAGTGTGTGAAACGTAAATACAAAATTTCAACACAACATAATTCTGTCCATACCACAAAAAGGACTTTTCCACATACAACTGCAGCGCTTAACGCTGAATATATCTTGATTTTTGTACAGAAATACGCCACTAAAGGCTTTACCGCATATAACTGCAACAGTGAACACTGAATATATTTTTATTTTTCTACTGATATATGTTGTGGTAAGGTGAACAGTGTAAGTGCTGGGAATCTCTTATTCCCCACCCCTAGTCCACAACAAACATGTCCTGTAGCTGAGGAAATCCCAGGTGATGCCAGCGGGGTTAATCAGGGAGGGATAAATCAACCCTCTCTGTGTGTGTCAGAGAGAGAGATTCTCTGGGGAGAGTGTTTGTTGCAGACAGAGGCCTGGGATTGGCTCTGTCTGTGTGGTTACACTTACCCAATAAAGGTACTGGACTTATTATTACAGCCCGAGAGGCTGCTGGATTGTTAGGCTGGGAAAAGCCCCATGTTCTTCCCGTGTGTGAACAGGGCTTTCAGTGAGGTAGGGAGTCATCATGTTTAGTTAGAGGTGTTTTGTGTATATTATTTATGTTGGTTTTGCTGAGGTGCCAAATAAAAGCTATGTTTGGCCCCTAATCCTGTGGTTCATGAAGATTCTTGTAAGAATGACGCCTGAATAAGAGCTAATCCCTTACATTCGGTGGAGGATGCGGGCAGCCGTCCGTGCTGAAAAAAGGCAAAGTGTTGCTGGGGGCAACGACAGGACAGAAAAAAGCTGTATGCTGTGGTGCTGTTGCTGTATTGGAGGTTAAAGGGCCGGAAGCCTGTTTGTTCAGTGGAGCAGGTGCTGCTCGTCATGTGCTGGACACTTTGCTGGGTTGCAAAAGAACTGCTGGTGATAATCTGGACTTTTTTTTCCCTCTGCGGTGCAAACTCTGTGGGGATTTAAAGGGCCAGAAGCACAAAAGAAAAAAAAAACGACCTGTGAAAATGACTGCTGCTTGGTATCGTCCATGGGAGAAGGACTGCGAGCTAGTGATTGGGGGAATCCCACTGGGGGTCATTCTAGACGCCTGCGAGCAAGTGTCTCGGGTCCTGCTCGAAATTCTAAACTTTGTAACAAGGGGACAAAAACGACAGTGTGACTGACCTTTTTGACGGACTATGGCTCCGTACAGTGGGAGCTTTAATATGCGAGACCCTGAGGGTAGAAATCATACTAGGCAAGGGCTTTCCATTCTTTTAGCAGATATGGAACGGCCAGAGTACTTCAAGTTCTGTGGTTGGAGTTCCGGAGCATAAGCGGAAGTGTGCCGTTGCCAAGAGCAACCATCGGGTAGACAAGAAAGTGGAGAGCAGTGCGGTTCTCAGGATTTCCTTCATTCTCTGCGACTGTGCACAGAGTCCTCAAGGGTGCTGCTGGAGTGACCATCCGGAAAAGGTCTGGATTCTAGGTCATGTTATTTCCAGTGGCAACGGTAGAGATGGCCTGGGAATATCGTCGTCGCCCAAGACTGCCGAATACACGATGTTAGGTGGTAAGAACGTTCCTGTTGATAGTGTTGTGGCAGTCCCAGTGACAGTGAGCCGGCGGCAGTTGCTACCTGCCGGGCTGGTGAGTGCCGGGCCGGGCGAAAAACTCTCTAGAAAAAGAGTGAAAAATGCAGGGTCTGAACAGGCGGGTAAGCCTATTGCAGTTGCTTACTTGCAGGAATTTGCAGAGGAGAAGGTTCTGTTGCCCAAAATACCCGTGACCAAGGCTAGGCATAGGTTGGCAAAAATTAGAGACCCTATGATGGCCTGGGTAAGAGGTAGCACAATATGGAAACCTGAGATTAATAAAGTGATAAATTTGCTGGACAGACATGCGGTTAATGAGGACTGACAGTGAGGCTATGGTGACAGCTGGGACTGAAGTGACCATTAGAAACAATGGTGTTGATGAAGTGCATAATGACAATGTAGATATTTGTGAAATATATCATGATGGTAATAATGATGATGATGACATACCTTTTCCCTTTCAGGTTGTGATCAGGGGAGAAGTTCCCCCTGGAAGTAAACATGTGTCAGATGTAAAAAAATGCTGATAAATGTTGAAAGAACACTGCTGGTGGGGCTAGAGTATGTACCACACATACCAGAAGTAGATATGAAGTCTCCACAGGGTTCTATGGTTGCTGGGGAGATGTCCGAGGTGGGGATTAGCCCATCGGTGCCCCTAGAGGCCAGCATTAATAATGACATGAGCAGTATATGTGACATATGTGTTGTGACCGATAGCAACTCAGAGAGTGAGGCTACCATGTCAAGACCCTGCAAAACTAAGGTGGTTACTAGTAGCGACCAGATGACAGTCATATTTGACGAGACGAGAGTTCAGTCGTGTGACACAGCCTAGTGTCTGAAGCTCATATCCAGACAGTTGTAGATGACCTAACAGGACAGTACAGCAACAAACTTGAAAAATTTTTTGCTCGCTCTGCACAGTCCCTTGCTACACTAGAGAATGTACTAGCGGTTCTCGCAGAGCAACTGCAGAAATCTCCAGAGGAATCACAGGAAGAGACTCAGAAATAGATGAATGAACTGAAGGATCTAAAGTCACAAATAGAAGCGGAAATTCTCCAACTTCAAGAGGAACTTGCAGCTTCTCAGCGATCCAGACTTCATGCAGAGCAGAAAAGAGATGAGCTGGCTGCTGAGGTTTTTAAACAGCGCCTCATAAAAATCTGCTCTCTTGGAGGAGAAAAGACATTTGGAAGCCAGGATGGCTCAACCTGATCAAGAGTTGTGTGATCGGATGGTAGACCTGGACCACCAGAGACAAGTTGTGTCTAAATTGGAGAAGAAACAGAAGATGTTTGGCCAGCTCCTGGCTGAAGAGAAAAACACCTTGGCCCGATATTCTGAAGAACGTGACCTAGCGGAGATCGATGCTCGCGAGAAGGAGACCAAGGCCCTCTCCTTGGCTCAAGCCCATGAAGAAGCGCTTGAAGGAGCGAGATGAATTTAAGAGGCTGAACAGGAAACTCAGAGCAGAGATGGAAGATCTCATGAGCTCAAAAGATGACGTTGGGAAGAACGTCTATGAGCTGGAGAAATCTAAGTGTGCTCTGGAGCAGCAGGTGGAAAAATTGAGGACAAAACTTGAAGAGTTAGAGGCAGGAGCTTCTTGAGATGACAGGTTGGCTCAATCACAGGAAAATGAGAAACCTGAAGAGGAAAATTCTCTGGAAGATGCCAAGAAGTCTAAGCCAGAGCCAGTTAAGAATGGGTCAGGAGATGGTGACACCGTGGTGCTGGCCGAGGCAGAGAAGAAGGAGGATGGTTCGGCGGAACCAGGTAATGTGGCTGATATGGAGGCTGAAGCCAAGAGTCTTGTGGCGATGTGTGGCCTGGTCATACATTCCCTCTGCTGTCAATGCCTTCCAAAAAGCCAGCGGTCTGCTGAGGAAGAAATACGGGGAAATGGATGACCAGATCCTGTCTACTACGATGGGCTGGCTCTCCTTAATCATGCCCGAAAGGAGAACAATATCCTGGGTGAGCCTATGGAGAAAATACCAGAAGATGACGAGTCTAGTGAAGACCCCGGTGTCCCCAGTACCTCCAACCTTGATGAGAAAGAGGAGGAGGGGTTCAGAATGGAAGTATATGAGGCCGTGTCTGAGATGAGAAGGATAAGAAGGCTAACAAGGTGAATGAAGACTCCGAAGGAGACTCAAAAGATGAAGAAGCTAAAGCCAATGAGTTGGAGTGGGAGAAAATCTCAGATGTTCCAGAGATCAAGGATAAGGCTTAAGAGGGGTCTGCCAAAGTGGTGAGAGCCACTGAAGAAGCAGAAAAATCTGAAACTGAAGCCAAACCTGAGGTAACTCCTGTGAAGAGTAAAGAAAAAAAGACAGGTGGTATCTGTTGATAGAATAAAGAAACAAAGCGAGCGTGAACACCAGGTGACATTAGAGAGGCTGAAGGTTGGTTTAAAACTAACCAGCTGGTTCTCCAACAAAAGGAGCCGGGAGCTCCCCATGGAAAACGCGTCTGTAAAGGTTGCGGAAATTAAAGGTCATGGACTTAAGAAGAAATCGGGATAAGTAGCAAGCCAGAAAGCTAAGTTTTCCAGCGAAGAGGAGATAGAGAAGACCTTTAGATGCTGTAGGCTAGGTAGAAAGTCAGTGTTTATGAAAAACAAAGCTCTGCTGTCCTAGGTGTGACAAAATAAAGCGAAAAAGGTGATGCTGGCCACATCTTCCAGGGGGAACGTTGAGCCAAAAGATTGTAGGAAAATGCGGATGCCCTGTCACGAGCATCCGGTTGGCACAACTGTTCACGCCCACAGGTTTGAACAGAGGGAGGGGGGGTGGAATATGTGGTAAGGTGAACAGTGTAAGTGCTGGGAATCTCTTAGTCCACACCCGTAGTCCACTACAAACATGTCCTGTAGCTGAGGAAATCCCAAGTGAGGCCAGAGGGGTGAGAGAGATTATCTGGGGAAAATGTTTGTTGCAGATAGAGGCCTGGGACTGGCTCTGTCTGTGTGGTCTCAGCCAGGCTGGTTCAGGGGCCACGTGGCTAGGTGTCGCCGGAACATTGGGGGATGCCGTGACGCCTGGGCTGAAGGGTCACGAGGTCGGAGTTGGGAGGACTGCCGGGCCACACTTCCCCAATAAAGGTACTGGACTTATTACAGCCTGAGAGGCTGCTGGATTGTTAGGCTGTTAAAGCCACATGTTCTTCACGTGTGTTAAAAGGGCTTTCAGTGAGGTAAGGAGTCATCATGTTTAGTTAGAGCCCAGCCAGGCAAGTGTTTTGTTTATATTATTTATGTTGGTTTTGCTGAAGTGTGAAATAAAAACTATGTTTGGCCCCTAATCCTGTGGTTCATGAAGATCCTTGTAAGAATGACCACTGAATAAGAGCTAATCCCTTACAATGTCAATAAAGGTTTTTCAAGATACAAGTGCAGCAGAGAATGGCAAATGTATATTTCTTTTTCTACTGATATATGTCAATAAAGGTTTTTCTACATATAAGTGCACCAGAGATTGGCAAATGTATATTTCTTTTTCTGCTGTAATACGTTAGTAAAGGCTTTACCAGATATAACTGCAACAGTGAACTGAGAGTATATTTTTCTTGTAGTACTGAAATACGCCCCTATACGCTTTCACCAGAAATAACTGCAGAAGTGACCTGAGAATATATATTTCTTGTTGGACTGAAATAGGACACTATACGCTTTCACCTTAAATAACAGCAACAGTGCACTGTGTACAGTCATGGCCAAAAGTTTTGAGAATTACATAAATATTGGAAATTGGAATAGTTGCTGCTTAAGTTTTTATAACAGCAATTTGCATATACTCCAGAATGTTATGAAGAGTGATCAGATGGTTTGCATAGTTCTTCTTTGCCATGAAAATTAACTTAATCCCAAAAAAACCTTTCCACTGCATTTCATTGCTGTCATCAAAGGACTTGCTGATATCATTTCAGTAATCGTCTTGTTAATTCAGGTGAGAATGTTGACGAGCACAAGGCTGGAGATCATTATGTCAGGCTGATTGGGTTAAAATGACAGACTTGACGTGTTAAAAGGAGGGTGATGCTTAAAATCATTGTTCTTCCATTGTTAACCATGGTGACCTGCAAAGAAAAGCGTGCAGCCATCATTGCATTGCATAAAAATGGCTTCACAGGCAAGGATCACTCACAATTTTGCCCAAAAACACAGCCATGAATAAAGAATGGTACCAAAACACCCTCCAACAGCAACTTCTTCCAACAATCCAACAACAGTTTGGTGAAGAACAATGTATTTTCCAGCATGATGGAGCACCGTGCCATAAGGCAAAAGTGATAACTAAGTGGCTCGGGGACCAAAACGTTGACATTTTGGGTCCATGGCCTGAAAACTCCCCAGATCTTAATCCCATTGAGAACTTGTGGTCAATCCTGGAGAGGCGGGTGGACAAACAAAAACCCACTAATTCTGACAAACTCCAAGAAGTGGTTATAAAAGAATGGGTTGCTATCAGTCAGGAATTGGCCCAGAAGTTGACTGAGAGCATGCCCAGTTGAATTGCAGAGGTCCTGAAATAGAAGGGCCAACACTGCAAATACTGACTCTTTGCATAAATGTCATGTAATTGTCAATAAAAGCCTTTGAAACGTATGAAGTGCGTGTAATTATATTTCACTACATCACAGAAACAACTAAAACAAAGATCTAAAAGCAGTTTAGCAGCAAACTTTGCAAAACTAATATTTGTGTCATTCTCAAAACTTTTGGCCACAACTGTATATATTTTTCTTTTTTTACTGAAATACGCCTCTATACTAGTAATAAGCGAGCACCAAAGTATTCCAGTGTTCAGGTGCTCGGCCCGAACACATTGCTATATTCGTGTGCCCGGCCGAGCATCTGAGTATAATGGAATTCAATTGGAGACAACTAAGCACCCCCTGTTTTGAAGAGGGGAGGGTGTCTGGTCCTCTGGTCCATTGGAAAAGGTCAGAAAGTGACAAAAACACCACCGAAATGGATCGGGAACAGCGTGGAGACGATGTCTGGATGCATTTTAGACTCCTGGGTCACTCTTGGGAACCATGTTGTCAGAGTTGTACGCCACTTTTACAGACTGACAAAAATGCTCACAACCTCCCCCCCCCAAAAAAAAAAAAAAAAAAATCCATTTCACAGGAAAAATTATTAGGAAACATTCTTTCCTGTATAGTCAATTGTATATAAAGTGCAAGTCCTGCAAAAATTACAAGCAAGAGGCTCTCCGAAACAGCCTGTATATCACATAAAGAAGGGCCTCATTCACATTGTGGTACAATTGTTCAGGTAGTGGGCTCCTACACTCATAAAGCCTATGCACTAAGTGAAAGGACTGCCAAAAATTACAAGGAACCGGCATTCCAATACACCCTTTATTACACATAAAAGAGGGCATCATACACACCATTGAAAAATTATGATTGGTGGCCTGCTGGTGACCCTCAAAAACATTTGGAGCAAGGAACTGCTGGTGACCCTCTAAAACATTAGGGGCGAGTGCCTGCTGCTGAGCTGACTCTAAAACATTAGGGGCGAGGGCCTGCTGGTGAGCTGAAGCTCTAAAACATTATATGCGAGTACATGCTGTTCAACTGATGCTCTCAAACATTATATGTGAGTGCATGGTGTTCAGCTGACCCTATAAAAAAATTTTGTTGAGGGCCTGCAGTTGAGCTGACCCTATAAAAAATTTGAGTGGAGGGAATATATACAATCTGCATGAGGCGGAGGAGGAGGAGAAAACAAGATTCAACCATTATTTTTTTTGTGGTGGAAAAGGTGCATGGGAATACACTACAATGCATTGAGTACATTATAAATGATAGATTGAAATTGCCTTTATGTTCATCTTCAGCTAAGCTCTCATCTGCCATGGAGAGTGCTGCCCTGCCTTTGTTGGAACTGCTGTTTGTTCCCCTTGTCTCCCTTTCTCGGTTGCCTGAGGAAGTATGGACTCTGCTGACAGCGTTATCAGATGGAAAATTTTGGAGCAATCTCTCAATAAGTACCTTCTGGTATTGCACCGTTTTACTCGTCCTCTCCACCACAGGAATGAGAGATGAAGAGTTCTCTTTGTAGCGGGGTCAAGAAGGGTGAACACCTCTAAAATGCGTACAACACGAGGGTTGCGGGAAAGGCAGCCTAACATGAAGTCAGCCATGTGTGCCAGAGTACCAACAGTCAAGATGTCGACATCAGGATGACTCTCCATCTCCTCATCCTCCTCCTCCTCTTCTGCCCATCCACGCTGAACAGGTGGAATTAAAGTTTCACCACCTCCTCTTCCATTTCCTCACTCTGCTCATCCTCATGACTTGACCTAACCACAACCTTAGTGATTGACAACTATGTCTCATCATCATCCACCTCGTGAACGAATGATTGCTGTTCACCACTGTAATCTTTTTGAGACTGTGAAGGCTAAAGAGGTTGGGAATCAGGGCACAATATCTAAGTTCCCTATTCAAGCGTGCTGGCCGAGAGGGCCAAATCTAATAGTGGCGCTGGAAAGAGCTCCTCGGAATATCTGAGTGTGGGATCACTCGTTTGGCAAGCTTCTCCATGGTGGTAGGAAGGATGATCAGAGTGAGTATTCGGTTAACCAGACTCTTGGCTACAGAGACTGTACGAGAGGGTGGTGCTTAAACGACTGGAATTATTATCTTCAGCAATCCAACCGACCAACTGTTCGCAGTGGTCTGATTTGGACAGTGTTGTCCTGCACTGCCCAGCTAAGTTTGACATCAAGCTGGGTACGGTGGATAATTATTTTTTTTTTTTTCTGGTGCACTGGCAGCAGGCACAACTTCATTGCACCCAGGGCCACGGTCTCTGCGTGCACCATCAACATCATGCCCACTTCCCCGTCCCTTAGTGCTGTGGAAGGCTGCAGATTTATCATGGAGACATCATGGAGATTTTACCGCATCTAACTGCAGTGCTGAACGCTGAAAGAAATTTGTTTTTCCACCAAAATAATTCACAAAAGATTTTGTTGCATATAAGTGCAGTGCTTAACGCCGGATTTCTTTTTTTCACTGAAATAAGTCCCAAAAGATTTTACTGCATATAACTGCAACGCTGAATGCTGAATAAAATTTGTTTTTCCACCAAATTACGCCACTAAAGGTTTTGCCACATATGCCTACAACATTGAACGCTGAAGATATTTTGTGTTCTACCAAAATACGTCACTAAAAGTTTTAGCACATATTACTACAGAGCTGAACACTGAATAAAAAATTTTCTCCAACCATGTCAGAAAAGATTTTATCACATATAACTGGAACCAGGCTCGGACTGGCCTAACGGGGAGCCGTTGAAATCACCGGTGGGCCCCTGGCCTGCACGCTAATATTTATAATCAGGCAGCCTGGGTAGTAGCGAGGGGGTGCAGACAGAGATGTGTCCTGAGGGGGCGCCAGGGTGGGTGACAGTCCTCCCCCTGCATGGACTCTAGACTTGCAAGGCAGATCAGGGCACAGATGGTGATCAATTGTTCTAAAATACAGGACAGCTCAGTGCTTGCTGGATAGCCTGGGTGTAGCACTGCCGTCAGCCCTGCAGTCCCGCACACAGCAGCCTAAAAGAAAGCTCCTCCTCCCAGCCTGTTCCCGGTCAGAGCGGCCGACACTGCTGGAAGAATTACTACTGGTTAGAGCCTCCCTTCCCCCTCCCTTCTCTTATTCCTTGCCTAGCTGTGGTGCCTGTTAACCCTTACCCTCTTATCCAGCAGCTGGTGTTTATACAGCCAGACATTCCCAGGGCTGGTGTAAATGATGCAGCTGTGTAGTCAGGGCCGAGGTCGGAGGGGAGGGTTGTCAGGCCATGCAGTGCTTACAGCTACAGTACAGGATGCTCAGTCTTGCCTTGTGCCCACCCCTCTAGCTGCAGGACTCCCCTTCCACTGCATAATGGAGCCCCAGGAATCCTGCATCAAAGTATGTGCATATGTGTAGTATATTCACAAGCCCCACTGCCTGTCACTGTAATAAGACTTGCAGCGCTCACTACAGGGCCAGCAATGGGCATCAATGTGCAGAAAGTGGAGAGATGATTTCTGAGATCATCTCCCACTTGTCATCTTGTATGGCTGGGGCAGCACTGTGGGGCCCATCTTCTTCAACTGTGGGCCCCACCTCCTGACCTGTAAGTGTGTGCATCATCACACTGATGACGCTGTGCACACACAGAGCAGGAGCAGCCCTGCCTCCTGCCCATATTCTGAGTGATTGCAGAGCACAGTGGCACAGTGATCGTGTTGACCAGGCAGACACAGGAAGAGCCAAAAAGAGAAGCAAGCTGAAAAGTATGCCCAGACCAGTCTCCTTCCAGCCTAAGGCCTCTTGCACACAACCGTGTGCTTCTCGTGGCCGTATTGCGGACCGCAAACAGCGGGTCAAGTTAAATGGGTCCGGATCCATCCCGGCCGCTGCACGAACGTTCTCTGTGCATTGGGGACCATAAATGCAGTCCCCAATGCACGGAACGGAACTACATACGTTTGGTACAAGAGGCCTAATAGGTATTTAATGCTATAAAAAAAAAAAAAAAAAAAAGTCAGCATTTTTACTTACCTCCTCTCTGGAAACTACAATTCCCAGCACACTCTGTCAGTTGCAGATATTTTCTTACTACAAAATGCTGTACTCTTAGGGCCCGTACCCTCTACACATGACATATTTTGATGCTCTCAAAATCTGCAATGTACTGTATACCCAGGGGCGTAGCTATAGGCTCATGGGCCCCGGTGCAAGATTTCAGTTTGGGCCCCCTATTAGATAGTTTAGCTTTATGACAGTGTCAGTGACACGACATATGATCATAGGACTGTGTACACACTGCTATCCTCACAGGTGCCAGTCACACAGAATAATGCTGACCTATCTGTCTGACCCGTCAGCTACCAGCACCTAGCTCTGTTATAGAGCTAGTGATAGGGAGCAGACAGATAGGCCAGCATTATTCTGTGTGACTGGCACCTGTGAGGATAGCAGTGTGTACACAGTCCATATGTTACTGTCATAAACCTAAACTAAGGCTACTTTCACATTAGCGCTAGTGAGATGCGTTCAGAGGGATCTCACTAGCGCTGGCCGAACGGAACCGTTCGGTTCCCATGCATTCTGAATGGATTCAGATCCATTCACAATCCATCGAAATGGCCTCCGCATCGCCCCCGCTCCGTTCGGGGGACGGAGACCAAAACCCTGCTTGCAGGGTTTTGGTTTCCGTCTGGCGATGCAAAGCCATACGGATCCGTCCTGACCCCCCATGTAACTCAATGGGGGCGGATCCGCTCGCATCGGCACACTATTGGTGCATTTGCGAGCGGATCCGTCCCCCATTGACTTTCAATGGGGGGTCAGTGCGGATCCGTTCTGAATGGATCCATGTGATTGTATTTTCAGTGCGGATCCGTCTGGATGGATCCACATTGAACGCTAATGTGAAAGTAGTCTTACTGGATTGTGCTCCATACTGGGTGATGGCATACTGCCATATATTATGTATGAAATGTACAGAAGTAGTGGCTGGACCAAAGATAGGGCAGCATTCTTCTGTGTCACTGGCACCTGTCCTGATAGCAGTATTCACACAGTCCTATCATAAGTCAGTGTCATAAAGCTAAACTAACAGGATTGTGCTCCTCACCTGGTGATGACATACCGCCATATGTATGTAATATACAGAAACATTTCATACGTATGGCGGTATGTCATCACGAGGTGTGAGCACAATCCTGTTAGTTTAGCTTTATAATGACTAGTGACATATGATAGGACAGTACTGTGTACACTGCTCTCAGCACCAGTGACACAGAAGAATGCTGCCCTAGTCACCTGTCTGACCCTGACCGGTCTGCTCCTTCCAGCCACTAGGTTTGACTCTGCCCCCCTCCAGTTTATCATGCCCCTGACCTGAGCTTCCTTATCTCATGTATTCAGTGTCAGCTTCTTACTTCACTGCTCTGACACACATTCCTTCAGGCACAGCCCGGCCCTGCACCCAGCTGCCTTCCTTCACTGTGAGACCTCGGCTCCTCTCTTCCTTCCACTTCTGGCCAGTACAGCAGGGGAGGAATCGGTCCCTCTTTACACTGCACCTGCCCTACGTATGCACGGCTCTCAGCCTCTGATACGCCCCCCCTTATATGAAATACATAGCTGTGGCACCGCTGCGCATCCCACAGCCCGCACGCAGATCTTCATTCTGACTCTCCTGGCTGGAGGGGGCCCTATGGGCCCGCAGAATCAGGGGCCCGGTCGCAATTGCGACCGCTGCGACCCCTGTAGCTACGACAGTGTGTATACCGCAACAAAGAATGACGCGGTTTCTGTTCACTTTAGATGCCATGGATCCGCTTGCGTCTCAGCTCCTTTGAATACAGCCAAGCGGCAAGTGGACACCATGCAGACTTTCACGCTGCAAACTGCACCGCTGCATCCCATTGAAAACAATGGGAAGCAGACACCACATTGCTGATGGACAGGGTTGCTAATCGTCCACAATTTTCTGGACAGTCAGTAAAGTTAGATTATTTTTTTCCTCTGTCCATGAAAAAAAATTGATGTGTCTGTGATTTTTTTTTAGGCTTGTGGTACTTGACTAGATTATTTTGGTGGTAATTATCACTAACCTTACTGTTCACAGTAAATGCTGGTGATGATGTTTATCAGTATATTACGCTATAGACATGTATGACAACTAAAAGTCTATACGGTATACAAAGAACTTAAAAGGGTTGTCCAGGCATCCTGAGAAATAGACGCGTTCGAGGACCTGTGGAAGAAGTTTCATTACTACTTACCTGTCCTTTGCTCTCCTATGTCAATAATCCTATGATATAAAATGTATCAAAATGTATTTATTGAAACATGATCACATAAAATGTATAAATATTAAAGGTGAAAAACAGTATGGGGATCAGTTGCAATAGTCTATAACAAATTTTGATATATTTTATATCATACTCTATGTGTGTTTTGTTTGGGTAAGGCCCCTTTCACATCAACGTTTTGGTTTCCATCCTAGAGTTCCGTCCTCGGGGCTCTAGGACGGAAAGATGCTGATCAGGATTATCCCAATGCTTTCTAAATGAAGAGAAATCCGTTCAGGATGCATCAGGACGCCTTCTGTTCAGTATGTGAACGTTTTGGGACATTGACAAAACCGCAGCATGCTGCGTGGTTGTGTCCGTCAAAAATCGGAGGACTTGCCGTAACGCGGATCGGAATTAATGCCCATTAAAGTGCATTAATCCGGATCCGGAGTCGCTAAATGTCGTTTCGGCGCATCGCCGGATCCGGCGTTTAGCTCTGTGCATCGCGTAGCAGCAGTTCCGATCGGGGGCCCCAGTGTAAGCTGGGGCTCTGATCGGCTACCATGGCAGCCAAGACGCTACTGAAGTCCTGGCTGCCATGGTAGCTACTCTGCAGCAGTGTACTTACCTGCGCTGCGGCCTCCGGGCGCTCCTTCATGATGTCACAGGTCGGGCGGCGCATTGATTAATGCGCCGCGGGACCTGTGATGTCATGAAGGAGGCGATCCAGCGACGCAGCGCGGGTAGCTGCACTGCTGCGATACTACCATGGCAGCCAGGACTTCAGTAGCGTCCTGGATGCCATGGTTGCCTGAAAGCATATTGAAGACTGATCAGGATCCTGATCAGTCTTCAAATGCTTTCAGGCGACGTGTGTTCTGACGGATCCGGCGGGCCGGAAGTGCCTGCCGGATCCTCAGAATGCAAGTGTGAAAGAGGCCTTATTAGTTTCGATCGAGTGTAGGAGTGTGTCAGTGTTGCTACTAGGCCCTTCTTGTATTGTATATAATTTTCTGAGGTACAGTACTGTTTGGATTTATACTTTGCTTTGTCGATGCCGCTGTCCTAACTGCAGTTGCAACGGCCACGAGCTCTTGTCCTGACCGGATGTCTGTGCTTCTCTTCCTGTTCAGTTGCATTTATTACTATATGCAACATATTAATAAATGCAAATGAACAGGAAAAGCGCACACATCCATTTGGATGCAACTGCAGGTGGGACTTGTAAGTAGTACTGAAACCAATTTTCTTCCACAGGTCCACGGAACGCATGTATTTCTCAGGATACTTGGAGAACCCTTTTAAGAATCGCACAGCCTTTATCAGTTAGTAAGTAGTAAAGAGGGTAATTTACGATCAGAAATACTCATATTGGGCGTATTTGTGTCTCAATCTGCGACTTTTCTCTGCTCACGCCAGGTCTAAAAGAGTGGGTGTGGTGTGGGCAGGGAAGGTGGCGGAGCGGCAGGCCTGTCTTATTCATCATTTTCTACACCTGTTTCAGGCATAGGAAATGGTCTAAATTAGGGATGAGCTAATCGCATTCGCATAAAACTTTGTTCTAATACTGTATGGAGCAGGAGCTCCGTACAGTATTAGAATGTATTGGCTCCGATGAGCCGAAGTAATTGCTTCGCGAAGTGTCGCAAGACTTTGCGAAGCAATAACTTAATAATTTATTTGTACTGTCAGAAAAACATTCCCTGAACTCGGGTTTGGTTCCAAGGTACCACTCATCGGAGCCAATACACTCCAATACTGTACGGAGCTCCAGCTCCGTACAGTATTAGAACAAAGTTTTATGCGAATCGACTTAGGATGTTTCATCCGAAGTCGATTCGCTCATCCTTAGTATCAATGTAAGATAGCAAGGAAGGTGGCGTAGATTTAGACCAGTGCCGGTTACGCCGAAGTTATGAAGAGGCAGGCCCCGCTACATAACTTTGACGGATTATTGAGAGATAGTATAGCATTTACAGTCTATGGGCGGAACAGGCACAAGTAAAACACAAAGATCAAAAAAAATTCCATTCCATCCAAAAAATAAGCAATACCGCAGATAGATGAGGGCTGGTGTGAATTAGTTCACATTTTTGTGCAGGGTTAGTGCATAGTGTATTCACCTATATTGGTGTGCCTTTCTTATGGACGTCGTCACGTAAGCGTAATTGTGTGAAATGTAATCACTGAATTTTACCACAACGCCATTTGGTCCTTACAGCAAAAGGAGCTCTTCAAGCACCTGTCAATTTCTCCCCCCCCCCCCCAAAAAAAAACATGTTTGAAATAAAAAATTTCACCATGACGTAATTCAGTCCATACCGCAAAAATGTACTTTCCCACATATAACTGCAGCGCTGAATGCTGAATATAATTTTATTTTTCTACTGATATACGTCAATAAAGGTTTTTAAAGATATAAGTGCAGCAGCAAATGGAAAATGTATATTAATTTTTCTACTGATATACATCAATACAGTTTTTTCTACATATAAGTGCAGCAGCGAATGGTGAATGTATATTTCTTTTTCTACTGCAATACGCCAGTAAAGGCTTTACCAGATATAACTGCAACAGTGGACGCTGAATATATTTTTCTTTTTAACTGAAATGCGCCACTAAAGGCTTTTGAACAGATAACAGGAGCGCTGAATGCAAAACATATATATATTTTTTTCCATGTATATATGCCACTAAAGGTTTTCGAACAGATAACTGAAGCGCTGAACACAGAATATAAAAAAATACTTTAGAAGTAAAACATATATCTGCGGCCATGAACAGCAAATAATATATTTTTGCCACTAATACACGCCAAAAAGGGCTGTAATTTTCTCACTTCTGCAAACAACGGCTAATAAGTTTTCCCCCACACTAATACACGGCAAAAAAAGGCTGTACAACAAATATATAACTGCACCGCACAATTGCTAATAAGACACCAATAACATGAACGGTTTGGTAGAATTACAGAGGTATTGCAAACCTGAAATTAGCAGCAGTATAATGGCAATTTGGATCTGCAGTCAGTGCAGCAAGGTGTAATAAGATTGTTCCTATTACCAAGGCTGTACACTGCCCTATTGAACCCTGTTCTGTTTTAATACTGTGTAATAATTCCTCCCTATCCTTTCCCTACACTTCTAATACTCTTTCCCTGAACTTCTATTGAGCAAAATATAAGTTTTCAAGTCTTTCCTAGCACTGTCCCTAGCGCCTGCTAACATCTCTCCCTGCACTAAGTACACTCGAAAATGGCTGAATCCAAGATGGCTGAGGCTATTTGTAGTGCTGGCAGGCTGCTGTTTTGCTGCATGCATGGCATTGTGGGTGATCCTTCATTCCCAGAGGTCCTTGCTCCATGTCCTATCATGCAGCAACCATTCTAGGAAAAAATGTAATTCTTTAGCGTGAGGAAATTCGGATTCGGTGCGAATCGAATAATTCCTGAAATTCGGATCAAATTCCACTTCGTCAGCTTTGATTTGCTCATCTCTAGCGTTCACAAAAGGCATGGCTATTTTACATATTTTCCTTTTGAGCACATCAACCAAGTTTTATCCGTAAACATTAGGGTGCTTTTGTGTTTGGGACAATCTGCCTTCCGAGCAATTCTACATCGTTGATTGTTTGGATAACAATTGCCCAGTTTATATCTCATGTATATGGCCAATAGGCCTACTGTCCAGTACGATAACTGCACAATTTTAGATATTTCTTTTGAATATAGATAGTGACATGGAAAATTAAAACAAAAATCATCAACATTCTTAAAAAATATGTTTAACATAAATATATGATTTAAACAAAGGGTCAGTTGTTTAAAGAGTGGAGCTACATGGAGATTTTTTGTAATGTGGCTTTCCAATAATCTCCATCCTGATCGCTACTTTTCATTTTTGTTTTGTGTGTTCATTTGTTTGTTTTATTTGTTTCTAAAAAAAACACTCAATATTTTTTATTCAGAATACATGATGTGCCAGATAAGTAATAATACTAACAGCCCCTCATCGTTCTCATCATAGTAATATATGCATTCATAAAACTTGCACATACACAGGGCTCCAGATGGCAACCAAAACGGTTGCCAATGCGCCTTAAAATTTGCAGATGGCGACAAGACTTTTTAGTCTGGACGGCCGCGCTGTAGCTGTAGGGTTGCACTGTGTATCGCTGTGCAGCTTAGTATGCTATGTTGTCTTCACTAGCACAGTGTGCTAGTCCCTCCCTCCCCACTGTGACGCAGCTGCTGCTGCCACCAATGGGGAGATAGCAGGGAGGAGGGGAGGAGCTGTGGCCACTGCGCTACCAATGAATATAATTAACTCATTAATTCAAGTATAGGCAGCGGGTGCCAGCAGCGGCATCACAGACCTGGCACCCGGCCTCAATAACAGGGCATGCGATCCGTGGAAATTAACCCCTCAGGTACAACATCTGAGGGGTAAATTGCCGCGGATCGCATGCCCTGTTATTGAGGCCAGCTGCTAGGTCTGTGATACAGCTGCCTACACTTGAATAAATTATATAAACCATTGGTGGTGTCGCCCCCCCTCATAGTGTTAGTATCATTGGTGTCGCAGTGCTCCCTCCCAAGTCCCCCCCTCCCCCACTTGTATTGGTATCATTGGTGGCAGTGGCCACAGGGTCCCCTCACCTCCTCTTTTCTGATCGGAGCCCCAGCAGTGTAATGCTGGGGCTCCGATCGGTTACCATGGCAGCCAGGACGCTACTGAAGCCCTGACTGCCATAGTCAGCTCCCTGCTGCTGCATGCCCAGAGCACAGGGCAGCAGGGACAGTGTGAGGTCTTATTCACCCTAATGGATCACTATTAGGGTGACTTGGACAAGGGATTAAAAACAATAAAAAATAAACATACCACATATCGCCCCGTCCGAAAAATTGTGAGCTATTAAAATATAAAGAAATATTTCCGCTGCAGTAAATGACGTAACAGAAAAAAAAATCAAAACCGCGCAATTCGCCATTTTTAGTCACCTTGTCCCCCAGAAGATGTCACTGGATGTGAGAGGTATGTGGTTCTGTATTCTCCTATATGTAGAGCCGGCTCACTACTGTGACCTGCGTCTCATTTTCTCTGTCAAGTCCTTTTTTAAATGATCATTTACGCATTTTAAATTTGGTGACTAAAACATTTAATTTGGCTCCTAAATTTTTCAGTCTGGAGCCCTGATACACACTTTACAAAATAGCATTTCATATCTTAGTATCTAGTAAAAGTTTCAGTCCATTGTATACTTTACTTATCATTGAATTTGGCTGTGTTTTAGTGATACATTTTGTGCTCAGAAAAATATTAGATTCAATATTTCCTTAATAAATAAGTTGCCACAATAATCCATCACATTGAACTTTGCATCTTGACATGAGAAATGTATGTTCCTCAGCCAATCATTTCAGTACAACAAAACAGATGGTTTAAAAATCAAATAAAAAGTAGAACATTGTGTCTTTGCTCTGATAAGAACAAAAAAAGCCTCAAAATCTATCCCAGATGGAATTTTATTTGTGTAATCCATCAAGAATTAATTTTAGATCAGGATGATATTCTTCAAAACATTCTTTTTTTTTTTCCCGCTGATTGCATTGTATGAGTTAAAACAAAGTTGTACATCTTTCTCCATATAATTCATACTTTGTATGGATCGGAGTGCAATTAGTTGGCCTCATTGGCTAGACTTTGAAAGATTTCAAACCATTAGAGGCAGTGAAACATAATAATTTTAAGAAGCACTTTGGAACGTAATCACTGGCAATTGAGATTTTTAGAGGCTATTTTAATACTGAAACTTAAACAGACTTTCATATTATTTTCTGTAGTGGTTCATATTGATCAACAGCAGCTTAAGTTGAGATCCTGTTTAGTGTAATGGGTTTAATCATGCAGCTGATATAATGCTCAGAGATGAGCGAATTTTTTTAAAAATTCGATTCGCCGGTTTGCCAAATTTTTCAGGGAAAATTTTGATTTGATCCGAATATATTTCCACCGAATTACATTAAAAAACTGCTATTTCCTGGCTGCTGAGAGTCTTTATAGTGGTGTAGAACACTGCAGTAACACGCAGAGGGAGTCTGCTTTGGTAATGAAGGCATCGCTGTTAGAATCACTGCATGCTTCACTTATTTGGGCGGTCATGGGGCCAAAACTGACCAAATAACTCAAGTATCAACTCAGCCTTACAGGTAGATGTTAACGTCAGCTGATTCCACATAGATGTCTACAGAGCCTGTTCTATTAGACACTTATACAAGTAGAGCCCCCTGACAGAGTGGAAAGGCTGTCAGCAGTAAGTTTGTGTTGATGTCACCGATTATTTTGCCCTTCCTCTAAACCGTCAGAACAATAACCGAGAAAAATGGATCCTGGCTAAGGAGCATGCGCTTTCACTCGGTCAGCATTTGCTCAATAATCCATCAGTATTGTTAATGACAAAAAAAAAAAAACAGGAGTGGAACTAAAACAGAGATGACACATGAATGGAATATTTGCATGTCCTCTGTGTTTTGTACCCACTTCTGACTTTGGCTACCAAATCATAAGCCAATTCTGATGGGACCATACAGGCCTTACAGCTGCTACACAAACAGGATCCGTATGCATTTTCCTTCCTTCTGAAAGATCAGAAGAAGTGTCAAATAAATGATTATGTCAGCCAGGCTGAAATCCAAAATAGTGGACCAGTCATGAAGTGGGGAGGGTGGGAACAGCATGAGAAGTCCACAGAGTGGCCTAATGACAGGGTCTGGAAGCATTATGAGGAGGCCACCGCGTGGCACAATGACAGAGTCTAGAGGTGGCAGCAGCATGAGTAGGCTTGCATTCAAATGCCTGTGTTATCCACATTTGGACGCTGCGCTGGGACAGGCAAGTGGATGTTGTTGCTGACGGTTCATGCGAAGGCCTTCAACAGGGAATTGGCCAGCAGTGCGTAACACAGGGGAAGAGGAGGCAGAGGTGTGACTAGCAGACCCAGATTGTGGACCCAGGCATTCAGTCTACTTATTAGGATGATTGGATGCCATGTGGCGGATCATGCTGGTGGTGGTGTGGTTGCTAGTGTTCACGTCCCGGCTCATTTTGGAACGGCACAGGTTGCAAACTACCACTCTTTTGTCATCTAAAATTTCCTCAGAAAAGTGCCATACTGTGGAACACCTACCCCTTGGCAAGGTAGATTTATGCATGGGGGTTCTCGGTGTAACTGTTGCGGGCCTGTTTGGTGTGAGACAACTTCTCCCTTTTGCAACCCCACTGCCTCTTCCACACTGTTGCGTTGCTGCAGATCCCTTCCCCTCTGTACTGCTGTCCTCGCTCGGCTTTTCACCTTCACAAGTTAGGTCAGTGACCTCATCATTTGCCACCTCCTCTTCCACTTCCTCACTCTGCTCATCTTCCTGACTTTACCTAACCACAACCTCATTGATTGACAACTGTGTCTCATCATCCACCTCATGAACGAATGATTGCCGTTCACCACCGTCATCTTCTTGAGACTGTGAAGGCTCAAAAGGTTGCAAATCAGGGCAAAATATCTCAGATCCCTCTTCAAGTGTGCTGGGTGGGAGGGCCAAATCTAATAGTGGCGCTTGAAAGAGCTCCTCGCAATATCCGAGTGTGGGATGACTTGTTTGGCAAGCCTCTCCATGGTGGTAGGAAGGATGATCAGAGTGAGGATTCGGTTGACCAGACTCTTGGCTACAGAGACTGGACCTGGTGGAAGAGAGGGTGGTGCTTAACCGACTGGAATCAATATCTTCAGCATTCCAACCGACCAACTGTTTGCACTGGTCCGACTTGGACAGTGTTGTCCTGCGCTGCCCAGCTGAGTTGGACATGAAGCTGTATATGGTGGATGTTTTTTTTTTTTTCTGGTGCACTGGCAGCAGGCACAGTTTCATTACGCCCAGGGCCACGGCCTCTGCGTGCATCATCATCATTACGCCCACTTTCCCGTTCCTCAGTGCTCGCATTCTTCATATTAATGGTTTAGTCACTAGATGGGGCGCAGATTGTTTTACTGTCCACTAAAGACACAGTTTTCGGATGTTGGACATTGTATGTCACAGAAACCCACAGAATATGGACACTATATTAGGCCCAGATTATTGGAATTTGTAATACAGACACTGTTTGCAGATGTAGTACACTATTGGTTACAGAGCACCACAGATTATGTACACTAAATTAGGCCCATATTATTAGAATTTGTAATACAGACACTGTTTGCAGATGTCGTTCAGTATTGGTTACAGAACACCACAGATTATGAACACTATATTAAGCCCAGATTATTGGAATTTGTAATGCAGACACTGTTTGCAGATGTAGCTCAGTAATTTTGATACAAAGCCAACACACTATGGACACTAGATGTGGCCCAGATTATTAAAGACACAGTTTACGTATGATGTTCAGTATATGTCACTAATAGGTATAAAATAAAAATATCTTGCTGCTGTCAAACACACACAGTAGTCCTTAAAAGGACTTTGGGGTCTTTGAGAAGCTTTTGGTACTAAAAACAGCAAATCTCTCTCCCTGCACTATCTGTCCCTTCTGAAGCACTTTCCCTGAGACTGCAGGAGGTAAATAGATTGCTACTCTAAAACATACACACACACACACACACACACACACAGTAGTCCTTAAAAGGACTTTTGGGTCTTGGAAAAGCTTTCTCTTTCCCTTCCTATGCTCTACTCTCCCTGTCTACGTCTGAGCCGAACATGCGTCATGGGTGCTTTATACCATATGATGACGCGTTCCGGCCAGCCAATTACTAAAATGCCAGCAGCCAACATGCCAACAGTGAGGGCAGTACTTACCTGCACCTTTATTGGCTGCTTAAAACCCACAAATCGTGTGGGGCGGAGACTCGAGCATTGCGCTCGAGCACATTCGGTACTCAGTCGAGTACTGCCATGTGCCGAGCATAGCGATGCTCTAGCTGAACAGATATTCGGCTGAGCATGCTCACTCATCACTAATTGTCTCTAACTGTAGTTACAACTCCACACAACGGTGCTGCCTTGCACTTTGGCAGGCACCAACAGGCTCAAGGACTGGCCCACCTTCTGTTCTACATGTGTGTAGGGCTGGACCAGCAGAAGATGGGATTGACAGACAGAGGTGGTGGAGCCTTGACTGGCTAAAACTGGATGCATTCCACTGGGTGATTTAGCGGTAGCTGTGGTAGGTTGGACCACCACATCGGAGCCACGGTTCTCCCAGGCCACTTGATGGTGATGCTGCATATCTTGACACAGGGCCTTGGTGCCAACATTGGCACCCTGGCAACTCTTCACCTTCTGCCCACATATTCTACATATGGCCATGTTGGCTCGACTGGCGGCCACGAAAAAAACTGCCACACCGCCGAGTACCTGATTTTCTCCCCAACATTATTCACTGGCTGACTGCTAACGCCGCTGCTTCCGTGAACCAGTGCACCCTCCATTCCGGGCAGGTAGGCTGCTGCCAGCGTGTGGTTTATCCCGTGCCAGTTTGGCTCCCAACCTCCCACTGCTGCCACCCTGCTGACTCCCGGCCACGCTAGCGACTTTCTAGCTCAGCCGCTGCCACCCTCCTCTCCTGATGATGACGAAACCCCTTCTATACCTGGCTCCCAAGTGCGATCAGCTTCATCATCATTGAGTAGTGTTTGCACATCACTGATGTCCTCCTCAACGGCTTCTAGTTCAGGAGCCTGACCACTCGCAACACAAGCTCCCATGCCACTCTCCTCATCACTACTTGCTCACCTAGAGGAGGAAGCGATGGATGTCTCCTCCACATCTTGGCTGGGCAGTGGCTGCTGACTGTCCTCTAGTAGCTCTTCCTTGCTGAAAACTGAGCCCACTGCATGTAGTACTTATCGCAGAGAGGGAACAGAAAAGGCCAGAGGCAGGTTGAGGACAGGTGAGGGCACAGGGCCTGCTCCCGGGCCATGCCAACTAAGGGTTTTGTCTGACTGTTGTCTGGGGGTGTCTGATGTCACTGGGATGATGTGGATGACCGAGTTAACTAATCAAGAACCGCTGGGTTGCTGGACAAGACACGACTGGTAGATGACACCAGGAGCTCAGGTCTCTCGCTGTGACTACTGCTGCCACGAACCCTTACTCTGCTGCGACCTCTGCTTGTGCAAGAAACATTCAGGCCTCTGCCACTCATCTGTGCATGGCCTTGCACTTCTTTGCCTGACATACTTGTAGCTGAACTAAATAAATAAATTGAAAAACCCCTAAAAGCAACAAATATATTTTTTATTTTTGTACTGAAATAGGCCACTAAATGCTTTCACCACAATTAACTGCAGAAATGCACAGAGAATATAGTTTTTGTTGTACTAAAATACGACTCCATCACGCTTGCCAAGAAAAAAATTAAAGAGTGAACTGAATGTACATATTTCTCAAAGTACTAAAATAATCCCTATATGCTTACAACAGAAATCACTGTGGCAGTGCACTGAGAATATATTTCTTGTTGCACTGAAATTGGCCACTATATGCTTTGACCAGAAAAAAATTAGAGTGAAGTGTGTATATATATTTCTTGAAGTAATGAAATATGCCCCTATACTCTTTCAACAGAAATAACTGCAACAGTGCATATATATTTTCTTTTTTTACTGAAATACACCCCTATACACTCTCAACAGAAAGCACTGCAACAGTGCAGTTCGTATATATATTTTTCTTTTTTTACTGTAATATGCCCCTATACCCTTTTCACCAGAAATAACTGCAGAAGTGACCCGAGAATATATATTTCTTGTTGGACGGAAAAATGCCACTATAATATTTAACTAGAATTAGAGTGAAGTGCGTATATATTTTTCTTTTTTTACTGAAATATGACCCTATACGCTTTCACCAGAAATAACTGCAACAGTGCAGTGCATTTATATTTTTATTTTTTTAATGAAATAAGCCCCTATAGTCTTTCTCTAGAAATTAAAGCAACAGTGCAGTCCGTTTAAATGTTTAGTGTATTACTGAAGTACCGCTCTATACTCTTTTACCAGAAATGACTTCAAATGTTCTGTGCATTCATATTTTTCGTGTATTACTTACATACCGCCCTATACACTTTCACCAGAAATGACTGCAAACGTGCAGTGCGCTTATATTTTTCATGTATTAATGAAATACCGCCCTGTGCTCTTTCCTTAGAAATGACTGCAAACGTGTAGTGCATTTATATTTTTTGCGTATTACTGAAATACCGCCCTATACTGTTTCACCAGAAATGACTGCAAATGCGCAGTGCGTTTACATTTTTTGTGTATTACTGAAATACCGCCCCATATTCTTTCACCAGAAATGACTGCAAACGTGTAGTGCATTTAAATTTTTTATGTATTACTGAAATACCGCCCTATACTCTTTCACCAGAAATGACTGCAAATGAGTTTAGCGTAAATAACAACAAAAGTGACCTGCGCATATATTTATCTTTTTCCACAGATAAAAGCCACTAAAGGCTTTTCAACATAGCACTTGCACCCCAATAACTAATTGCTGTAATGACATAGCTGTATTATGAGACAATCTGGATCCCAAAGTAATGTTTCCATGCACTTTTCAATCCCTTTTTTTCACAATGAGAATTTTCCTATGACTCTCCCTAGCATCTGCACACGTCTCTCCATGCCTGTGAAATGATTCCTCTCACTATCCTTTCCCTGCACTAGTAAATCACTTCTTCCCTTTTTTTTTTTTACAATTCGTTTTTTTTTTTCACTCTCCCTAGCGCCTGCAGACACATCTGTTCCTGAACAAAGTACGATCAAGAATGGCAGAATCTAAGATGGCCACCATATTTATAAGGCTGTGACATCACCGGGCTGGCTGGCTGCAGATTGACATTGCCATTGCATGGCATTATGGGTAATCCCGCCTTCCCAGAGAGCCTTGCCCCATGTCCTCACCAGGTAGCCACCATTTCAGCCACTATTGTAGCCGCCATGTTAGAAAAAGTATGATTCGTTACCACGAAGCACAAGTAAATTCGCATTCTAAACTAATTCCACTTCTTCAGCTTCAATTTGCTCATCTCTACACAAAAATATTCCTAAATGACAGCTCATAAACAAACTATACACTATACCTTCAATTGAATAATTATTACCAGTTGGAATATCTTTTTTATAGTGTTAGTTAACCCCATCCCAACCAGTGCCGTAACAGTACGGCGCAGCGGGACGTGACTTGCCGCACAGTGCCGTAGTATTACGGTGCAAAGATCAGGCAGGTGAGGGAGCCCATTGAGTCCCCGTGCTGCTGTGGCGGGGACCGAATTGGTAAGAAGGCAGCCTGATGCCATGCAGAGGCTGCCCAATGCCTTGCACGGCATCGGGACCTGCCTTCTAGGGGTGCCCAGGAGATCCAGACTCAGGCTCGGTCTCCTAGGCAACCTGTTAGTGTGTGACTCAGTGTCATACACTAATAGGCAATGCATTACAATACAGATGTATTGTAATGCATTGCAGAGAGGATCAAACCCCCAAAAGTTAAAATCAGTAATAAAGTAAAAAAGAAAAAAGTTAAGAAAGTGTTCTTAATTAAAAATAAAGCTTCAAGTGAAAAAAAAAACGCCCTTTTCCCTGATTTTAAAATAAAAATAGAAACAACAAAGAAAAACACACATTATGTATTGTCGCAACCGTAACGACCGGCTCTATGAATATATCACATGATCCACCCGGTCCGATAAACACCATAAAAAATTACATTAAAACTGTGTAAAAAAAGACGTTTTTGTCAGCTTACATCTCAAAAAGTGCAACACCAAGCGATCAAAAAGGTGTATGTCCCACAAAATGATACCAATATAACCTTCGCCTCATCCCGCAAAATAAAATCGCTCTAAAAATAAAATAACTATAGCTCTCAGAACATGGAGACACTAAAACATCTTTTTTTTTGTTTCAAATGTGCTATTATTGTGTTAAAGTGAAATACAAAAAAAAAAAGTATACATATTAGGTATCGCCGCATCCGTAACAACCATCTCTATACAAATATCACATGACCTAACCCCTCAGGGGAACAGCGTAAAAAAAATCAAAAAATAAAATAAAAACTGTATCACAAAAAGCTATCACCTTACATCAAAAAAAATTGCAACACCAAGTGATCAAAATGGCATATGCCCCCCAAAATAGTACCAATCAAACAGTCACCTCATCCCGCAAAAAATTAGACCCTACCTAAGACAATCGGTCGGAAAATAGAAAAGCTATCACTTTCAGACAATGGAAACACTAAAATATGATTTTTTTTTTTGCTTCAAAAATGCTATTATTGTGTAAAACTTAAATAAATAAGAAAAAGTACACATTAGGTATTGCCAAGTCTGTTACAATCTGCTCTATAAAAAATATCACATGACCTAACCCCCCCAGATGAAAGCTGTAAAAATACATAAATAAAAACTGTGCCAAAATTACCAATTTTTTGGTCACCTTACCCCATAAAGTGTAATAATGAATGATCAAAAAATCACATGTACCCTAAAATGGTACCAATAAAAACATCAACTCTTCCTGCAAAAAACGAGCCCCTGCACAAGAAAATTGACAGAAAAACAAAAAAATAAGGCTTTCAGAAAATAGAGACACAAAAACATAAATTTATTTTTCAAAAATGCTTTATTATGTAAAACTGAAACAAACAAAGTAGACATATTTGTAATTATTGTGTCCGTAACAACCTGCTCTATAAAAATAGCACATGATCTACCCTTTCAGATGAATCTTGTAAAAAATAATAACTGTGCCAAAACAGCATTTTTTTGTTACCTTGCCTCACAAAAATGAAATATAGAGCAATTAGAAATCATATGTACCCCAAAATAGTACCAATAAAACTGGCATCTTATCCCCTAGTATCCCCTACTGTAAGGTGCTTTAGGTGGTCTTCAAATGGGACATGACATCTAAAAACCAGTCCAGCAAAATCTACCTTCCAAAAACCATATGGCGCTCCTTTTCTTCTGCACCTTGCTGTGTGCCCTTACATCAGTTTATGTTAACCGCAGAATCAGGGCAATAAATATTGAGTTTTGTTTGGTTGTTAAACCTCGATGTGTTAAAGAAAAAAATCGATTAAAATGGAAAATCTGCAAAAAAAGTAAAATTTTGAAATTTCATTTCTCTTTTCCTTTAATTCTTGTGGAACACCTAAAGGGTTAACAAACTTTGTAAAATCAGTTTTGAGTAGCTTGAGGGGTGTAGTTTCTACAATGGGGTCATTTATGGGTGGTTTCCACTATGTAAGCCCTACAAAGTGACTTCAGACCTGAACTGGTCCTAAAAAAGTGGGTTTTGGAAATTTTCTTGAAAAATTTCATAATTGCTTTAAGTTCTATGCCTTCTAACATCCTAAAAAAATAAAACTACATTTAAAAAATGATGCCAACATAAAGTAGAGATAAAGGTAATGTTCAGTAATAAATATTTTATGAGGTATCATTTTCTAAAAGCAGAGAAATTGAAATTTTTGAAAATTTTTGTGTAAATTTGGGGTTTTTTCATAAATAAAGGTGAAATATATTGACTCAAATTTATGACTATCATGAAGTAGAATGTGTCACGAGAAAACAATCTCACTCTTGGATAACAATCTCTTGGATAAATAAAAGTGTTCCAAAGTTATTACCACATAAAGTGACACATGTCAGCAAAAAATGGCCTGGGCAGGAAGGTGAAAAACGGTGAAAACTGGTCCGGGGTTGAAAGGGTTAATGACATACGTACACACACACACAACATAATGCACATTTCCATGGTATCCATGAAAACTGCATTGTTTAAATGTGTACACCAAACCTCCACAGTGCCAGAGAAGGTTTCCAGCTTTTGACTGTTGGCCACCTTCACATATCTTGGCTCCCTATGTCCAGACCAAATGGTCAGATTTGCAAAACCCTGCTTCAACCTGCATCTTTTACCTTCTTTTTTAAATTTGGTGGTCACTTGAGAAAGACTTCTCAAGCACAGCGACACACTGATTTTGACATGAATGTAAATAAAATAATCCTCATGCAGCCTCTCAATCCATACAACAAATTTAGTGAGTATATGAGGGAGGCTGAATGCTAATGGGGACTTACATTTTTATAAATGTAGGCAATTGTGCTAAGAAGCATATTCCCCTATTAAAAAGAAGGCTTGCCTGGGGCACTAACATTTGTGCTGTCTTGATATTGCGGTCAAATTCATACAAAGTACTGTATTTTGTAAATTGTTCTTCCTTCCCTGCCACTGGGTCATGGTTTAAGAGAAACTCATTGGGATGGGAATTTATTAACTCTGACTTTTGCATATGCCAGTCTTGATCTATTTTGTGTTGGAGTGAGATGTACCTAATTAAAGTGAGGCAGGCCTCTTAAAGGGGTTGACCCATCTCATGCATTGGTGTCATATCGCTATTCATAATCGGTCACTGTGAACCAGTGTACTGCATTATCTCTTCACAAAAGACAACAAAAGCCATTGATAAGCCTTTGAAAGAGTGTATTTAATGCACCATTGCTATGCAGAAAGTGCATCAAGAGACCAAATAAGAATGGATACTTCTATATGCCACCACTGTATGATAGGTGTGGGTCTCTATCTCTAGAATGGAGCTCACAAAGTGAAGGAGAGTGGACTGCACATTTTCAGCCACCCTCCATTCATTGCTATGGGAGTGCCAAAATATACAAGCTCCACACTCATCTATTTTTAAAAGTCCCATAAAAATAAATGGGAAGAACACAGTGCAAGTGCATCCACCGCTCCATTCACTTCTCTATGAGCCTGACGGAAATAACTGAGCCAGTGCTCGGCTATTTTCATTAGTCCCATAGAAATGAATGGAGGGAGGCTACGCATGCGTGGTTCGCTTTTAAAAAGTGTCAAGTGATTTATGTATTTTTACAAAACTCTATTGGCTTAAGTAAGTGTAATCCTATTTTATTAAAATAGTTTTTTTAGAACTTCTTTATTGTCACAAAGTTCAAGCTTGACCACATAACTCTGGGAAATCAAGGCCATATTTATTACTATGTAGTATTGATAGGTAACGTATTGTATGTATCCTAAAAAAGATTTAGATTTTTGTAATATACTTTATTTATTTTACTGGTTTAGTAACCTAATAGACACCTAAATTTCAGGGTGTCTATAGTATTTTAAAATCTGTAGACTTGTACATTGCGGACATTTCAGGAGTGTACAGATTTCACTGTGGGTCCGCAGTGAGTGGTGTACTGGCAGGATCACACATCACTGCTCCTGTATCTGCCCATTTCTCTCTGGTAAAGCCTAGCATGGCATATCAGTGCTTGTGTCTGTACTTGTCTCATTGTGGCCCCATACTGGAATCCATATACGTGTACAGTGGTGTACTGATTCAGAAACACTCTAGTCACCTCAAACTTCGGGTGCCTATTAGGTCAGTAAAACAGTAAAATAAGTAACTATACCATATAATGTCCATAATCTGTGGTGTTCTGTAACCAATACTGTAGAACATCTGCAAGCAGTATCTGTATTACAAATTCCAATATTCTGGGCAACATCTAGTGTTGATACTAGTGTTGATTCTAGCTGAGATACCGTGACGTGGTGTTTGAAGGGGCTCCGATATGTTCCTGATTGGAAATATTGGCAAATCTCTCAGCTTTTAACATCCGAGTGAGGGATTAGCCAGTGTTGTCAGTTGCTTATCCATGTGGTGCATCTTTCTCTGTGAGTTATGTGTTTATATATTTTCATCCGCACATGTTTTATTTTGTGTAGGATGTTTGTGTGGTGCTTGTGGTTCGCGCCGGTATCCTCCATTGTATGCAATTTTTGCTGGGGATAGCCGTTCGCTGCGAACCACATGCGGAGGAACTGCCCCCAGTTAGAAACACGCCACAGTGTTTGGGGTTTGGAGCAGTCCCACCCATTTAGGCCACGTTTATTTCTGTGATTCTTGCAACATCTAGTGTCCATAATCTGTGGTGTTCTTTAACCAATACAGTAGAACATCTGCAAAAAGTTTCTGTATTACAAATTCCAATAATCTGGGCCTAATATAGTGTCCATAATCTGTGGTGTTCTGTAACCAATACTGTAGAACATCTGCAAAAAGTTTCTGTATTACAAATTCCAATAATCTGGGCAACATCTAGTGTCCATAATCTGTGGTGTTCTTTAACCAATACTGTAGAAAATCTGCAAATAGTGTCTGTTTTGCAAATTCCAATAATCTGGGCCTAATATAGTGTCCATGTTCTGTAACCAATAATGTAGAAAATCTGCAAACAGTTTCTGTATTACAAATTCCAATAATCTGGTCAACATCTAGTGTCCATAATCTGTGGTGTTCTTTAACCAATACTGTAAAAAATCTGCAAACAGTGTCTGTATTACAAATTCCAATAATCTGGGCCTAATATGGTGTCCATATCCTGTGGTGTTCTGTAACCAATACTGTAGAACATCTGCAAACAGTTTCTATATTACAAATTCTAATAATCTGGGCAACATCTAGTGTCCATAATCTATGGTGTTCTTTAACCAATACTGTAGAACATCTGCAAACAGTTTCTGTATTGCAAATTCCAAAATTCTGGGCAACATCTAATGTCCATAAGCTGTGGTGTTCTGTAACCAATACTGTAGAATAGGTATGCTCACTCTGCGGTTCTCCAGATGTTGTAAACTACAACTCCCAGCATGCCTGGACAACCTACAGCTATCAGCCTACAGCAGGGCATGGTGGGAGTTGTAGTTTTACAACAGCTGGAGGGCCACAGGTTGGGCATCCTGGCTGTAGAACATCTGCAAACAGTGTCTGTATTACAAATTCCAATAATCTGGGCCACATCTAGTGTCCATAATCTGTGGTGTTCTGTAACCAATACTGTAGAACATCTGCAAACAGCTTCTGTATTACAAATTCCAATAATATGGGCCACATCTAGTGTCCATAATCTGTGGTGTTCTGTAACCAATACTGTAGAACATCTGCAAACAGTTTCTATATTACAAATTCCAATAATCTGGGCCAAATCTAGTATGCATAGTCTAGTGTTCTTTAACCAATATTGTAGAACATCTGCAAATAGTTTCTGTATTACAAATTCCAATAATCTGGGCCTAATATAGGGTCCATATTTTGTGGTTTTCTGTGCCATATACTGTCCTGCATCCGAAAACTGCGTCTTTTGCGGAGAGTAAAATAGTCTGTGCCACATCTAGTGACAAAACCATTAATATGTAGAAGGAGAGCACTAAGGGACAGGGAAGTGGACATGATGCTGATGATGCACACAGAGTCCATGGCCGTGGGCGCAATAAAACTGCCTGCTGCCAGTGCACCAGAAAAAAAAAAACATCCCCAGCTTCATGTCCAATTTAGCGGTGCAGTGCAGGACAACACTGTCCAAGTCGGACCAGTGCAAACAGTTGGTCGGTTGGATTGCTGAAGATAATGCTTCCAGTCGGTTAAGCACCACCCTCTCGTCCAGTCTCTGTAGCCAAGAGTCTGGGCAACCGAATCCCCACTTTGATCTCCTTCCTCCCACCATGGAGAGGCTTGCCAAATGAGTGATCCCACACTCAGATATTCCGAGAAGCTTTTTACAGCGCCACTATTCTATTTGGCCCTCCTGTCCAGCACTCCTGAAGAGGTACCTGAGATATTTTGCCCTGATTCCAAACCTCTTGAGCCGGCACAGTCTCAAGAAGATGACGGTGGTAAACGACAATTATTCGTTCACGAGGTGAATGAGGATGAGACACAGTTGTCAATCACTGAGGTTGTGGTTAGGTCAAGTCAGGAGGATGAGCAGAGTGAGGAAGTGGAAGAGGAGGTGGGGGAGGTGTCGGTGAAAAGCAGAGCGAGGACAGCAGTACAGAGGGTGCGGGATCCACAACAGTCTGGAAAAGGCAGTGGGGTTTCAAACGGGAGAAGTCGGCCCACACCAAACAGGCCTGCAACCAGTACACCGAGCACCCCCATGCGTAAATCTACCTTGCCAAAGAGTAGGTGTTCCGCAGTATGGCGTTTTTTTTAGGAAAGTGCAGATGACAAAGGAGTGGTAGTTTACACCCTGTGCCGTACTCAAAATGAGCCCGGGCGTGAACACTAGCAACCTCACCACCACCAGCATGATCCGCCACATGGCATCCAAGCACCTAATAAGTGGGCCGAACGCCTGGGTACACAATCTGGGTCTGATAGTCAAACCTCTGCCTCCTCTTCCCCTGTGTTTCGCACTGCTGGCTAATCCTCTGTCGAAGGCGCAGGCCCGGATGCCCTCGCCCTGCACCTGGACCGTCGCATGAACCGTCAGCAACAACATCCACTTCCCTGTCCAGCGCATTGTCCAAATGTCGATAACACAGGCATTTGAACGCAAATAAACACCCACCCACAGGCCATAGCACTAAATGTGCAAGTTTTGAAATTACTGGTCCTTGAAGTATTACCATTTAGGCTTGTGGACAGAGAGGCCTTCCGCAGCCTGATGTCGGCGGCCGTCCTCAGTAAGCAGTCCCCAGACGCCACTATTTTTCATGGTATGCCATGCCTGACTTACACCAGCATTTGTCCCAGAACATCACCTGTGCCCTGACCAACGCACTTACTAGAAAGGTCCACTTCACCACAGACACATGGCCAAGTGCTGGTGGATAGGGATGCTACATTTCCTGACCGCACACTGGGTGAATGTTGTGGAGGCCGGTAGTAAGTTATACCCTGGGATTGCACAGGTGCTACCCACGCCCAGGATTGCGGACCTTACGTCCACCAGGGTCTCCGCCAGCAGCTTTGTTACTGGATCCAACCCCACTTCTCCTCCTCTGCCACCTCCTCCTCCACTTCCACCTCTCAGCAGTCAACCATCAGTCGCTAGCTGGAAGCAGTGAAGCATTGCTGTGGGTAAGCGTCAAAAGGCCGTGCTGAAGCTGATCTGCTTAGGGGACAAACCACACACCACCACAGAGCTATGGCAGGGTATAAGGGACCAGACCGAGCTGTGTCTCTCGCCACTCAACCTACAACAAGGCATGGTTTTGTCTGACAATGGCCGTAACTTGGTGGAGGCTTTGGAGCTCGGCCACCTCACATACATCCCATGCCTAGTCCAAATCTTAAACTTAGTTGTTCAGCGGATTTTCAAAACACCAATTTGCAAGAGCTACTAGTGAAGTAGTGCTGCATTTGTACCCATTTCCGCAAGTCGTCCACAGCTTCAGCCGGTCTGTCAACGCTGCAGCAGCGCATGCGGCTTCCAGCTCACCGACTGTTGTGCGACGTGAGCACGCTCTTGAACTCTACTTTTTACATGTTGGCCAGGCTTTGAGAGCAGCAGAGAACAGCGACCAGCTGCAACATGGTTGTCGCCTTTCGAGTCAACTGCCACTATTCACATGTGAGGAGTTGGCATTGATGTTAGACCTCTTAAACTTTCATGAATCCCATATACAATTAAAAATAATGGAAAGAATGTTTCTTAACAATTTTTCCTGTGAATTTTTTTTTTTGTTTTTTTGGGGGGTTGTGTGTATTTTTGTAAATCTGTAAAAGTGGCGTACAACTCAGACAACATGGTTCCCAGCAGAGACCTGGGAATCCAAGATGAATCCAGACATCCTCCCCACACTGTTCCCGATCCATTTTGGTGGTGTTTCTGTCACTTTCTGACCTTTTCCAATGGACCAGGCTCCCTCCCCAGGGGGTGATAGCCAGACCACCCACAGTTCATCTTCTCGGCGCGAATTGGACCATTAGGAGGAGGAGCTGGAGACAGTTGCCTTTGCTACAGAGGGTAGCACTCATGGAACTTTATTTCCATCTGTTCAGTGTGGATGGGCAGAAGAGGAGGAGGAGGATGATAAGATGGAGACTCATCCTGATGTCGACATCGATGTCTTGCCTGTTGGTACTCTGGCACAAATGGCTGACTTCATGTTAGGTTGCCTTTCCCGCAACCCTCGCGTTATACATTTTATATAACACGGATTACTGGGTGTTCACCCTTCTCGACCCCTGCTACAAAGAGAACTTCTCATCTGTAATTCCTGTGGTGGAGAGGATGAGTAAAACGGTACCAGAAGGTACTTGTTGAGAGATTACTCCAAAATTTTCCACCTGACAACACGGACGGCAGAGTCCGTACTTCCTTAGACAGCCGATGAAGGTAAACAAGGGGAACACACAGCAGTTCCAACAAAGGCAGGGCAACACTCTCCAAGGCATGGGACACTTTCATGACACCCTGCCAGCAACTTCACCCTGAAGCATGGCCTAGTGGTACAAGGAGGGAAAAGTTTTGGAAGATGGTGAAGGAATACATAGCAGACCGTGTCAGTGTCCTAAATGATCCCTCAGTGCCTCACAACTACTGGATGTCGAAGCTGGACATGTGGCACGAACTTGCGCTCTAAGCCTTAGAGGTGCTGACCTGCCCTGCCGCCAGCATTTTGTCTGAGCGTGTATTTAGTGCTGCTGGTGGCATTATAACAGATACGCGTATCCGCTTGTCCACTGGCAATGCTGACAGATTGACTCAGATAAAAATTAACAAGCCTGAATTGCCCCTGACTCCTCAACTCCACCAGAGGAGAGCTGAGCTTATGATGAACATGAAGGCAATTTCAATCTATCATTTATAATGTACTCAATCTACTGTAGTGTATTCCCATGCCCCTTTTTCAGCACAAAAAGAGTATATGGTTGAATCTTGTTTTCTCCTCCTCCTCCTTCTCATCCAGATTGTATATATTCCCTCCACTCTAATTATTTTATAGGGTCAGCTTAACTGCAGGCCCTCAACTCAATTTTTTTTACAGGGTCAGCAGAACAGCATGCACTCACATATAATGTTTTAGAGCGTCAGCTGTACAGCATGCACTCGCATATGTTTAAACACCTCAGCCCCCCTAGCTTAAACACCCTTAATGACCAGGCCACTTTTTACAA
This sequence comes from Bufotes viridis, assembly GCA_033119425.1. Lineage (NCBI taxonomy): Eukaryota > Metazoa > Chordata > Amphibia > Anura > Bufonidae > Bufotes > Bufotes viridis. The sequence goes on from CM065591.1 coordinate 111,014,874, forward strand.
TTCTGCACTACACTACTTTCACCGTTTATTGCTCCGTTATGCAACTTACCACCCAAATGAATTTTACCTTCTTTTCTTCTCACTAATAGAGCTTTCATTTGGTGGTATTTTATTGCTGCTGACATTTTTACTTTTTTTGCTATTAATCAAAAATGACCGAAATTTTTGCAAAAAAATGAAATTTTTCACTTTCTGTTGTAATTTTTTTTTTTTAAAACTACATTTCTATATACATTTTTCACAAAATTTATTGTTCTACATGTGTTTGTTAAAAAAAATCCAATAAGTGTATATTTATTGGTTTGGGTAAAAGTTATAGCGTTTACAAACTATGGTGCAAAAAAGTGAATTTCCGCATTTTGAAGCAGCTCTGACTTTCTGAGCAGCTGTCATGTTTCTTCAGGTGCTAGAATGTCAGGATAGTATAAATACCCCCCAAATGACACCATTTTAGAAAGAAGACACCCCAAAGTATTCGCGGAGGGGCATGGTGAGTTCATGTATCATTTAATTTTTTTCACAAGTTAGCGGAAAATGACACTTTCTGAGGAAAAAAAATAATAAAGTTTCCATTCCTGCTAACTTCTGGCAAAAAATAAATAAAATCTCCCACGGACTCACTATGCCCCTCAGTGAATACCTTGGGGTGTCTACTTTCCGAAATGGGGTCAGTTGTGGGGTGTGTTTACTGTTCTGGCATTTTGGGTGGGGCTAAATTGTGAGCAGCCATGTAAAACCTAAAGGTACTCATTGGAAAAGTGTCACTCATATGGTATCGCCATACTCAGGAGAAGTAGGGCAATGTGCTTTGGGGTGTATTTTTACATATACCCATGTTGGGTGAGATAAATATCTCGGTAAACTGACAACTTTGTATAAAAAAATGAAAAAGTTGTCGTTTACAGCGATATTTCTCACACAAAGTATTGGTATATATAAAAATACACCCCAAAACTCATTTTCCTAATTCCTCAGAGTACGGCGATACCACATGAGTGACATTTTTTGCAGCCAAGATGCGCAAAGGGGCCCAAATTCCAATGAGTACCTTTAGGATTTCACAGAGCATTTTTAAGCATTTGGATTCTCACGCTTTAGAACCCTAAAATGCCAGGGCAGTATAAATACCCCACATGTGACCCTATTTTGGAAAGAAGACACCCCAATGTATTCTGTGAGGGGCATGGCAAGTTCACAGAAAAAAAAAATTTGGGCACAAGATAGCGGAAATTGATATATATATATATATATATATATATATATTTTTTTTACAAAGTCTCATATTCCACTAACTTGTGACAAAAATAAAATTTTGCATGAACTCACCATACCCCTCACGGAATACCTTGGGGTGTCTTCTTTCTCAAATGGGGTCACATGTAAGGTGTTTGTACTGCCCTGGCATTTGAGGGTCTCCGCAATCATTACACGGTTGGCCAGCATTAGGATTTTCTGCTATTCTCCTTATATTGAGCATACGGGTAATGAGATTTTTTTTCCGCTCAGTCACTGGGCTGAAAAACAAAAAATGAACAGCACAGATTTTTTCATTCAGTATCGATCATCGTGGATGAAAAAAATCTCTGCCAAAATCAGTGACTGCTGGTGCGGTGGGCTGGCCGCTAACTACCTAACAAGTAGCTAACTAACTGGCGGTGATAAGGGACCCTTATGCCCCATTCACGCAATTGCGGACAAGAAAAGCCATTTTCTATATAGTTCTGGCAATCTGCGGATCTGCAAAATGCGGAAAGCACATTGCCGGTGTCCGTATTTTTGCGGATCCGCGGATCCGTGGATCCGCAAAACACATATGGACATGTGAATAGAGCCTTACAGTGGGGTGATTAGTGACAAGGGGGATCAGGGAGTCTATATGGGGTGATCAAGGGGTTAACAAGGGGTTAATAAGTGATGGGCGGGGTAGTGTAGTGTGGTGCTTGGTGCAACTTTACATAGCTACCTGGTCCTCTGGTGGTCGATCCCAGCAAATGGGACCACCAGAGGACCAGGTAGCAGGTATATCAGACGCTGCTAACAAAACAGTGTCTGATATACATCTTTGATGCGATTTATTTCGCATCTTCAGCCTGCCAGCGATTGATCATCGCTGGCAGGCTGCAGTATACCCGCGAGACCCGTGCCACTGTGAGCGAGCTGTTCACAGCTAATCTGGCGTCTTGCGAGATGACGCGCCGATGCGTCGAGCCAGAATAAGAGGACCGCCAGCCCGACGCATCCGTGCGTTAGGCGGTCCTCAGGTGGTTAAGAGCGTCAGATGAACAGCATGCACTCGCATATAATGTTTTAAAGCATCAGCTGAACAGGATGCTCTCACATATAATGTTTTAGAGCATCAGCTGAACCGCATGCACTCGCATGTAATGTTTTAGCGCATCAGCTCACCAACAGGCTCTCGCCCTAATTTTTAGGAGGGTCAGCTCAGCAGCAGGCCCTCGCCCTAATGTTTTGAGGGTCACCAGCAGGCCACCAATCATAATATTTCAAGGGTGTGTATGATGCCCTTCTTTATGTGTAATAAATGGTGTATTGTAGTGGCGGTTCCTTGTAATTGTTGGCATCCCTTTCACTTAGTACATAGGATTTATAAGTGTAGGAGTCCCACTGAATGAGGCTCTCCTTTATGTGATGTACAGGCTGTTTCAGAGTGCCTCTTGCTTGTAATTTTTGGCAGCACTTGCACTTTACATACAATTGAATATAAAGGAAAAAATGTTTCTTAACAATTTTTCCTGTGAAATCGTTGTTTTTTTTTTTTGTAAATCTGTAAAAGTGGCGTACAACTCAGACAACATGGTTCCCAGGAGCGACCTGGAAGTACAAGATGCATCCAGACATCTTCCCCACGCTGTTCCCGATCCATTTCGGTGGTGTTTCTGTCACTTTCTGACCTTTTCCATTGGACCAGACACCCTCCCCTCTTCAGAGCAGGGGGTGCCTGGTTGTCTCCCATTGACTTCCATTATACTCGGGTGCTCGGCCAAGCACACGAATATAGCAATTTGTTCGGGCCAAGCACCCAAACACCCAAATACTTTGGTGCTCACTCATCACTAATTTCCACCAAACATTAATTGAGGCCTGCGATATACCTGCTTCCACAAAATACTGATTGAGGGGTTTGATATACCCGTTTCCACCAAATCTTAATTGAGGCCTGTGATATACTTGCTTCCACAAAATACCGATTAAGGGGTTTGATATACCTGCTTCCACAAAATACTGATTAAGGGCTGCGATATACCTGCTTCCACAAAAATACTGATTAAGGGGTTCGATATACTTGTTTCCACCAAATATTGATTGAGGCCTGCGAGATACCTGCTTCCACAAAATATATACATAAGACAAGGACCCTTCTTTGTTCGGGTGTTGGCGGATATGTGTGGGCTGGCATGAGGAAATTCAATTACAATTGGTTGTCACAAATTTTGAATTCCTCTTAGATGCATGCCTTATTCATTTTTAGAAATGTGAGGTAGTCCACACTGTCGTGGGCTAGGCGAGTGAGCTTATCAGTCACGATCCCCCTGCTGCGCTGAACATCCTTTCGAACAGGACACTCGACGATGGGCAAGCCAAGAGTTCCATAGCAAATTGTGCAAGCTCTGGCCACAGGTCAAGCCTGCACACCCAGTAGTCCAGGGGTTCCTCGCTTCTCAGAGCGCCCATACTGCCGTTAACGCGATGTACACAGACACCTGTCAGTCTAGGTGTTCCCTAGGTGTTCGTATAGGTAGTCGCTAACGGCACGTTGCTGCTGGAGCAGCCTATCAAGCATATACAAGATGGAGTTCTAGCGAATTGGTCTGTCACAAATAAGACGCCTGACGGGCAAGTGGTGTTGCTGCTGAACGTCAGCAAGGCGAACCATGGTCATTGTACTATATAGGGCCACTGGTTGTCATTATACTGTACAGGAGCCACTGGTGGTCATTATACTGTGTGGGAGCCACAGAGGGATATGTAAATGTACAAAAATTCCTCAAGGGGGCTCACTGAGATTTGTTGCCCAAGGGCCCACATGAACCTGGAGCCGGCCCTGTCTCCAGCCACATAATCACAAGTTCTTTTCTGTCAGGTGAATGCCTAATTTTTGGGGCCTGTACTCCGTGGCCTACAATGAAATTTGTCTAGTCTCCAGCAGGGCAACTTTTTTGAGAGTTTCCCTTTAAGACACAGAAAAATAGCCCCTGATTAAAATACATATTTCTTTGTTGAAATTTTTGCCAATGATCCCCCTCTGGTATGTCACTGTGCATGTTGTGGGACTATTTTTGCCCTTCTAGTAAGTTTTTGGTGGCTGCAAATATGACCTGAAGGTTTTTCAGGTTCACCTGCCATTAAAGTCAATGGGGCCCACAGCGAGTGCACGGTTCGCGAACATTTAATCGCGAACGCGCGAACGTGAACCATCCCGGACGATGTTCATCCATCACTAATGAGTAGGTGGGGGGCAACAACAGTGACAGTAACAGAAGATGGTGGGCGGCAGTAGAAGAACATGGCAGCAGAAGCAGCAGGTATGTGGTATCAGGCGGGTGGCAGCATTAAAATAGTAGCTGAAGCACAAAGTCTGGAGACCTTGGCTAACCTTCTCCACTGGAGTAGAAGTACAATCATATCTGTCTGATGCATGAGAAGGGGTTGAGGTCGCTCAGGTCTCACATTCCAGAAGCATTTAGGTAGGGTTCATTAAAGTAATGTTCAATCCAGAAACGCACAATATAGTAATGCGTAGCTTAGAAGAGTATACGCTTGTTGTGCGTATACTATCATTAAAGGGATAGATTATCCTACATGCTTCGGAAGAGCAATCTTCTCTTTGGTTTTCTGTTTTGGCCAAGATCCCTTGGGGCTCATATGGAAAATTTGCTGACACATGTACATGTTACTATATTCTTGATGCTTTAGCATTTTGTCTTTATAAAAATAATAAAAAGTGAATTAACAAAAAAAATAGTGGCTGAAGTAGGTGGAAAGAAGAAACAGGCTTTTTTGACAAAGATTGGGTGTGGCACCCTAGTCTGATGTGCATCAGGCACTGGCATGGGGAAATCCTGGCTGATCCTTGCCAGATTCATCTTTACAAAAGTCAGTCTCTTCACATTTTGGGTGGAAAGTCGAGTTCTCCTTGGGGTAACTATGCACCTCGCCACAGGAAAGCTTTGTCCAGGGCAAACTTAGCCACTGGGGCCACAAATCGAGTTTGGCTGCCCAGTAGTCCAGGGGATCTTGATGTGGGGTGGCAGGGTGCAGGCCAAATATGCCATCACCTGCTGGTTCAGATTCTGCTCCATGACTTGCTGCTGCTGCTGGTGGCTGGTTTGTTCAGTAGGCGGTTGAAGAAAAGTGCTTATTAGAGACTCCAGAATTAATTTTCTGCTGATAGAGCTAGTGCTGCTCCTACCAACCCCCCTTTATGAGGATGTGGCGATGGCGCACATGCGCAGCGGCCACATGTCTGCAAAGGATGTCTCAATGGTCACGCAGGATTGCGTCCTGCGGGCGGTCGGTCTGTTCCTCCTTGGCGCGCCCGCGCGTCATCTCGCGAGCGAGATTTCCTGTGAGCAGCGCGCGTGCGCAGCGTTCCACAGGATCACGTCGAGGACAAGGTAAGCTACAGCCTGCCAGCGCTGATCGTGCGCTGGCAGGCTGTAGAAGTTAAAAATGGCATATCAGGCTGTTTTGTTAACAGCGTCTGATATGCTTGCTGATCGTTCCTTTGGTGGTCCCTTTTGCTTGGGACCACCAAAGCTATAAGTGCACCAAAGCACCACACAGACCCCCACCCATCCACCCCACCCCGTCACTGATTAACCCCTGATTAACCCCTGATGCCTGATCACCCCATGTCACCCCTGTCACCCCCTGACACTAATTACCCCCTGTAAGGCTCATTTCAGACGTCCGTTATGTGTTTCGCGGATCCATGGATCCCACGGATCCGTAAAAACAGGACACCAGCAATGTGCTTCCGCATTTTGCGGATCCGCACGTGCCAGAACTATATAGAAAATGCCTTTTCTTGTCCGCAGTTGCGGACAAGAATAGAGACATGCTCTATCTTTTTGCGGAGCTGCGGCCGGATGCTTGGGGGCCGAAACCCGGAAGTTTGCGGCCGCAGCTCCGCTAAATGCTGATGCGGCGGCGCATAGTGTGCTCTCCGCATCACCGCCAGCCCCATTCACACTGAATGGGTCCGCATCTATTCACAGAATTGCGGAATAGATCGCGGACACTTTGCGAGACGTGTGAATGGGGCCTTACTACTTTTTTGCACATTTTTGGCAGAGATTTATTCATCCACATTGATCGATGCGAATGAGGAAATCTGTGCCGTTTTTTTTTTTTGCACATTTTTGGGCAGAGATTTTTCATCCACATTGATTGATGCGAATGAAGAAAATCTGTGCCGTTCATTTTCTTTTTCAGCCCAGAGGCTGAGCGGAAAAAAAATCTCATTACCAGTATGCTCAATATAAGGAGAATCGCAGAAACTCCTAATGCTGGCCATACGTGTAATGATTGCGGAGACCCTCAAATGCCAGGGCAGTACAAACACCTCACATGTGACCCCATTTTAGAAAGAAGACACCCCAAGGTATTCCGTGAGGGTATGGTGAGTTCATGCAAAATTTTATTTTTGTCACAAGTTAGTGGAATATGAGACTGTAAAAAAAAAAAAAATCAATTTCCGCTAACTTGTGCCAAATTTTTTTTTCTGTGAACTCGCCATACCCCTCACGGAATACCTTGGGGTGTCTTCTTTCCACAATGGGGTCACTTGTGGGGTATTTATACTGCCCTGGCATTTTAGGGGTCCTAAAGCGTGAGAATCCAAATGCGTAAAAATGGCCTGTGAAATCCTAAAGGTACTCATTGGTTTTAGGGCCCCTTTGCGCATCTTGGCTGCAAAAAGTGTCACTCATGTGGTATCGCCGTACTCAGAGAAGTAGGGCAATGTGTTTTGGGGTGTATTTTTACATATACCCATACTGTGTGTGAAATATCACTGTAAGCGACAACTTTTTAAATTTTTTATTCAAAGTTGTCAATTTACAGAGATATTTCTCACACAAAGTATGGTATACTGTAAATACACCCTAAGCTACCATGCTACTCCTAATCTGCGATACCATATGTGACCTTTACAGCCGAGATAGCACAAGGGGCCCAAATTCTAACAGGTACCTTTAGGTTTATATGGTTGTCTCACAATTTAGCCCCACCCAAAATGCCAGAACAGTACAAACACCCCACAAATGACCCCATTTTGGAAGAAGACACCCCAAGGTATTCGCTGAGGGGCATAGTGAGTCCATGAACAATTTAACTTTTTGTCAAAAGTTAGCAGAAAGGTAGACTTTATGAGAAAAAACAATAAAAAATCAATTTCCGCTAACTTGTGCCAAAAAAAAAATCTTCTATGAACTCGCCATGCCCCTCACAGAATACCTTGGGGTGTCTTCTTTCCAAAATGGGGTCACATGTGGGGTATTTATACTGCCCTGGCATTTTAGGGGCCCTAAAGCGTGAGAAGAAAAATGCGTAAAAATGCCCTCCTAAAAAGGTACTCATTGGTTTTAGGGCCCCTTTCGCATCTTGGCTGCAAAAAAGTGGCACACATGTGGTATCGCCGTACTCAGGAGAAGTAGGGCAATGTGTTTTGGGGTGTATTTTTACATATACCCATACTTTGTGTGAGAAATATCTCTGTAAATTGACAACTTTGAATAAAAAAATGTAAAAGTTGTCGTTTACAGCAATATTTCTCACACAGCATGGGTATATGTAAAATACACCCCAAACACATTGCCTACTCTCTGGAGTCGACGATACCACATGAGTGGCACTTTGCAGCCAAACAAAGGGGCCTAAAGCCAATAATACCTGCTAGAGATTTCACAGGCCATTTTACGCATTTGGATTCTCACGCTTTAGGGCCCCTAAAATGCCAGGGCAGTATAAATACCCCACATGTGACCCCATTTTGAAAGAAGACACCCCAAGGTATTCCGTGAGGGGCATGGCGAGTTCACAAATTTTATTTTTGGCACAAGTTAGCGGAAATTGATATATTATTTTTTATTTTTGTTTTTTACAAAAGTCTCATATTCCACTAACTTGTGACAAAAAATAAAATTTTACATGAACTCACCATACCCCTCACGGAATACCTTGGGGTGTCTTCTTTCCAAAATGGGGTCACATGTGGGGTATTTATACTGTCCTGGCATTTTAGGGGCCCCTAAAGCGTGAGAAGAAGTCTGGAATCAAATGCGTAAAAATGCCCTGTGAAATCCTAAAGGTACTCATTGGTTTTAGGGCCCCTTTGCGCACCCAGGCTGCAAAAAGTGGCACACATGTGGTATCGCCGTACTCAGGAGAAGTAGGGCAATGTGTTTTGGGGTGTATTTTTATATATACCCATACTTTGTGTGAAAAATATCTCTGTAGCGACAACTTTTAAAAAATTTTATACAAAGTTGTCAGTTTACAGAGATATTTCTCTCACCCAACATGGGTGTATGTAAAAATACACCCCAAACTGACCTTCTACTCTCTAATGCAGCGACTACCCATAAGTGACACTTTTTGCAACCTGAGTAGCAAAGGGCCCAAATCAGCAGTACCTTTAGGTTTATGGCGACTCACAATTTAGCCCGCCCAAAATGCCAGAACAGTACAACACACCCACAAATGACCCCATTTCGGAAAGTAGACACCCCAAGGTATTCACTGAGGGCATAGTGAGTCCGTCTGAGATTTCTTTTTTTTTTGCCAGAAGTTATCAGAAATTGAAACTTTTTTTTTTTTTCTCAGAAAGTGTCATTTTCCGCTAACTTGTGAAAAAAATGAAATGATACATGAACTCACCATGCCCCTCCGCGAATACTTTGGGGTGTCTTCTTTCTAAAATGGTGTGATTTGGGGGTATTTATACTATCCTGACATTCTAGCACCTGAAGAAACATGACAGGTGCTCAGAAAGTCAGAGCTGCTTCAAAATGCAGAAATTCACTTTTTGCACCATAGTTTGTAAGCGCTATAACTTTTACCCAAACCAATAAATATACACTTATTGGACTTTTTTATCAAAGACATGTAGAACAATAAATTTAGAAAAATTTATATAGAAATGTAGTTTTTTGAAAAATTTTACAACAGAAAGTGAAAAATGTCATTTTTTGCAAAAATTTCGTTAAATTTGTATTAATGGCAAAAAAAAGTAAAAATGTCAGCAACAATGAAATACCACCAAATGAAAGCTCTATTAGTGAGAAGAAAAGGAGGTAAAAATTCATTTGGGTGGTAAGTTGCATGACGGAGCAATAAACGGTGAAAGTAGTGTAGTGCGGAATTGTAAAAAGGCAGGTGCAAAACAGGCCCCCATTTTGGAGTGGTAGCAAGGGTCTAACATGGGGAGCGCCAGTAATCATTCCTCTGCCGATTGGTGATAATACGGCTGTCACTACACAAGCAACTCAGCATGCATCTGGTCATTTGCGCATGGGACTGGGAGGGACTCCCTGCTATGAAGTGTAGGAGTGATCTGCCTGGTCTTCCTCATCGCCCTCTAGCTCCTCCTGCTCCTTTTGTGTAACTTGTGCAGAAAAACCACCCATTTCAGTATACCTTGCTTGTGCGTGAATGCCCTCCTCCTCCAGTTCAGCCCCCACAGGGCTCAGGTGGCCATGAGATATAGGTGCCACGCCTCCTGTCCCCTGGTCAGCCAGATTTATCAGCATTTGCTCCAGGACGTGAAGAAGTGGAATGAGGTTGTTCATCTCATAGTCCTGGCGACTGACAAATAAAGTGGCCTCTTCAAAGTGCTCTGAGCAAAGACAAGTGTCACGCATGAGCTGCCACTGTCTAATGTCAAAGATACACAGGGGAGTATTCCTGTCCTCCTGCATCATCAAGTAATCATTTACGACCTTCCTCTACTCATATAGTCGGTCCAACATGTGGAGGGTGTAGTTTCAATGAGTGTAAACGTCGTATATCAGACGATGTTGGGAACGCTTTCTGCCTTTGCAGCTCACGGAGGGCGTGTTTTGCAGTGTAAGAGCATCTGAAGTGCATGCACAGTTTCCTGGATATTTTCAGGATGTCTTGTAGTTGAGTAGAAGACTTCAGTAACCTCTTTACAACCAGATTAAAACGTGCACCATGCAGGTCACAAAGGTCAGCCTTCCTTGATACTGCGCCGACATGATGTTCTTCCCGTTTTTAAGTTGGCGAGGAGAGAGCCAGGATTAAATTTCCTCTTGAAGGACGCGGAGCAGTTCCTCCCGGTGTTCACCCAGGCAAACCAGGTGCAGAACAGAGTGACACTGCTGTGCTCTGCATAGGTGGTATGCTGAAGTAGCACTTTGAATTGTGCCTGCAGTGGAGGCTTAGAACAAGGTAGAGGATGAGGAGACAGAGGAGGACATTGGCACAGAACTCACAGCTTGAGGAAGCGAAGGCAGCAGTGCCATCACCTGGCCTGCTGGTGCCATCACCTGTTGGTGCTTTCGTGAATTTTAGCAGACACTGACAGGCTTAAGGACTGGCCCACCTTCTGTTCAACATACATCTGCAGAGCTGGCACAGCCTTTTCGGACAAGTAATAATATCTTGGTACTCTCCACCTTGGCTCAACACAAGCCATCAATTCTCTGAAAGGTTCAGAGTACACTACATATAAGGGGAGGGATTGCAGTAGCAGCAGCTTGGCCAGGAGCACATTTAGTTTCCCGCCGTTGGATGAGTGCACGTATACTGTTATCTTTTTGCAATCACCTCAGTGATTGATTGCTGACAAAATGAGTGGTGAGGAGTAGGAGAAGGAGCAGGAGCATCAGGAACAGCAGATGATGGGAAGGAAACACAGCTCCTTCTGCTGAGGTGGTGGAGCCTTGACTGCTGGAGAAGGAGTGTGGGTTACTGGGAGATGCAGCGGTTGCTGCGTCAGGCTGTCCGAATACATTAGCGCCACAGTTTTCCCAGGCCACTTTATGGTGACACTGCATCTTTTGAAACAGAGCTATGGAGCCAACATTGGCACCCTGGCCATGCTTCACCCTCTGCCCACATATTCTACAAATGGCCACTTGAAATTCCACACCAGGGAGTATGACATTTCCCCCACCAATCCATGCTGACTGCCTGCTGACGCTGCCTCTGTGTACCAGTGCACCAATACTTCTTTCTGGACAGGTAGGCTCCTGCGTAGCAGATGGTCTACCCGGGCATGTTGGGCTCCAAACCTCACACTGCTGACTCACTGCCACGCTAGCACCCTGCTGGCTCAGCCACTACCTCATGCACAAGCTGCCATTCTCATCCCCTGATGATAAAGCCCCTCTTCTCCCTGCTCCCACATGTGATTAGCTACATCATCATCCACTACTGTATGTATGTCAGTGATGTCACCCTCACCAGTCTCCGGGCCGCATGCCTGACCGTTCGCAACACCTTCTCTCACTCGACTCTCATCGTTGCTACTTGCCCGTCTACCGGATGAAGCAGTGGATCTCTCCTCCACATATTGGCTGGACAGTAGCTGCTGACTATCCTCTAGAACACGGGTGTCAAACCCAAGGCCCGCAGGTCGAATCCGGCCCGCCAGACCTTGTCATGCGGCTCCGTGTAGCTGCCGCCGGCCACCTTCACCTTTTATCCCGGGTCGGCCAGGACAGTCACCCTCATTCATCACTATTATGGCTGCTCACAGCCGCACAGGGCAGGGAGGGGAGAGGTGTGTCCTTTCCCCTCCTCTGATAGGCTGCCTGCACTGCCTATCAGAGGCCAGTGGACCGGCGCAGGCGGCGCACTGACGCCACTCGCGCCGCCTGACTGAAGCCCCGACTGAGCCGCTGCGCTGCAGTACAGTCTGCAGCTCTGGAAGGGGGACGGGACTCCTGATCGCGGTTCGCATCCAAGGACTCAGGACAGGAGGTAAGTATTAAGTCAAGTGTTTTTTTTTTTTGTTTGTCATTTAGCTGTGTCTGGTGGCTGGCTACTGGGCCTGGGGGCTGGGGCACATGATGGTGGTGGGGGCCTAATTTATGCTATGGCTACTTGGACTATTTACAATGGAATGGATTGGCACTTATTGGACCTGGGGCACATGATGGGAGGCTATGGCTACTGGCACATGGTAGGGGGCTATGGCTACTGGCACATGATGGGGGACCTATGGCTACTGGCACATGATGGGGGCTCCGGTGCATATCACATGAAAGGGGGCCTATGGCTACTGTCACATGATAGGGGGCTCTGGCTACTGGCGCATTATTGGGGGACATCTATGGGGCACTTATTACTGGCACATTGGGGGCACTTCTTACTGGCACATTATTGGTGGGCACTATAGGGGAATCTACTCAGATCACAAAGAACAGTTATTTTATATGGGGGCTCTGTATAGGGGCATTTTATACTGGGACACATTATGGTGGGTACTATGGGGAAGGTGGGAGAGGAGTACTATGGTGTCATCTAAGAGGGCACTAAGAAGGGTATTTTATACTTACAAATTATGGGGGACACTGAGGGCATCTACTGGGGCACTATATATAGGGCATTTTATACTGGTACATTATGGGGGGCACTAGGAGGAGGGGGAGAGGAGCACTATGGGGGCACTATATGGGGTATTTTATACTGGCACATTATGGGGGTACTATGGGGACAGTATCTGAACTGGGGGCATTACAAAGGGGTATTTTTGTACTGTCACATTATAAGGAGAATTATTTCTACTGGAGGGGCGGCATTATGGTGGGCTTTATTACTCCCCATGGTATGAGCCCCCTAGTAGCAGCATCAGCCTCTCCCTGCTCTGCTATCCCTCTGCTCCTTCTCCAAATCCTTATTATGAAATCTTTCTCATTAGGACACATCAGCTCCACCGACCCCCGGCCAAATTGTGGAAGTGACCGAGATCACCAAGGGTCAAGCCAAGTAATTGTAAGTTTTCATATGAAATATGTTCCTGCAAATGATGCACTGTTCAGGGGGATCTGGATGTCACTGTTATGGGGGATCTCTGGATGATACTGTTATGGGGGATCTCTGGATGATACTGTTATGGGGTGATCTGTGGATGACGCACTGTTATGGGGTGATCTGTGGATGACGCACTGTTATGGGGGGATCTGTGGATGACGCACTGTTATGGGGGATCTGTGGATGACCGATAACAGTGATAATATGAACAATGGGGGTTCTTAAAAAGTGTTATTGTTGGGCAAAGTTCATATTCGTGTTATCACACTTTTTTTAAAATACACAAGTTTTATAATCAAGTAAATAACGATGATGCCATGGGGCTGGTGTGAAACTTTTCCAGGGCTGGTTTTTATCCCCAGTCCGGCCTGCGTCTGCCCTCTAGCGGCGCCGTCCGTTCTACACAGGAAACCTCCACTTGTTTTTATATTGAGCGCATGCCATCCTGTGATGTGACAGATCCAACGGCTGCCTGAACCCTTCTCTCCTGTATTGTAATTACATATGATGTATGTGGCGGTAAACTTTGGATATACTGACCACTTCCGTGTCACTTTACAGTGGTATAGGGACCATAAACTACAATCAAATAACCCAAAAATGTCCAAGAAAAGAAAAGTTGATGCAGAGGGAAGGCAATTTCAGGAGAGATGGGAAAGTGAATATATGTTTGTGATTAATGGAGGCAAGCCGGTATGTCTTATTTGCTATGAGGCAGTGACAGTGATGAAGGAATACAATTTACGCCGGCACTTTGAGACCAAACATGGAGCCAAATTTGCTAACCTTAGCCACCAGGAAAAGCAACAAAAGGTCCAAGAATTAAAAGGTAGCCTGCATTCTCAACGGAATATTTTTGCAAAAATGACAGCAAAAATGATGCAGCAGTGAAAGCCAGCTATCTTGTGGCTCAAGAAATTGCGCAAGCTTCAAAGTGCTTTTCAGAAGGTGCATTTGTAAAGCAGTGTATGCTGAAGGTATGTGAAAAGGTGTGCCCTGAGCAGAGAAAGGCTTTTAACAATGTCAGCTTGTCAAGAAACACCATCACAGACCGAGTCAGGGACCTAGCCTGTAATCTTAAAACAAAGTTGGCTGAAGAGGCATGCAGTTATCTGGCATTTTCATTAGCTGTTGATGAAAGCACTGACAATACTGATACAGCTCATCTAGCTATTTTTGTAAGAGGTGTGAAGGAAGACTTGTCTGTCAGTGAGGAGCTCTTGGATGTGGTCGCCATGTATGGGACAACAACTGGGAGGGACATCTTCAATGCAGTGGAGGAATCCGTAAATAAAATGAAATTACCTTGGGAAAAGTTGGTGGGACTTACTACTGATGGCGCTCCAGCAATGTGTGGAGAGAAATGGCTTGGTTTGACTGTTACAAGAGAAAATGAAAAAAGTAATTGCCACACGCCGCTGATAACTTATCACTGCATTATCCACCAAGAAGCTCTGTGTGGCAAGGTTCTTCAACTGGATAACATAATGTCCACAGTCACGAAAACAGTGAATTTTCTGCGTGCACGGGGTCTGAATCATCGTCAGTTCCAACAATTTTTGAAAGAGGTGGGCATGGAACATACAGATGTGCCATACCATACAGAAGTAAGGTGGCTGAGTAGGAGCACCGTTCTCAAGAGATTTTTGAGCTTTAGGAAGAAATTACTCTTTTATGCAAAGTAAAGGGAAGCCCTTATCAGAACTGTCAGATCCAAACTGGCTGTGCGATTTTGCCATGTTGTGTGACATAACAGAGCATCTCGCCCAACTGAATCTGAGGCTGCAGGGCCGCAAACAAGTCATAACCTCAATGTATGAGGCAATAACAGCTTTCCAGGAGAAACTGCGCCTATGGAAGTCACAGCTTGAAAAAGACAGTCTTGCCCACTTTCCTATCTGCCAGAGCATGTCAACCTCATTCCCAGGTACTTTTTCATGTGCTCGATTGGGTACCAAAGTGAATCGGCTGATTGATGAATTCAATCAACGCTTTCTGACTTTAAAGAACAAAACTTAACCTTTACTAGCTTTGCCAATCCATTCAACATGTTGACAGTGCACCACATCATCTTCAAATGGAATTAATAGAACTTCAGTGCAACAGCAGCCTGAAAGCGAAGTTCCAGGATGCGACAGTCAACAACTTTTACCGTCTCTCCCCTGCTTTGATGCCACAGCTCCGACTTCAAGCTGCACGTGTTCTGTCCATGTTTGGGAGCACCTATCTATGTGAACAGATGTTTTCAGTGATGAATCTGAACAAGACCAAGCTCAGATCACGCATCACTGATGATAACCTCCATGCTGTTTTGCGGATTACCACAGCACAAGACCTAACGCCAGACATCGATGGACTGACCTCAGGAAAGCGATGTCAGCCATCTAGTCAGAAAAGTTAAAAAAAGTTAATGCCTTGTGTTTGCCATATGTGTAATAAACAGTGTTTGGCAATATTTGTATGTTTAAAAAAAAAATTACTGTCTGTTACCAAAAATCATTTTGCAATAAATTGTATAATAATTGTGCATTTGAATATCTACTTGCCATTATTCTGACTATGTTTCTGCTTTCAGAGCTAGTTATTACTTACATTATTACAAAAACTGTAATAATTGAATACGGTAGTAATAATTTATGACAATAAAGAGTGGACACATAGTACTACATAGTCCTACAGATACAACCGGCCCTTTGAGAGTGACCAAACTGCTGATGCGGCCCCGATGAATTTGAGTTTGACACCCTGCTCTAGAAGCTCATCCCTGCTGAAAAGTGGAGCTGTGCCAATGGCATACAATACTTCTTGAGCAGAAGGAATAGAAAATGAAAGAGGCAGGTTCTGGACAGCTGGGGGCATAGAGTTTGTTCCCGGGCCATGCCAACTAAGAATGATGTCAGAGGAACCTACTGACTCCCGGCTGGGGGTGTCTGAAGTGACTTACGATAATGTTGAAGAAAGAGTCAACCATGCAAGGACAGTTGGGTTGCTGGTCAAAACACGACTGCAGAATAACACTGGCAGCTCTGGCCTGTATCTGCGACTGCTGCTACCACCCCACTTCTTCCGCTGCTACTTCTGCCAGCTCCATAAACATTTTGGCCACTGCCCTTTCCCTTAGAAGGGCTTGTCATCTGTCTCTCGGACATACTGTACCATGACAGTAACTGTAGGGGTAAAATAGCAGTAGTGTCAGGGCACAATTCACCCCAAAACAAGGATGAATGTATGTACTCATATATGAGACAGTGAGCACCCTAAAATCTGTAGTATCAGCCTGCAATTTCACCCCAATTACACAAATAGGGATTAATGGATATACTTATGTATAATAAAACGTGATTACCCTAAAATCAGTAGTATCAGGGCACAATTTCCCCCACTTATACAATTAGAAATTAACGGATATATTTATATATAAAAGAACTTAAACACGCTAGACTTTGTAGTACCAAGCCCCAATTTCATGCCCGATACAAGGAAGAATGGATGTACTTATGTATAAGAGAACGTGAGCCCCTTTAAACTTGTAGTATCAGGCTGCAATTTCACACCAATTTTAAATTAGGTTTAACTGATACATTTATAATAGAACATGAGCACCCTAAAATTTGTAGTACCGAGCCCCAATTTCACTCACGTACACAAAGATGAATGGATGTACTTATATATAAGAGAACGTTAGCACCATAAAATCTGTAGTATTGACCTGCAATTTCACCTCAATTAGACAATAAAGGATTAACAGATTAAACTTTATATAAAAAACACAAACACACTAAAATCTGTAGTATCAGTATGACGCCAATTACACAATCATGGGTTAACGGATTGAATCAATACTTGTGGTGTTTAGAAATGTCAGCTTTATACAATCATGCATCTGTGAGGTGACTTATTGAATCAGACATTCTCCACTTACAGTTTGCGCATCAGACACCCAGGAGTTAATCAAGTAGTCTTTAATCCGGAGATTGTATTACAAGATATGCAGGGAATCCAGATGGTAAAAGAATGATTCCAACAATACTCCTTGAAAAGAAGATGAGATTCTCCTCAGATTCTCCTCTGAATTAGAGCACACACTAACAGCAATGCATGACTGGGAAAACAGGAAGTGGCTAGACTGAACAAACTAGTAGCTGAAACAGAGGAGGGAGGAGAAGAGAGGAGCATAACAATACACAATGCAAGATACTGAAACAGAACAATACTAATAAAAACCCTGTGTGCGTGCTCAGGGCTGGTGTCAGTGCGTGTGTGCAGATAATTGAATTGCAAATGCACAGCGTGCCATTCAATCACACCTCCTCTCGACTTAGAAAATGAAAGTCGAGAGGAGGTATAGAAGGAATAGAAAATGAAAGAGGCAGGTTCTGGACAGCTGGGGGCATAGAGTTTGTTCCCGGGCCATGCCAACTAAGAATGATGTCAGAGGAACCTACTGACTCCCGGCTGGGGGTGTCTGAAGTGACTTACGATAATGTTGAAGAAAGAGTCAACCATGCAAGGACAGTTGGGTTGCTGGTCAAAACACGACTGCAGAATAACACTGGCAGCTCTGGCCTGTATCTGCGACTGCTGCTACCACCCCCACTTCTTCCGCTGCTACTTCTGCCAGCTCCATAAACATTTTGGCCACTGCCCTTTCCCTTAGAAGGGCTTGTCATCTGTCTCTCGGACATACTGTACCATGACAGTAACTGTAGGGGTAAAATAGCAGTAGTGTCAGGGCACAATTCACCCCCAAAACAAGGATGAATGTATGTACTCATATATGAGACAGTGAGCACCCTAAAATCTGTAGTATCAGCCTGCAATTTCACCCCAATTACACAAATAGGGATTAATGGATATACTTATGTATAATAAAACGTGATTACCCTAAAATCAGTAGTATCAGGGCACAATTTCCCCACTTATACAATTAGAAATTAACGGATATATTTATATATAAAAGAACTTAAACACGCTAGACTTTGTAGTACCAAGCCCCAATTTCATGCCCGATACAAGGAAGAATGGATGTACTTATGTATAAGAGAACGTGAGCCCCTTTAAACTTGTAGTATCAGGCTGCAATTTCACACCAATTTTAAATTAGGGTTTAACTGATACATTTATAATAGAACATGAGCACCCTAAAATTTGTAGTACCGAGCCCCAATTTCACCTACGACACAAAGATGAATGGATGTACTTATATATAAGAGAACGTTAGCACCATAAAATCTGTAGTATTGACCTGCAATTTCACCTCAATTAGACAATAAAGGATTAACAGATTAAACTTTATATAAAAAAACACAAACACACTAAAATCTGTAGTATCAGTATGACGCCAATTACACAATCATGGGTTAACGGATTGAATCAATACTTGTGGTGTTTAGAAATGTCAGCTTTATACAATCATGCATCTGTGAGGTGACTTATTGAATCAGACATTCTCCACTTACAGTTTGCGCATCAGACACCCAGGAGTTAATCAAGTAGTCTTTAATCCGGAGATTGTATTACAAGATATGCAGGGAATCCAGATGGTAAAAGAATGATTCCAACAATACTCCTTGAAAAGAAGATGAGATTCTCCTCAGATTCTCCTCTGAATTAGAGCACACACTAACAGCAATGCATGACTGGGAAAACAGGAAGTGGCTAGACTGAACAAACTAGTAGCTGAAACAGAGGAGGGAGGAGAAGAGAGGAGCATAACAATACACAATGCAAGATACTGAAACAGAACAATACTAATAAAAACCCTGTGTGCGTGCTCAGGGCTGGTGTCCGTGCGTGTGTGCAGATAATTGAATTGCAAATGCACGGCGTGCCATTCAATCACACCTCCTCTCGACTTAGAAAATGAAAGTCGAGAGGAGGTATAGAAGGAATAGAAAATGAAAGAGGCAGGTTCTGGACAGCTGGGGGCACAGAGTTTGTTCCCGGGCCATGCCAACTAAGAATGATGTCAGAGGAACCTACTGACTCCCGGCTGGGAGTGTCTGAAGTGACTTACGATAATGTTGAAGAAAGAGTCAACCATGCAAGGACAGTTGGGTTGCTGGTCAAAACACGACTGCAGAATAACACTGGCAGCTCTGGCCTGTATCTGCGACTGCTGCTACCACCCCCACTTCTTCCGCTGCTACTTCTGCCAGCTCCATAAACATTTTGGCCACTGCCCTTTCCCTTAGAAGGGCTTGTCATCTGTCTCTCGGACATACTGTACCATGACAGTAACTGTAGGGGTAAAATAGCAGTAGTGTCAGGGCACAATTCACCCCCAAAACAAGGATGAATGTATGTACTCATATATGAGACAGTGAGCACCCTAAAATCTGTAGTATCAGCCTGCAATTTCACCCCAATTACACAAATAGGGATTAATGGATATACTTATGTATAATAAAACGTGATTACCCTAAAATCAGTAGTATCAGGGCACAATTTCCCCCACTTATACAATTAGAAATTAACGGATATATTTATATATAAAAGAACTTAAACACGCTAGACTTTGTAGTACCAAGCCCCAATTTCATGCCCGATACAAGGAAGAATGGATGTACTTATGTATAAGAGAACGTGAGCCCCTTTAAACTTGTAGTATCAGGCTGCAATTTCACACCAATTTTAAATTAGGGTTTAACTGATACATTTATAATAGAACATGAGCACCCTAAAATTTGTAGTACCGAGCCCCAATTTCACCCACGACACAAAGATGAATGGATGTACTTATATATAAGAGAACGTTAGCACCATAAAATCTGTAGTATTGACCTGCAATTTCACCTCAATTAGACAATAAAGGATTAACAGATTAAACTTTATATAAAAACACAAACACACTAAAATCTGTAGTATCAGTATGACGCCAATTACACAATCATGGGTTAACGGATTGAATCAATACTTGTGGTGTTTAGAAATGTCAGCTTTATACAATCATGCATCTGTGAGGTGACTTATTGAATCAGACATTCTCCACTTACAGTTTGCGCATCAGACACCCAGGAGTTAATCAAGTAGTCTTTAATCCGGAGATTGTATTACAAGATATGCAGGGAATCCAGATGGTAAAAGAATGATTCCAACAATACTCCTTGAAAAGAAGATGAGATTCTCCTCAGATTCTCCTCTGAATTAGAGCACACACTAACAGCAATGCATGACTGGGAAAACAGGAAGTGGCTAGACTGAACAAACTAGTAGCTGAAACAGAGGAGGGAGGAGAAGAGAGGAGCATAACAATACACAATGCAAGATACTGAAACAGAACAATACTAATAAAAACCCTGTGTGCGTGCTCAGGGCTGGTGTCCGTGCGTGTGTGCAGATAATTGAATTGCAAATGCACGGCGTGCCATCCAATCACACCTCCTCTCGACTTAGAAAATGAAAGTCGAGAGGAGGTATAGAAGGAATAGAAAATGAAAGAGGCAGGTTCTGGACAGCTGGGGGCACAGAGTTTGTTCCCGGGCCATGCCAACTAAGAATGATGTCAGAGGAACCTACTGACTCCCGGCTGAGGGTGTCTGAAGTGACTTACGATAATGTTGAAGAAAGAGTCAACCATGCAAGGACAGTTGGGCTGCTGGTCAAAACACGACTGCAGAATAACACTGGCAGCTCTGGCCTGTATCTGCGACTGCTGCTACCACCTCCACTTCTTCCGCTGCTACTTCTGCCAGCTCCATAAACATTTTGGCCACTGCCCTTTCCCTTAGAAGGGCTTGTCATCTGTCTCTCGGACATACTGTACCATGACAGTAACTGTAGGGGTAAAATAGCAGTAGTGTCAGGGCACAATTCACCCCCAAAACAAGGATGAATGTATGTACTCATATATGAGACAGTGAGCACCCTAAAATCTGTAGTATCAGCCTGCAATTTCACCCCAATTACACAAATAGGGATTAATGGATATACTTATGTATAATAAAACGTGATTACCCTAAAATCAGTAGTATCAGGGCACAATTTCCCCACTTATACAATTAGAAATTAACGGATATATTTATATATAAAAGAACTTAAACACGCTTAGACTTTGTAGTACCAAGCCCCAATTTCATGCCCGATACAAGGAAGAATGGATGTACTTATGTATAAGAGAACGTGAGCCCCTTTAAACTTGTAGTATCAGGCTGCAATTTCACACCAATTTTAAATTAGGGTTTAACTGATACATTTATAATAGAACATGAGCACCCTAAAATTTGTAGTACCGAGCCCCAATTTCACCCACGACACAAAGATGAATGGATGTACTTATATATAAGAGAACGTTAGCACCATAAAATCTGTAGTATTGACCTGCAATTTCACCTCAATTAGACAATAAAGGATTAACAGATTAAACTTTATATAAAAACACAAACACACTAAAATCTGTAGTATCAGTATGACGCCAATTACACAATCATGGGTTAACGGATTGAATCAATACTTGTGGTGTTTAGAAATGTCAGCTTTATACAATCATGCATCTGTGAGGTGACTTATTGAATCAGACATTCTCCACTTACAGTTTGCGCATCAGACACCCAGGAGTTAATCAAGTAGTCTTTAATCCGGAGATTGTATTACAAGATATGCAGGGAATCCAGATGGTAAAAGAATGATTCCAACAATACTCCTTGAAAAGAAGATGAGATTCTCCTCAGATTCTCCTCTGAATTAGAGCACACACTAACAGCAATGCATGACTGGGAAAACAGGAAGTGGCTAGACTGAACAAACTAGTAGCTGAAACAGAGGAGGGAGGAGAAGAGAGGAGCATAACAATACACAATGCAAGATACTGAAACAGAACAATACTAATAAAAACCCTGTGTGCGTGCTCAGGGCTGGTGTCCGTGCGTGTGTGCAGATAATTGAATTGCAAATGCACGGCGTGCCATCCAATCACACCTCCTCTCGACTTTGCCCCAAGTCACCCACTTGCTCTCAGCCCCCACAGATTGCACATGCTCAGTGTAGTAATACTATGTATAACTGTAGGCATTGTTTAATAATAATAATATTAATAATAATAAGGAGGCAGGAGGCCAGGTTGGCACTGGCAGCGTAACTCACTATTTGATGCCCCTGCTCCGCCCACTTCATGAATGAAGCAGGAGGCGCGGGCGCGTGGCGTAGTGAGTTAGGCTGCCAGTGCCCGCCCCGCCCGGCCTCCTGCCTGATACTTTAGTAAGTTAAGGATTGAAAATTAGTATTATTATTTTATATATAAACATTGCCTACAGTTATACATAGTATTAATACACTGAGCCTTGGAATAGAATACAGTGATTGCCATTACAAAACTACAGTAGATGCCGCCCCCTGTGTTGGGGGTCATTCACACTAAACAGCAACACTGTTATGGGAGGGATCTGTGGATACTACATACAGTAGCATAAGATGCTATGTGTCATCCACAGATCCCCCATAGTAGAGTTTAGCGAACACCTGGATGTTCGGGTTCGAGAGTTCGGCCGAACTTCCCGAAAATGTTCGGGTTCGGGATTCGAACTCGACCCAAACTTCATCCCGAACCCGAACCTCATTGAAGTCAATGGGGACCCGAACTTTGGGCACTAAAAAGTCTGTAAAATAGTCCAGGAAAGTACTAGAGGGCTGCAAAGGCAGCAAAATGTAGGTAAATGCCCTGCAAACAAATGTGGATAGGGAAATGAATTAAAATAATATAAAATAAATAACAATTAACCAATATCAATTGGAGAGAGGTCCCATAGCAGAGAATCAGGCTTCAAGTCCCCACCAATGGAGAAGGTCACTTTCTGTTATTTCGGCCCCAGCACCCAGACAGAGGAGAGAGGTCCCATAGCAGAGAATCAGGCTTTATGTCACCCACCAATGGAAAAGGCCACTTTCAGTTATTTAGGCCCCAGCACCCAGACAGAGGAGAGAGGGGGCATAGCAGAGAATCAGGCTTCATGTCACCCACCAATGGAAAGGCCACTTTTACTTATTCAGGCCCCCGCACCCAGACAGAGGAGAGAGGTCTCATAGCAGAGAATCAGGCTTCATGTCACCCACCAATGGAAAAGGCCACTTTCAGTTATTTAGGCCCCAGCACCCAGACAGAGGAGAGAGGGGCATAGCAGAGAATCAGGTTTCATGTCACCCACCATTGGAACAGGCCACTTGACAATATTTAGGCCCCTGGCACCCAGACAGAGGAGAGGTTCATTCAACTTTGGGTTGCCCGCAATATAATGGCAAAATTAAAAAGAGGATTGAACGAAGAAGTGCCCTGGAGTCCAAGAATATATGGTTAAGGGGAGGTAGTTATAAATGTCTTATCTGCACAAGGGATGGACAGATCTTGTGGGATCCATGCCTGGTTCATTTTCATGAACTTTAGCATGTCCTCATTGGCTGTGGACAGGCGGCCGCGTTTGTCTGTAATGACGCCCCTGCCATGCTGAATATACATTCAGACAAAACGCTAGCCGCCGGGAAGGCCAGAACCTCCAAGGCAAAAAAGGCTAGCTCTGGCCACATGGACAATTTGGAGACCCAGAAGTTGAATGGTGCCAAACCATCAGTCAGTACGTGGAGGGGTGTGCAGACGTACTGTTCCACCATGTTAGTGAAATGCTTCCTCCTTCTAACAAATTTCGTATCAGGTGGTGGTGAAGTTAGCTGTGGCATCGTGACAAGACTTTTCCACATCTCTGCCATGCTAACCCTGCCCTCAGAGGAGCTGGCCGTGACACAGCTGCGTTAGCGACCTCTTGCTCCTCCTCTGCCTTCGCCTTGGACTTCCAATTGTTCCCCTGTGACATTTGGGAATGCTCTCAGTAGCGTGTCTACCAACGTGCGCTTGTACTCGTGCATCTTCCTATCACGCTCCAGTGCAGGAAGTAAGGTGGGCACATTGTCTTTGTACCGGGGATCCAGCAGGGTGGCAACCCAGTAGTCCGCATACGTTAAAATGTGGGAAACTCTGCTTTCGTTGTCCAGGCATTGCAGCATGTAGTCGCTCATGTGTGCCAGGCTGCACAGAGGTAAGGACAAGCTATCCTCTGTGGGAGGCGTATCGTCATCGCCCTCCGTTTTGCCCCCAGCCACGCACCAGTGATGGGCCCTTACTAGATGTTTTCCTCATTATTACCGTTCACCACAATAAGAAAAAATAATTTGGCCCAATGTATTGAATTAAAATTCAGGTCTTTTTTACAGGCATCTAACACTATCTGGTTATCTGTTTATGTAACGTATTACACTAATCCAGGCACAGCAGTAACCACAGATTTAGGGAATATCAATTGTAGGCCTAGTATTTAGGCCCTGCATGAAAGCTATCCTTTTGCGGACAGATTTACACTTGGAGATGCACGGTAGCGTGTGAAAAATATATAGGATTATGCTTTCAGCACTAGTATTTTAACACTTTGTGTTACATACCCTTTAACGGAAAGAAATACACTTAGAGATGCAAAACAGTGTGTGCAAATGTAGAGGATTATGCTGTATTTTAACACTTACTGTAATATACCCTTTAACGAAAAGAAATATACTTGGAGATGAACAGTAGCGTGTGAAGTTATTGAGGATGACCCTATCAGCACTTTTATTTACACCTTGAGTGTAATATACCCTTTACGGATAGAAATACACTATGAGATGCACAATAGTGCGTGCAAATTTAAAGGATTATGCTTTCAGCAATTGTAATTTTACAATTTGTGTAATATACCCTTTTACGGAAAGAAATACACTTGGAGATGCATGCTGAGTGTAAAATACCTTTTCTGGACAGATTTACACTTGGCCTGCAACCGCTGGAACACCAGATTTTGGGTATTGCTATTTTGGCAATTGAATTTGACCCCAGAACAAAATATATCCTTTGACGGATACTATTAAACTACTTGTCCAGCCACAGCTAGAACACCAGATTTACTGTATTTCTATTTTTGCAACTGAATTTCACCCCAGAAAATAATATATCCTTTGACAGGCACTATGAAATTTGTCCAGTCACAGCTGGATCACCAGATTTACGGTATTGCTATTTTGGCAATTGAATTTCACCCCAGAACAAAATATATCCTTTGACGGATACTATTAAACTACTTGTCCAGCCACAGCTAGAACACCAGATTTACTGTATTTCTATTTTTGCAACTGAATTTCACCCCAGAAAATAATATATCCTTTGACAGTCACTATGAAATTTGTCCAGTCACAGCTGGAACACCAGATTTACGGTATTGCTATTTTGGCAATTGAATTTCACCCCAGAACAAAATATATCCTTTGACGGATACTATTAAACTATTTGTCAAGCCACAGCTAGAACACCAGATTGATGGAATTTCTATTTTTGCAACTGAATTTCACCCCAGAAAATAATATATCCTTTGTCGGACACTATGAAACTTGTCCAGTCACAGCTGGAACACCAGATTTACGGTATTGCTATTTTGGTAATTGAATTTCAACCCAGAACAAAAGCTATACTTTTACGGACACTATGAAACTTGTCCAGCCACAGCTGAAACCACTGATTTAGGGTATTGCTATTTTGGCAATTGAATTTCACCCCAGAACAAAAGCTATCCTTTGACGGACACTATAAAACGTGTCCTGCCACAGCAGAAACCACTGATTTAGGGTATTGCTATTTTGGAAATTAAATTTTACCCTAGAAAAAAAAATATTCTTTGTCAGACAGTATTACACTTGGCTAGCCACAGCTGGAAAACCAGATTTATGGTATTGCTATTTTTTTAAGTGAATTTCATCTCTCAATAAAATATAGAAAATTCTTTCCTGTGTTTCTAGGGGTAACAATAAGCACAGCCAAGCCCCTGATGTAGGATGCAGCACAAAAAAAAAAAAAAACCCTACTATTGATGGATTAATGGACTTGGTGGCAGCTTGTGCTAGCGCACCACAAGACACAAAATGGTCGCCGATCACCCCAGAAAAAAGTGACAGAAAAACGCTCTGGGCAGCCTGAAAACAATGAACAATTAACTAGCAGAAGTTGAATGATTCACAGCTGTAGATCGATCACTTCATTAAGTGTTTTTGCTGAGTTAATCCCTGCCTAACCTCGCCCTAACAGCAGCTGCATCCTATCCCTACACTAATCAGAGCAGAATGATGTGCGGCGCGACGTGACTGCAGCTTAAATAGAGGCTGGGTCACATGCTGCACTTGGCCAATCATAGCCATGCCAATAGTAGGCATGGCTGTGATGGCCTCTTGGGGCAAGTAGTATGACGCTTGTTGATTGACTGCTTTGCAGGCTTTCAAAATGCTCCATAGAAATCGCCGAACAACGAACCCGATCCCGAACTTTTACGTAAATGTTCAGGTTCGGTCCGTGTCACGAACACCCTGAGACTCGGTACGAACCCAAACTATACAGTTCAGGTTCACTCATCCCTCTCCCATAGCAGTGTCATGCCATCTACAGATCCGCATCATAAGTGTCACAGACCCCCATAACAGTGCCAGCCACAGACCCCGATAACAGTTCTAGCCAGAGACCCCCATAACAGTGCCATCCACAGATCACCTCCATAAAAGCATCACCCACAGATCCCCTCCATAACAGCATCCCCCACAGACCCCCATAACAGTGTCAGCCAGAGACCCCCATAACAGTGTTAGCCACAGACCCCATTAACAATGTCACCCACAGATCCCCCCATAACAGTGCCATACACATATTACACTCCAACCCGCATCATTATACACATATTACACTCCAAAACCCATCATTACACAGATATTACACTCCAACCCCCATCATTACACATATATTACACTCCAATCCCCATCATTACACTCCAATGAGGGCTGTAGTGTACTGATGGGGATTGGAGTGTAATATGTGTACAATAATGGGGTTTGGAGTGGAATACATGTGTAATGCTTGTGATAGTTTCCGTTACTTGCTACTGTGCGGCCATTTACTGACTTTGGTGGGCGGGGTTAGGGCAAAAAGGAGCAATGAGGATCTGGCCGCTGCGGGGACTAACATGTGCCCCTGTGCTGACAGATACCCGGGGTCCAGAATCAGAGGTCACCAGTGCTGCAAGCTTTGTCCTCCCAGGCTCTTTGGGAGTTCTATGAACACCAGGATTTGATGCTGCAGCAGGTACAGGCCCACTCTCTGCCCGTGCACAGGTGTGGGCAGTGCATAAGGGTGTCCAGTGAAGGATACGCTGTCGCAGACGGTGGTTGCAGGGCCCGAATACCAGGGTGTCAGCAGGCTGCAGAGGAAGCCTAAGGGGGAGGAGGAGGCACGTGGAGCTGGGCACAGCAGCGAGCCAATGCGCAGGTGTGGGCAGTGCTTGCGGGCCGCCGAGTGTTGATTGGCCGCTGTGCATGCGCACTTAACTAATCGGCACACACACATGGCCGCACCCGCACATAGGGATTTCATTATAGAGGATATATACAGTATATACTATAGTAAAAGCCCTGTGTGTGTGCTCAGGGCTGAGTGTGTGTGGCGACAATTGAGCTGCACATGCGCGCCGCGCCATCCAGTCAACGCACGGCGCAGCGCACACGTATGCCACCCACAGAGGCCAATCACTGCCGACGCTTGAAGGTTATGGTGTGCTCTTCCTGTTATAGTGCCACCATTACTGTTCAGGCATCACACAGCTGCACAGTCCAAGCAGTCTCAGCCACAGCCATCAGTCAGTGACACCAGTCACAGTGCCAGCAGTCTCAGCTATCAGTCAGTGCCATCAGCCACAGGCACCAGTCACAATGCCACCAGCCACAGGCACCAGTCACAGTGCCACCAACCACAGGCACCAGTCACAGTGCCACCAGCCACAGGCACCAGTCACAGTGCCACCAGTCAGTGCCAGCTGTCTCAGCCATCAAACAGTGCCATCAGCCACCAGTATCATTGCCTGTAGTCTCAGCCACAAGTTAGTGCCAGCAGTCTCAGCCACCAGTCTCTGCCAGCAGTCTTAGCACCACCAGTCAGTGCCAGCCGTCTCAGCCACCAGTCAGTGCTATTTAATATAGACTGTTCCTACTAATGTTTATGCACTAATGTTCTAGCACCTGTTATTGTAACGGGCATAATGTCTAGTTATATATAAAACACCATGAACGCCCCAAATTCTGTAGAATCAGACTACAGGTTTAAACCAATAACAGAATCAAGGATTACTGGAATTACTTATGCATAAAAGAATGCAAACAACCTAAAATCAGTAGTATTATAACACTTTTTAACTCAAATTAGTGCAGCAAGGTGTAATTGAATAGCTCCCATTGGCCAAAACACATTAATTGGCCCCTGCTTTCTTCCCTATAGTGTGGATATACCGAATTTTGGGGTGTACATTTTCAAAAAAGTTTGGATTCGGGTCCGTTGTTGACCATACTTATTAACCCTTTCTGGTGCTGTAACAGCCTCCATTAGATCCAGGGACGCAGGTACCAACATGCAAGCTGAGCCCACTGTGCACTCCTACTGGAGCCAGATGGCTACTAGCAGGTACTGTGAATGCACATTCAGCTTCAAACTTACTCTTATTAAAACCAGCCTCTAGGGCAGACAAACTAGTCAGGTGTGCATCACTGAAAAGGAGGTTGCCACACCTCCAACACATACTAAACAGAAACACAAGGGGCGGTCAGTCAGCACGTCCCTGTATGCAGATGCACGTAGCTATGGCAATTATACATACAAACAAAAAATGCAACAGCACTCTGCAACCAGAACTCTGCCCAAGATAGAAGCTATAAGAGGACATTAGTGTACCTTGTGTTTCTGTTTAGTATGTGTTGGAGGTGTGGCAACCTCCTTTCAGTCGTGCACACCTGACTAATTTGTCTGCCCTAGAGGCTGGTTTTAATCAGAGTAAGTATAAAGCTGAATGTGCATTCACAGTACCTGCTAGTAGCCATCTGGCTCCAGGAGGAGTGCACAGTGGGCTCAGCATGCATGTTGGTACCTAGGGTCCCTGGATCTAATGGAGGTTGTTACAGCACCAGAAAGGGTTAATAAGTATAGTTTATCCCAGCATGCATGCTGGGCCCACACTCCCTGGATTTTATGTGGCTGTCATGGCCCATGACAGGTAAGATTCAGCGTTAGGAGGATTTTATGTGGCTGTCATGGCCCATAACAGGTCAGATTTAGCGTTAGGACCACTCACGGGACAGCCTTGGCATGGCGAGTGGCTTAATACCTTTGATCAAAACGTACACTAATGTCCTCTTATAGCTTCTATCTTGGGCAGAGTTCTGGTTGCAGAGTGCTGTTGCATTTTTTTGTTTGTATGTATACATGCCTACTAATGGCATGGCTGTGATTGGACAAGTGCAGCATGTGACCCAGCCTCTATTTTAGTTGGAGTCACGTAGCCCCACACGTCATTCTACTCCAATTAGTGTAGGGATAAGATGCAGCTGCTGTGAGGGCGAGATTAGGCAGGGAAAACTCAGCAAAAACACCTAATGAAGTGCGCGATCTACAGCTGTGAATCATTTAACTTCTGCTAGTTAATTGCTCACTGGTTTTTAGACTGGCTTTTTCTGTCACTTTTTTCTGGGGTGATTGGCGGCCATTTTGTGTCTTGTGGTGCACCAGCACAAGCTGCCACCAAGTCCATCAATACATCAATACTATTTTTTTTTTTGCTATATCCTACATCAGGGGCTTGGCTGTCATATTGTCACCCCTAGAAACTCAGGATAAAAATTTCTATATTTTATTGAGGGGTAGAGATGGCCCGAACTATCTGCCGGCGAACAGTTCCCGGCGAACATAGCTTGTTCGCGTTTGCCGCGGCAGGCGAACACATGCGATGTTCGGTCCGCCCCTATACATCACCATTGAGCAAACTTTGACCCTGTACCTCACAGTCAGCAGACACATTCCAGCCAATCAGCAGCATACCCTCCCATCTCCTGAACAGCATCCATTTTAGATTAATTTGGAATGTGCAGTCTTAGTGAGAGGAGGGACAGTGTAGCTGCTGCTGACTTAATTGGGAAATCGATAGCTAGGCTAGTGTATTCAGTGTCCACTCCAGTCCTAAAATACTTATCTGATCTCTGCTGTAAGGACAGCGTCCTGACAGCACCCCAAAAAGCCCTTTTTAGGGCTGCTACATTAGTCTGCTTTTTTTTTCTCATATATATATTGCAGTTGCCTGGCCTGCCCGTGTGTGAGTTGCTGCAGGCCCACAGACTGTAGTGTGCCCACTGCCAGTGCCCACCCCTGTCATCCCATCTGGCACAGGACTTTGCATCAAAAAAGGTATTTCATTTCTACACTTTAGTGTAATTTCAGTTGCTTGCCTGCTGCCAGTGTGTGTCAGGCCCACTTCTACTGACTGTAGTGTGCCCACTGCCAGTGCCCACCACTGATACCGGGTGGCACAGTAGCTTGCCGATAAATAAGGCATTTCATTTTTAGACAATAGTCTAAATTTAGTTGCTTGCCTGATGCCAGTGTGTGTCAGGCCCACTTTCACAGACTGTAGTGTACCCACTGCCAGTCCCCACCACTGATACCGGGTGGCACAGTAGCTTGCCGATAAATAAGGCATTTAATTTTTAGACAGTAGTCTAATTTCAGTTGCTTGCCTGCTGCCAGTGTGTGTCAGGCCCACTTCCACTGACTGTAGTGTGCAAACTGCCAGTGCCAACCATTGATACCGGGTGGCACAGTAGCTTGCCGATAAATAAGGCATTTAATTTTTAGACAGTAGTCTAATTTCAGTTGCTTGCCTGCTGCCAGTGTGTGTCAGGCCCACTTCCACAGACTGTAGTGTGCCCACTGCCAGTGCCCAACACTCATACCGGGTGGCACAGTACCTAGCACGCGTAGTACCACTTATCTAAAAAAATGACAGGCAGAGGCAGGCCACCCCGCAAGGGTCGTCGTGGTCGTGGTGCTGTGATTTCCACTGTCCCTGGAATAATACCTAGTGTTCAGAGGCCATGTACCCTGGACCCGAAAAATTCTGAGGACATAGTTGACTGGCTTAGACAGGACACCCAATCTTCAACAGTTTCCGCTAAGAACCTTGACGCACCATCCTCCTCCAGCTCAGCGTCGGTCACCTGCTCTCAAGTTACCACGCTCCCGCCCGCTGCAACCACCACCACTACCACCACAGCCACCACAGCCGCTTCACTTGATCCGTCAGAGGAGTTATTTAGACATCAGTTGGATGCAATTAGTGATGCGCAACCATTATTGCCAGATGATGTAGATTACAGGGATATGTCTCAGTCAGGCAGGATTACACACATGGACGTACAGTGTGATGAGTAATGATGATGATGATGATGTTGAACCCGCTGCTGCTACCTTTGCTGAGGTGTCAGATACAAGTGAAGGGGTTGATGATGACAATGTGTCCACGGATGCCACGTGGGTGCCTGCCTCTCACTTTCAGCAGTTCCTGCTCATCTGCCCACAGTCAGGTGTCTGTCAAGGACATGTTTGAGCGTAAGAAGCCAATGTCACAGAATCTCCTTGCGACGGACAGCTTGCTTGACGGAACTCTTAGCCCGCCAGATTTTACCATACCAACTGGTGGAGTCTGAGGCCTTCAAACAATTTGTCGCTATTGGGACACCACAGTGGATGGTACTCGGACGAAATTTTTTTTTCAAAAGGCAATCCCAAACCTCAACAATGTCTTTGAAGAGGAAGTCATGGCATCTCTGGCATACAGTGTTGGGGCAAGGGTACATCTGACCACTGATACCTGGTCTGCAAAGCACGGTCAGGGCAGGTATATCACGTACACTAATCATTGGGTCAACTTGCTGACGGCTGACAAGCATGGAATGCGTGGCTCCGCAGCGGAGTTGGTGACACCGCCACGACTTGCAGGCAGACCTACTGCCACCTCCTCTACTTCTACTCCATCCTCTTCGATATCCTCCTTGGCTGAGCCCTCTTCTGCTGCGGCGTCTGGCTGCACATCAACTGAATCCCCAACTCCCCAGGAGCTATTCCACATCCCGGATACGACAGTGTCACGCTGTCTTGGGGTTAACTTGCCTGAATGCAGAGAGCCACACAGGACCAGCACTCCTGTCCGCCCTGAACACACAGGTGGATCAGTGGCTGACCCCACACCAACTGGAGATCGACAAAGTGGAGTGTGACAATGGAACAAATTTGTTGGCATTGAATTTGGGCAAGTTGTCACATGTGCCGTGCATGGCACATGTGTTGAAACTCATCGTACGCTTTGTGTCTAAGTACCCAGGCTTACAGGACGTCCTCAAGCAGGCCAGGAAGGTGTG
The DNA here is from genome assembly GCA_033119425.1 of Bufotes viridis. Lineage (NCBI taxonomy): Eukaryota > Metazoa > Chordata > Amphibia > Anura > Bufonidae > Bufotes > Bufotes viridis. The sequence continues at coordinate 111,047,175 of CM065591.1, forward strand.
TGTCCATTTCAGGAGTTCCTACATGGCCATGGCGCACTTTTTCGATATTCAGCGGCGAAACAACATGCCAGTGAGGCGCTTGATTTCCGACAGCCCGACACGTTGGAATTCAACACTCCTAATGTTCGACCGCCTGCTCCAACGAGAAAAAGCTGTCAACGAGTATTTGTATGACCGGGGTGCTAGGACAGCCTCTGCGGAGCTGGGGATTTTTTGCCACGTTACTGGACGCTCATGCGCAATGCCTGTAGGCTCATGCGTCCTTTTGAGGAGGTGACAAACCTAGTCAGTCGCACCGAAGGCACCATCAGTGAACTCATCCCATTTGTTTTCTTCCTGGAGCGTGCCCTGCGAAGAGTGCTGGATCAGGCTGTAGATGAGCGTGAAGAGGAAGAGTTGTGGTCACTATCAACAGCAGAAACAGCCTTGTCATCATCGCTTGCTGGACCTGCGGCAACGCTGGAAGAGGAGTATGAGGAAGAGGAGTCAGAGGAGGAATGTGGCGGCTTTGAGGAGGAGGAAGACCAACCACAGCAGGCACCCCAGGGTGCTCGTTGTTTTTACCTATCTTGGACCCGTGGTGTTGTACGTGGCTGGGGGGAAGAACAGACCGTCAATGACATCAGTGAGGACGAGGAACGGGAAATGAGTAGCTCTGCAACCAACCTTGTGCAAATGGGGTCTTTCATGCTGTTTTGTCTGTTGAGGGACGCTTGTATAAAAAGGATGAAGGAGAACGACCTGTACTGAGTGGCCACGCTGCTAGACCCACAGTATAATCAGAAAGTGGCAGAAATGTTACCAAATTACCGAAAGTTGGAAAGGATGCAGCAGTTCAAATCTAAACTAAAAAATATGCTTTACACAGCTTATAAGGAGGATGTCACCGCACAATGGGAATCTAACTGGGGAAGAGGTTAATGTAATACTCCTCCTACCACGACGGCAAGGACTGGATTATTTGCAGATGTGTTGTTGATGGAGGACATGCAGAGCTTTTTCAGTCCTACACATCGCTACAGCCCTTCGGGATCCAGCCTTAGAGAACGACTCGACCGACAGGTAGCAGACTAACTTCGCCTTAACAGCAGATATCGACACTCTGAGGAGCGATGAACCGCTTCACTACTGGGTGTGCAGGCTTGACCTGTGGCCTGAGCTATCCCAGTTTGCGATATAACTTCTGGCCTGCCCTGGTTCAAGTGTCCTGTCAGAAAGGACCTTCAGTGCACAGGAGGCATTGTCACTGACAAGAGAAGTCGCCTCCGTCAAAAAAGTGTTGATTACCTCACCTTCATAAAGATGAATGAGGCATGGATCCCAAAGGGACTGACAGTGGGGGATACGTTTGACTAACAAAAGGCCTGATGACATGCCTTGGCCTCAAAATGGTCCCCACGCTGCTGTATTTAATGTCTGCATACCGGATGACTTTCGTGAATTCTCCACCACCAACTAGGGTTCAAGTCGCAATGTTTTAGTCACTTTTCTGCCTGGAAAACATAAATTTTTCCGGCCGCTGCTACAATAGCGGCCGCAACAATGCCATTATTTTTAGCATGCTCCAATTTTTCTGTCCTATGGTGCAGCACTGTGGCTGCAAAAACAAAACAAAAAAAAGGCACATACAAGTGTCAATTCCCCTTCGTGATCTTTACCTTGTTGTGGTGAAGGGGCTTGCGTATCACAATGAAGCAATCATCACCTCTATGAGTGTGTTGGCAATGTTGCCACACCCCAGATGATTAAGGCCGTTGCTTCATTATGGTCAGACCAAAAGCGATCGGACGGCTGGATAATATTTCATACAAAAACATTAATTTATCTTTTTTTTTTTTTTTAAAGTTGTATGGTTTTTAATACATAAAATAAAAAATCATAATAAAGTCTCTTAATAGTTTATTAGAAATAATCCAGACAATTAAAAAAATCCCCATCAATTCCAATACAAAGCAAGTACAGAGCTCAGAACTAAATTATTTCATGATGTCGTAATGGTTCGTCAATTCGACACACGTCCCAGGTAGGGTACGTAACAGGGATTAAACTGATAGGAATAGTACTAGTTAAGACACCACTCATATAGGGTGTCACAGCACATTGCTCTGTGCACGCACAGTGCCCCAATTTGGGAGTAAGAGGACCGACCAAGCTGCTTTTTCCATCTCCCGGTTCCTAAAATTAATTCAGTTTGGTGTATTAAGTTTGGTCTGTCACTGTAAAGGCAGTCGAAGGTACCCGGCCTAAATTTTTTTTCATAAAATGCAATCATGCAGTCAGCAGGTTGACCCAATGCGCAGTGTACGTGATATACCTGCCCTGACCGTGCTTTGCAGACCAGATATCAGTGGTCAGATGGACCCTTGCCCCAACACTGTATGCCAGGGATGCCATGACTTCCTTTTCAATAACATAGTAGAGGTTTGGGATTGCCTTTTTTGAAAAAAAATTTCGTTCGAGTACCTTCCACTGTGGTGTCCCAATAGCGACAAATTTTTGAAGGCCTCAGACTCCACCAGCTGGTATGGTAAAAGCTGGCGGGCTAAGAGTTCCGTCAAGCCAGCTGTCAGTCGCCGGCAGGGGTGACTCTGTGACATTGGCTTCTTACGCTCAAACATTTCCTTAATAGACACCTGATCTGTGGGCAGATGAGCAGAAACTGCTGAAAGTGAGAGGTGGAGTGTCGTTTGGTTGAGAGGGGGCAGGGAGGACAGCATTGGTTGACGTGGGCTGAAGATGCTGGTGGGTGTTGGACTTACTCACGACTCAGTTTCTTTTGGCATAGGTTGCAAATGGCATTGCTGTTATCAAAGGCATTCACACAAAAAAACTGCCACACTGCTGAGCTTTGCAATGACGGCACTCTGGTGGTGGCAACAGCATACGTTGGATACATGCTGTCTGACTGTGCACCTAGCTCCTTGCAACGACCTTCCCCTGCTTCCAAATCGTCTCCTCCTCCTCTCTGTCTCCCCATCTGAACTTTCCTCCAGTTCTTATTCTCTTCAAGTGGGCACCCATGTGACATCCGTGGACACATCATCATCATCAACCGCTTCACTTGTATCTGACAATTCAGCAAAGGAAGAAGCAGTGGGTACAACATCATCATCATCACACTGTACGTCCATGTGTGTAATGCTACTTGACTGAGACATATCCCTGTTATCTACATCCTCTGGCAATAATGGTTGCGCATCACTCATTTCTTCCAACTGATGTGTAAATAACTCCTCTAACGGATCAAGTGAAGCGTCTGTGGTGGCTGTGGTAGTAGTGGTGGTGGTGGCGGCGGGCGGGAGCGTGGTAACTTAAGAGCAGGTGACCGAAGCTGAGCTGAAGGAGGATGGTGAGTCAAGGTTCTTAGCGGAAGCTGTTGAAGATTGGGTGTCCTGTCTAAGCCAGTCAGCTATGTCCTCAGAATTTTTCAGGTCAAGGGTACGTGGCCTCTGAACACTGGGCATTATTCCAGGGCCCGTGGAAATCACAGCACCACCACCACGACGGCCCCTGCGCAGTGGTCTGCCTCTGCCTGTCATTTTTTTAGATAAGTGGTACTACGCGTGCTAGGTACTGTGCCGCCCGGTATGAGCGTTGGGCACTAGCAGAGGGCACACTACAGTCTGTGGGCCTGACACAAACACACGGGCCGGCAGGCAACTGAAATTAGATTAAAGTGTACAGATAAAGTGCCTTATTTTAGGCAAAGTCCCATGCCGCACGGTATGATTGATGGGCAGCACTGGCAGAGGGCACACTACAGTCTGTGGGCCTGACACACACACACTGGCAGGCAGGCAACTGAAATTAGATTAAAGTGTACAGATAAAGTGCCTTATTTTAGGCAACGCCCTGTGCCGCACGGTATGATTGATGGGCAGCACTAGCAGAGGGCACACTACAGTCTGTGGGCCTAACACACACACACTGTCCGGCAAGCCACTGAAATTAGATTAAAGTGTACAGATAAAGTGCCTTATTTTAGGCAACGGCCTGTGCCTCATGGTATGATTGATGGGCAGCACTGGCAGAGGGCACACTTCAGTCTGTGGGCCTGACACTAACACACTGGCCGGTAGGCAACTGAAATTAGATTAAAGTGTACAGATAAAGTGCCTTATTTTAGGCAACGTCCTGTGCCTCATGGTATGATTGATGGGCAGCACTGGCAGAGGGCACACTACAGTTTGTGGGCCTAAAACACACACACTGGCAGGCAGGCAACTGAAATTAGATTAATTTTAAATAGCAATGGTATTGATCGGCACTCTAATTTGGAGCCAGCTAATTTGGACAACAACCAGGTAAATTACCAGAGAGAGCACTATCACCAGGAAGTGACACAATCTCACACACAGACCCGACACAACAGACAAGATCACTCACATAATCAGAATACACCTCACAGACACGGAAGAAGAAAGGAACACGAAGAGGTAAAAGAACCAAGAAGAAGGAACTATCGATAGATATAACTTCTAATGACAACAATGTGATTTTCAACTTAAGTTCTGTCACTTTAACCACAGCACAAACTAACCTTATCAATAAAGGATTGAAATTTGCCCCCACCAAGAAATGTAATAAATTTGATACAGATATTGGGATAGAGAAATTTATTCGTAAAATCTGCCTGAATAAATATTTTTGAAAAATCCAACAATTAAAAATACTCATACGGAAGTCTCAGAGTTCCAATATACTAATTTAAAGTGTAGATCAAAAAATTATCCCACAAATGAGATAGGCCAGGAAATTGCCACTTTCAGACAATGTGTAGGAGAAGATATAAGGGGGATGAAAGAATCCCTACATCAAAAGAGATACAACCGCACAAAACAAGAGAGGGAAGCGATAAGACAACTACAACAAAATGACAATATAACAATACGCCCTGCTGATAAAGGGGGGGCTGTCGTTATATTAGATACAGATAAATACAATGAAGAGTGTAGACATCAGCGATGTGTAGACATCAGTGAATCACTACCTCCTTGAATTAACCAACTTATGTGAAAAAGGCTTGAATTCTGGTATGCTAACAGAGGATGAAGCGTCCATATATTTCTGGCACACAGAGGAGGCTTCCTGTCTTCTACTGTTTGCCAAAATACACAAGGCTTTATGTAATCCTCCGGGACGCCCAATCATTTCTGGTATTAACTCTTTAACCACTAATCTATCAGAATATATAGATAAACAACTTCAACCATCAGTGAAGAAGATTAAATCATATATTAGGGACACGACACAAGTTATTAAAACGGTAGAGAATTTAATTGTGTAACAAGGGTACATTCTGGGAACTCTAGATGTACAACCGCTCTACACTGTTATTGATCACAAATTAGAGTAGAAGCGATGAAAAGGCAGCTTACTTTGAATAGTTCTCTAGCATCAGAACAAATAGAATTTATAGGAGAAGCAGCTTCGTACATATTGTCACACAACTACTTCTACTTTGAAGGTGACTACTTCTTCCAGATGAGGGGGACCGCCATGGGCACCAGATTTGCCCCCAGTTATGCTAATTTATTTATGGCTGATTGGGAGACTGAGACCATCACTCCCCTTCTGGGGACAGATCTGGTGCTCTGGCTTAGGTACATCGACGATGTCCTTTTCGTCTGAAAGGGAAGTGAAGAGGCAATGGAAGAATTTGTGAGAGACATAAATATTAACTCAAGGAACCTCCATTTTACCTCATCCACTCGCAGGACATCAGTAGGATTCTTAGACCTCCTTATAATTATTGAAGAAAGCCATTTAATCTGCAAGACCTTCCAAAACCTGTTAAAAAACAGTTATATTTTACACACAAGTTGTCATCTGCCCAATTGGCTCCTCAATATCCCATTTGGTCAGTTTCGGAGAGTGAAGAGAAACTGTACTAGAGAGGTTGATTTTGAATTAGAGGCAAGGAAAATGGAGGAATAGTTTTTGGATAAAAATATCCCCAAACACATGTAAAAAGAGCCTTGGAGAAGGTTCGTAGCTTGAATAGGGAAGACTTCTTCAATGAAGGGATTAAAAGTAAGAACAAGAATGAAGATAGTCCACGCCTTGTCTTACCATATAGTACAGACAGTAAATGTGTACGTAATATTATTTTGAAACATTGGCACCATCTGAAAAATGATAAGTTGGTAGGCACTCTGATACCAGACAAACCACAAATAGTGTTTACGAGGGCCCCAAATCTGAGCCTCCAAATTGCCCCCACTGTGAGACATATAAAAAGGAAAACAAATTCCCTACATACTTATCAAACTTACCGGTTCCTACAGATGCAGCAGGTGCAGCAATTGTCAGATTACGAACTTTCAAAAGAAAACAACTTTGGTCACATCAACAGCTAATATATATACTCACACAATCAGAGATTGCCTGACCTGCAACTCCACTAGTGTCATATATTTAATACAGTGTCCGTGTGGTAAGCAATATATTAGAAGGACCAAAAGAAGTCTGAAGAAGAGGATCTCAGAACATGGCTATGAGAAGGACCAAAAGAAGTCTGAAGAAGAGGATCTCAGAACATGGCTATGAGAAGCATACATTATCTCATCATTTCAAACTAGCACATAACAAGGACCCTAGTGGCCTTGTTTTTGAAGCTTTAGAAAAAGTCCATATACATTGGAGGGGAGGAGACCACATTAGCCGTATGTCCAGACAAGAATCCAGACGGATATTTGAATTCAACTCTCTTGTCCCGAATGGACTAAATGCAGATTTAGAAATTTTTGGCTTTCTGTGATTGGGGACTGTGCCCTCTCGCTGACTGGTGACCAGGTGTTGGTTTGTCTGTCTCCTGCTCCCCTGTCAGCGGTGGACCCGGTCCTTTACACCTGAAAGCACCACATTCAGGAATGAACTATAGAATATTAACCACTTCAGCCCCCCTAGCTTAAACACCCTTAATGACCAGGCCACTTTTTACAATTCTGCACTACACTAATTTCACAGTTTATGTGCTCCCACGCCTATATCTATGCATCTATTTATGTATTTATGTATTGATTGTATGGATCGATTTACATGAGTAAGAAGTTCTACCTTGAAGTACTTTGAAAAATGCTTCCTTTTTTGGGTCTTTCGTATTTTAGAGGTGTTTTATATATTTTATATATGGATGTAATAAGTAAATTTACATTTTGTGTGTGATTATTTGCCAATATGGATCCAATCCAATGATGAGTTATATTTGGATTGGGGGTGGGTTAACTGACAGCCAATGGGACAATGCGATTTACGATAGGTCCCCATATAAGAAAGCTCTCACAAGGCTCACACTATTGCTGCCACTGAGGAAGGGACAAGTTGCGTCCCGAAACGCGTCTGGGTCCAGCAATAGTGAGAGCGACAACACTGAATATGCACTTTGGCAAAGTAGACGTCTAAACAGAGCATCTAAAAGTACAACCATTCAAGGATACAAGCCGGACCAATGCGAGGATTAAGCCCGCGTCACGTGGGACACCATGTTGTATGACGCAGGGGAACACGTGGGACGCCGCGGCAGGTCCTGGAAGGGCGATTGCAAGGAAGTTGGAAACGGCCGGCGCTTGTGTTATGGAGCGGTAATGTACCATCTCAAACCGTGATATTCGCTGTACTTACATGGTGTAACTTTACACAAAGGATTATACCAATATTTGAATGGGACAGACGAATGAATTAATATCCATTATATATTATGCAAGGACAATTCATCTATCATTGCGGAAGGAGGAGACGCACTCTAGTAGCAAAGCTACACTTGTGATTATTGGCTGCAGTTTTGAAAAGGGGACATTTCCCAAGTAGGATTATTATATCCTAGGGATCTATTGGACACAATTATATCACTTGCCGATTATTTGTTTTAACAGGGTCTTATCCTATATTTTTTATCTATAATAGATGTGTTATTATTAAATAAGGTTTTTTTTCTACTAGCAAATTTGTAGCTCTGTTCATTTGACCCGATTACTGTGTGCCCCTCCATTTTGGATATAGTTTTGATAATGATGTCTTCATGTGATCTGCATACAAAATACTGGGACATTGATCCAGTCCAATTTTTTGAGAAGACCAAGACATGTGATAGACAGAGGATATATAAGTACTATGGATTTGGTGTGGAGGCTTCACCACTGATGAAGGGACCAGCTAAGAGTCCCGAAACACGTATGGTTTTGAAGAGACCCCCACCATTTTGGATTACTAACTTACAAGCTATTGTAACATATTACCAGAGGTCACAGAGCGCTCCGATGATGTTAGTAATAAAAAAGACCTCAGGACATCAAATTGCGGGAGAAATATGAAAAAGGAAATACGTCACACAAGAAAACACGTCATACAGATACACAGACGTAATCGGCATCCTTGTACATCGTAGAGACACGGCGCAAGGTAAGCACGGCCAAGACACGTGGGACGCCACTACTAGGACCGGAATATCTTACCACGGAGCCAGCGGGATTACTGAACAGGTACCGCCGTTTCTAGTACGCTAAGGAATTGCTAAGAAATTGCCAAATTGTTATCTGTCTACCTTCCTTACTGACACCCCTCCACGCAAATAGAACTTAATCTAAATATTTTGGATTTATACGCAGCAGTATATATTGCTATAGACGGGCACCACCTATATAGCCCTCAGCGTATCTAGCACATTGCAGCAAGTGAATGAACATTGCTTTTTTCCCTTTCTAAAGGACTATATAGATCTGAGCTATTTATTTTAGACTCTTGATTATTTTATTTATTGATATATAGATATAACCGCCGTCTACTTATATTTGTCAAATATTGTTACCAATTGATATAATAAATATTTATTCTAGCTTTACGTTCTTACATGTGGCTTCACATTAGAGTGCCGATCAATACCATTGCTATTTAAAATTTTACTACTACTGTGCCTTGGGGTGTAGCACTTTTTGATCAGAGCACCTTGCCCATCGGATATCTAGTGACGCCAGCCCTTTCCCTTTGGTTCAATTTATTTTCTGTTACCCCCATTGTGGGTAGAGATCCTAGCCGATCCAGACTGATATTTGGAGCCACATTGAAGCTAAAAGATTAAGGGTGGAAAATTATAGATTTGATTCAGATCAAGATAACCACAATTTAGGGGCAGATAACAGTATTGAATTATTTAAAGAATTAGAACTCCTACTCATAAAACAGCTAAGACAAAGGTGGGAAATTAAATCATTAGGACAATATATAGACAATAATAAAGTCCGATTAGGTCTGAAACTAATTAAGACCCCTGCTCAAGACCTTGTAGATGTGAAATTTCTGAAAGACTGGGATCATTTATTGCACAGTCAATCAATACAACTAATGGAACTCATTGTGAGACGCAGGACAGAGATGTTAGATCATATCACGAATCAGGTGAATGGGATTAAAGAAAAATTAGAGAAGATACAGAAAAATGAGGAATATGAGATTTGGCAACAAAGAATTTGTAAAAATATAGATAAAGTAGAACAAGAAATTATGAATAAAAAATGTAAAAAACTTAGGAATGCTACAAAACAACAGACGAGTAGGGAGGAGGCAGAACATCAACAATTAGACAGAGATAATAGTAGAAAAATCGAATGAATGAGAATAAACATATAGATCCATACCCAATACCAGTATCAAATATATTTGAATCACTGAGTAATGAACATTTTTAGATGTGACTCCAACACATCACAGAACACGAACACGGTGGAAATCACCAAGACTACAGGACAATCACCGGGGACAATCACCAGAGACACACCAATACAATTTAATATACAGACACAACAACCAGGTAAATCACCAGAGAGAGCACTATCACCAGGAAGTGACACAATCTCACACACAGACCTGACACAACAGACAAGATCACTCACACAACAATCAGAATACACCTCACAGACACGGAAGAAGAAAGGAACACGAAGGGGTAAAAGAACCAAGAAGAAGGAACTATCGATAGATATAACTTTTAATGACAACAATGTGATTGTCAACTTAAGTTCTGTCACTTTAACCACAGCACAAACTAACCTTATCAATAAAGGATTGAAATTTGCCCCCACTAAGAAATGTAATAAATTTGATACATATATTGGGATAGAGAAATTTATTCGTAAAATCTGCCTGAAGAAATATTTTTTGAAAAATCCAACAATTAAAAATACTCATACGGAAGTCTCAGAGTTCCAATATACTAATTTAAAGTGTAGATCAAAAAATTATCCCAGAAATGAGATAGGAGGGAAATGAGCAGCTCCTCACACACGGGCAGGCCAGGCAACTGCAATATATATATGGAGAAAAAAGTAAATAAAAGCAGACTAATGTAGCAGCCCTAAAAGGGGTGCTGGTGCCTACAGCAGAGATCAGATGAGTCTTTCAGGACTGGAGTGGACACTGAATACACTAGCCTAGCTATCTATTACCCTATTAAATCAGCAGCAACTACACTGTCCCTCCTCTCACTAAGACTGCAGCTTCCAAATGAATCTAAAATGGATGCTGTCCAGGAGATGGGAGGGTCTGGGAGGGAGGGTATGCTGCTGATTGGCTGGAATGTGTCTGCTGACTGTGAGGTACAGGATCAAAGTTTGCTCAATGATGATGTATAGGGGGCGGATCGAACATCACATGTGTTCGCCCGCCACGGCGAACTCGAGCAAGCTGTTCGCCGGGAACTGTTCGCTGGCGAATAGTTCGGGCCATCTCTAGTTAAGACTCCACTCATATAGGGTGTCACAGCACATTGCTCTGTGCACGCACAGTGCCCCAATTTGGGAGTAAGAGGACCGACCAAGCAGTTTGGTGTATGAGAGTTTGGTCTGTCACTGGCAGTCGAAGGTACCCAGCCTACATTTTTTTTTCACAAAAGGCAATCCCTGATATGGGACGTAACAGGGATTAAACTGATACACATAGTACTAGTTAAGACACCACTCATATCGGGTGTGACAGTAAATTGCACGGCGCAGACGCAGTGACCATGGATTTAAAACAAAGGGAGGGAGCCAGCAGTTTTTTAACCATCTCCCCGTTCGAAAAATCAATTCAATAAATGGACCTCAGATTGGGGACGTAACAGGGATTAAACTGATAAGAATAGCACTAGTTAACACACCACTCATACCGTGTGGCAGAGTACATTGCACGGCACACGCGCAGTGCCCCAAATTGGAAGCAACAAGAAGGACGCCCACAGATAAATCACATTTCTGCAAGGAATTTGTCAACTTTTGACAACTGTTTGCGGTTGTCTAAAATCTATTCAATACACGTCCTGATAGGGGACGAACAGGGATTAAACTGATGAGAAGAGAACTACAGAAAATAACACTAATATCGGGTGTGAGAGTAAATTGCACGGCGCAGATGCAGTGACCGTGGATTAAAACAAAGGGGAGGGAGCCAGCGTTTTCTTTAACCATCTCCCTGTTCGAAAAATCAATTCACCTTTCGGGGACCCTTGGTGTTGTACGTGGCTGGGTGGAGGAAGAAACCTTCAATGACATCACCGACATGGCTAGCTTGGTATCCAACCTTGTGCAAATGGGAGTTTGCGGTTGTGCAAATTGACTGTTGTTTGCGGTGCATTAAAAGGGAGTTTGGTCTGTCAATGTCTGTGAAGCGGCGTAACCCTTACACTATCTGATCGATACAACATCATACCTGATCGTATACACAGATTGGATGTTTTAAACCACGTTGTTCAAAAAAAGTTAGGATTGTTAGGTGATTTATGCCTTTTATGGATTAAAACCCAACTCTGCGTCAACTATGTAATTTTCCATGGGAGTTTTGCCATGGATCCCCCTCCGCCATGCCACAGTCCGGTTGTTAGTCTCCTTGAAACAACTTTTCCATCACTAGTGTGGCTAGAAGGAGTCCCTGTGGATTTTAAAATTCGCCTGCCTATTGAAGTCTACAGCGGTTCGCCCGGTTCGCCCGTTCACGAACATTTGAGAAAATTTGCGTTCGCCGTTCCCGAATGGAAAATTTTATGTTCGCGACATCTCTATTTGCATGGCGCACATGTCTAGGGCCGGCGTCCCACTTGCAATTAAGAATAATTATTATATTAATATAAATAATTCTTCTGATGTGGCGATAAATATACAAGAATTGCACCCAATTCGCGAGTGGCGGTCCCCTTCTTTCTTATCTCTAAAAACCATATGGCGCCCCTTCCTCCTGAGCCTTGCCATGTGCCCTTGCAGCAGTTTATGACTAGAGATGAGCGAATCGAAGCTGACAAAGTGGAATTTGATCCAAATTTCAGGAATTATTTGATTCACACCGACAGACATGCAAATATTCCATTCACATGTCATCTCTGTCTTGGATCAACTCCTGTTTATTTTCTTGACATTAGCAATACTGATGGATTACTGACCAAATGCTGACCGATTGACAGTGGATGCTCAACAGAGAGAATCCGTTTTTGGCGGTTATTGTTCTGATGGATCAGAGGATGGGCAAAATAATCAGTGATGTCAACACAATTTTACTGCTGACACCCTCTTCACTTTGTCGGGGCCTCTACTTGTATAAGCGTTTAATAGAATAGGTTCTGTAGACATCTATGTGGAATCAGCTGACGATGGTGTAAAAGAAGTACGCTTCTTCTTGGCGCTAACATGGACCTGTAAGGCTGAGTTCATACTTGAGTTAGGGCTCTTTCACACTAGCGTTTTTGTTTTCCGGCATAGAGATCCGTTGTCGGGTCTTTATGCCGGAAAAATCCTGATCAGGATCATCCCCATGCATTCTGAATGGAGAGAAATCCGTTCAGGATGCATCAGGATGTCTTCAGTTCAGGACCGGAACGTTTTTTGGCCGGAGAAAATACCGCAGCATGCTGCGCTTTTTGCTCCGGCCAAAAATCCTGAACACTTGCCGCAAGGCCGGATCCGGAATTAATACCCATTGAAAGGCATTAATCCGGATCCGGCCTTAAGCTAAACGTCGTTTCGGCACATCGCCGGATCCGACGCTTAGCTTTTTCTCAATAGTACCATGGCAGCCAGGACGCTAAAGTCCCGGCTGCCATGGTAAAGTGTAGTGGGGAGCGGGGAGAAGTATACTTACCGTCCGTGCGGCTCCCGGGGTGCCCAGAGTGACGTCAGGGCGCCCACACGCATGGATCACGTGATCCCATGGATCACGTGATCCATGCGCATGAGGCGCTCTGACGTCAGTCTTCTAATGCTCTCAGGCGACTTGCGTTCTGACGGATCCGGCAGGACGGAAGTGCCTGCCGGATCCTCAGAACGCAAGTGTGAAAGAGGCCTTATTTGGTCAGTTTGGGCACCGTGACTGCCCAACTAAGTGAAGTGTGCAGTCATTCTAAGAGCGACGCCTGTCGTCTGTATGTCATATAAGCTACTGAAAGTCACTTCAGAACTGAATTGGTTTTTTTAACTTTTTTGAAAAATTGAAAGATGGCTTCTAAATGTCTAAGCCTTCTAACATCCTAAAAAATAAAGAATAATTTACAAAATGATGCCAGAATTGTTTTATTAAGTAAAGCATTCTAAAGTTATTACTACATAAATGATAACAATTTCTGTAAAGCGCTGCAGAATATGTCAGTAAGGGTGAGTTCACATGTGCGTTCTGTATTCCATTATGGCTTTCCGTTATTACATAGTTATAAGGGAAAATAACGGAATCCATAAGACAGAAGTCAAAACAGAAGCCTTTAAGAGGCATTCCGTTTTGATCCGTCATAGCAGAAGTCTATGGGAATCATAACGGAAAGCCATAACGGAATCCATAAGGCTGATGTGTACCCATCCTAAGTGAGTAAAATAAGTAATAATAACATAAAATAAATATATATTTGAAAAATTACGCTGTGTCAGGAAGATGAAAATTATTGTGTCTGGAGGGGGTTAATGATTATTTTGCCAATTTGCATAATTAGTGAATAAAGAGTTTTAGTTTGAAAAAAAAAAGACTTGAAAAAAAGTGCACAGTTTTCCCCAATGAAAATAAAAAGGAAAAAAATCTCTACAAATATTAATAAAAAGCCTTATACATCCAAAAAGTGGCAAAAACATTTGCAGCAGCAGTCCAACAAATAAACTAGTTTGGACCATTAAACCACCATGTGCACAAATCATGAAAAAGTGGCTGATCAATAAGGGGTTAAATATTTAGGATTTATTGTTTTGATACTGTAACTTTAACCAAATTATGACCACACAATATACATGTAAGACGTTTGGTGCTGGAAATTAATCCGGAATACCTTTCATGGAATTAAAGCTCCTGCAATCCCAAAGAGAAGACTGAAATCGTTTATTACTGTTTTTGCCTTCTCCTTTCCTTTGAGCATAGCACACTATGCCATTTCCTTTGGATCACATGATATTTCTGGCATATCAGAGTTGCAGGGTCTTAGCAGACCGCAATCACCTCTGCATGTGTACAATGCCCCCAGTAGAAAAAGTGCTGTCCATGTGACACTATGCATGTTATATAGCATATCATTTTTTTTTTATTTTGGTGTCAATTTGTATATTTTAAAAAATAAGGAGCTATAGTTTAAAAAATGTACTTTATTTACACTTTTTTGGTTGTTTACCCCAAATCAAACTTTAAAAGAATATAAAAAAAATCTGAAAAAAACATACTATTAAAAAGATGATTTGTATTTAAACAAATAAAAAAAATTATAACAAGTTATAAAAATGTATAACCGTTAAACCACAATGTGCGCGGAATCACAAAAAAGGCATTTTCAGTTCTAGTCATTAATGGGTTAACTGTCACTTTGTAAACGATAAATAAGGACAAACGGAAGAATCATATAATTTCTTATTTCCTTACAGCTAGCTTTAAATTAGCAGTATAGTATTGGTAAGAATGTGAGCATAGTGCATTTGTTGACATACTGTCTGAACAGAAGTTATCATACCTAATGTATGCATGATACATTACAAATACATTTATATGACGAACTGTAGGAAACAATTAGCATTCTGGAAATATGCGTTCCTCTTGCACTAGCAATATGTTCGTCCCATCTTTCCTGTTTTGAATGCAGTATCCAATTTTACATTTGCCATCTGTAGAATTACTGGCAGGTGCAAGGCCACTGATACAGTTTAATACTCCTCGTAGCATAAGCTAGAAATGAAAACAAATCATGCATAAAAGGCTAATGTAATATTATTGGAAGCACAAATTGTATCTAGCTTACTCTACTGGTAGCTTAATAATATATTGCATCTATCTATCCAATCTATTTTTGCTATTGTTTGTCTCATGCCACTAATTGGTATACGGATTTACTTTGAGCACTGTGGTGGGCATTTATTATTTTCAGTTGTTTTTGTGTCAGTTTTAAAGGGGTTCTCCAGCCCTACGTAAAAATGGGGCCTATCTAACCTAAGGTAGAAGATTACCCCCAGTAGTAGCAGCATTTCTGGGATCCTCTTCATGGTCACATGACTGCACCTTCTGTGTTTTCAGGTCTTTCTGGTCCCTTTCTGTCTTCTTCTATTCCTCTCTTTTGTAGGAGGTGAGTACGTCATCATTGAATCAGTGCCTCCTGCCGGCCTTCGCCAAGACTGCTGGCCATCTTATAAGTGTACAGTCTTCTGTGTGAAGTCTGTACTAACTCATACAAAGTAAAATCTAAGTACTGTGCTCGAGTCAAAGCATAGCGTTTAGCCTCTGTTATGTCACTTTGCTGGGGCACTGCGGATGTGACTTGGCAGCACTGTGGATGTCACTGGGGATGTCACTTGGGGGCATTGGGTATGTCACTTGGGGGCACTGTGAATGTCGTTTGGGGCACTGTGGATGTCACTTGGAGGCACTGTAGATCTCACTGGGGCACTGTGGATGTCACTATGGATGTCACATGGAGGCACTGTGCATGTCATTTTAGGACACTAAGGATACCACTTAAGGGCACTGTGGTTGTAACTTGGAGGCATTGAAGATGTCACTATTGATGTAACTTGGGGGCACTATGGATGTCACTGGGGCACTCAGGATGTCACTGTGGATGTCACTTGGGGGCACCGTGGATGTCACTGTGGTGTGTTGTGGCTCTCACTGCTATGGGGGTACTCTGGCATTTACTGTTATGGGGGGTGCTGTGGCTGTCACTTTTACTGGAGGATACTGTTGACGTCACTGTTATGGGGACGGAATTGATGTCACTTTTTTGTCGGACGATATGGATGTCACCATTATGGTGACTCTGGATGTTCCTGCTATGGGCATGCTGTTGATGTCACTGCTATGGGGATGCTGTTGATGTCACTGTTATAAGGGATGGTATTGATGTCATTATTATGGGGGATGCTGTGGATGTCACTGCTATGGGGGACGCTGTGGATGTCACCATTATGGGTACACTGTTGATATTACTTTTCTGGGGATGCTGTGAATGTCAAAGTTATGAAGAACGTTGTTGATGTCACTGTTATGAGGGATGGTGTTGATGTCGCTTTTTTTATGGGACACTGTGGATGTCACCGTTATTGGGAATACGGTGGATGTCACCATTACGGGGGACACTGTGGATTTCACTGTTATGGGGGATACTGTAGATGTAACTGTCATGATATCACTTTTGTGAGGGACGCTGTGGTTGAACTTCTCACTGTTATGGGGCGCAATAGATGTCTTTTAACCACACACACATACAAAAAATGAAATAGACCCGTACAAAGCGGGATGATTCTGCCAATACATGTATATTTCACACAAATATAAGATGCTCGATTTCACGTCTATACACGTAATCTTGAATATCAGCCTATTGAGACGTGTTAAAATATAAAAATAAAAAATCTCTTTATTTATAAATCTCAGATAAAATTGACTGGGTATTAGGTATATGTCTCCAGGCAAAAGTGTATGTCTGGACCAGTGCCAAGAATTAGGCATTGAGCCCGGCGATCTAGAAAGGGTCAGATTATTAGCTGGACTGAGTGAGGACAACAGTCGGACTACAGGGAGCGGACCATTCACCAACCTTAGGAATCCGTCTAAATTATTTCCCCACTTAATGACAATACGCCCATAGACACGTTTGTATTCTTAGTTACAAGAGATATCCAAAAATTGGAAAACCAGCATTATGGACAGGATAATCTCAGCTCGGAGGAACGGAGGGCATTAGATGAACTGGCACAGAACCAGAATATCGTCATAAAACCTTCCGATAAGGGGAAATATAGTTGTACTTGACCACTCACAATACCAGGCTATGTGCTATAGGTTATTGGATGACAACAACACCTATAAACGTCTTTCTACTGATCCCACAGGAGGTTTCAAGGAGGAACTTCAGCTCATTTTAAGACACCAATTCAACATTCCCTATAAGGTAACCAAACTACATATCAAATGTCCAGAAAAAAACCAATCAACAATATGTAGTAAATGTGTATTTTATTGAAAACATAATTAGACTATACGCAATAATTCAAAGAATTACTACCTTTTATTATACAATAATACATATATAGTGAAAGACCACAAAATATTAAAAGTATATAAAACCACACAAATGTGGTCCGTGGATCTAGGGTCCACTGAACTCAGGTGAAAGAAGTAATATATAGCTGAGACCAACTCAGTGGTAAGTTATATCGGCATGTTTAAGACAAAAGTCCACAAATTATATATCAGTAACTCATTGCCATAACCTATACCACTGAAAGTTGGAAAAACCAGCACCATAATATAATCACAACATCAATGTTATACACACCTGAGTACAGTCGTCACCCGATCCACAGACCAAACCCTGTGGATCGGGTGGCGACTGTACTCAGGTGTGTATAACATTGATGTTGTGATTATATTATGGTGCTGGTTTTTCCAACTTTCAGTGGTATAGGTTATGGCAATGAGTTACTGATATATAATTTGTGGACTTTTGTCTTAAACATGCCGATATAACTTACCACTGAGTTGGTCTCAGCTATATATTACTTCTTTCACCTGAGTTCAGTGGACCCCAGATCCACGGACCACATTTGTGTGGTTTTATATACTTTTAATATTTTGTGGTCTTTCACTATATATGTATTATTGTATAATAAAAGGTAGTAATTTTTTGAATTATTGCGTATAGTCTAATTATGTTTTCAATAAAATACACATTTACTACATATTGTTGATTGGTTGTTTTTTCAGCTCATTTTAGTCCGGGCCCGTGATGAACAACTCATCAGTAAGGCCGAGTTTGAATATTTTCTTCCCAAATATCCCTTGCTAGCTACCTTTTATAGCTTACCCAAGCTACATAAGCAAGGAGACCAACTCAAGGGAAGACCAATTGTCTCGGGCATAGGAAGTCTCACATCATTCGTCAGTACTTATGTGGACCTCAATCTACGTCCATTTGTTGAGGAGTTACCTTCCTATGCCCGAGACACTATGGATGTACTCCAACGGATTAAGGGCATCGAATGTGAGGCGGATACTTGGTTGGCAAGTCTTGATGTCGAGGCTCTCTACAGCTCGATACCGCACGAAAGTGGGTGTCGGGCTGTGGAGGCCTTTCTGAAACAAAGAGGAGGACAATACCATCGCCATAATGTGCTACTTATGGACCTCCTCAATTTTGTATTAACGCACATTTTCATTTTTGACGGACACCTCTTCCACCAGCTCAGGGAAGTTGCTATGGGCAGCCCCTGTGCCCCTACTTTTGCAAATCTCTACCTGGGTTGGTGGGAGAGGGAAGTCGTCTTTGGGGACTCAATGGAGCAATATGTATCGTCTATCCAGCTATGGATACGTTTCATCGACGATATCCTGATCTTATGGAAAGGAACCAAAGAACAGTTCAATGAGTTTGTGACCAGACTGAATGTGAATGAGCTGGGACTATACCTTACATCGGAGATAGACGCAGCGCATATCACATTCTTGGACCTGACAATTTCGATGGGGACGGATAGAAGGCTCCATACAGAACTGTTCAGGAAAAAACGGCCACAAACAATTTGCTGCATTTTGAGAGTGGACATCCCCTGGCCCTCAAAGAGGTATTCCAAAGGACAATACCTGAGGGCTAGGAGGAACTGTTCCTCTATTGGTTCATTCAAGGCGGCTGCACTTGATTTAAGAACCCGGTTCAGAAACAGGGGATATCCAGAAAGATCTCTAAAGGAAGCATACCATCATGCCCTCAATCAGAATAGGGCCCAGTTGTTAGTCCCTAAGTGTAAACCAATGTCAGAAGGCACGCCACGTATCATAGCCACCTTTGACAAGGCTTGCCCACAGATCCGCCAGATTCTTACCAACCATTGGCCGGTTTTACAATCAGACCCTGATATAGGCCCAACATTGCCTCCGCGTCCTGCTATTACATACCGTCGTAATGCAAACTTACGTGATCGCCTGGTGCATAGTTTCTATGAGCGACCAGCACCAGAAACATGGCTCAGATCGACCGCAAGGGAACCTTCCCATGTGGGTCCTGTATCATTTGTGCACACATCCAGAGGGCAGTACTTCAACAGCTCAATTACGGGTGAGAGATTTCGGATAAACTCATTCATCAGATGTACGTCTACCTGTGTCATCTATTTGCTCACGTGCTGCTGTGGCAAACAGTACGTGGGCAAAACTAAACGTGAGCTGAGAAGAAGAATCGGTGAACACCTCCTGGATGTGCGCAACAATCGTGATAAATCGGTGGCACGGCATATTAATACTTACCACAGCGGGGACTGCACCGTCCTGAGAGTACAGGGCATTTATATGTTACAAAGATCTGCACGAGGAGGTGATGTTGATACACCTCTGTTGCAGAAGGAGGCCAATTGGATCTTTAAACTCCAAACGGTCCAACCACAGGGACTCAATGAGACTATATCGTATGCATGCTTTATATAATGACATAGTTAATATGCAGGTTGGACCTAATCACTTTATTTGATGACCCATTGGCCTCCCAATGACGACCCTGAAGCCATGTAGACTGTAGCTGTCATATGCTATCGATTCACCTACTTAGGTGTAAGGGTGTGTTCACACTAGCCGTACATCTATGCATCATCTCCAATTTGGTAAGAGGTATCGTCGGCATGGTGTGCTCTCCTCTTTCAAGTGCGGGACAGTGAATTGATCACTGATCCGTAAACATAACAGATAGGGGTGGATATTATGGGGCATTAAAGAATTATCCATTTTAGACACTGGATGTAATCCCATATTGATGCCCACCCTTCTGTATGATATAATAAATGAGCTCAACATACGCAACTTAATAAATGTGATGCGATCATTTAATATATAGAACACAATCATGATGACAAATGTAGTTTCTTAGTGTTGGATTGTTCGTTCTTCGGAGATATTTCCTATATAACTCCTACCACTGATAATGAGCTAATATACAGGGACACATTATGCACCGCTAGAAGTGTCCCCTCAGACATATAGTGCTTTTCCCACGGAGGCATATTCAAATATTGGATACGTACCTGGCCGGTGGGCGTCAACAGGGAGTTACGCCTCTATGTACCGATTGGTTACGCATCATGACACACACCCCTCCAGTGGGCGGGGTATAGGTTATAAATATCCGGCGTGTAGGCGGCCACGCCACGGCCGACACAGCGCCGGAGCTCTGGCACTAGACGGTGCAGAGCACAGCTAGGTTAGGCAGAACCATCTGTAATACATTCCTAGATAAGCTCCTGAGGAAATGTGGCTGTGACTATGCCACATAGAAACAGCGTCGAGCTGTTAAACTGTAGTTAGCATCTGTTTAGCCAGCAATAGGTCTTGTATGTATGCCTGTGTGAGTGCGGTCCTGCAGGGGCAACTGCCGCCGATATCTTTTGACCAATAGTGATACAACTACTATACCTGATTTCTTTATCCCAATGGATTTTATGTTGAAATCAATGAGTGGATGTGTATCGTTCTAATACAAATCATCACTAGATATTGTGCAGGCAGACCACCTGTAGCAGGCATAGCAGGTATATATCAGAGCAGTCTTATCATTATACTCCGTGAGCGATAGTGGGGAGTGTGAGGTGCACCGTAATCTGAGTGCGCACACACTCAAAATAAGTGGCTATTTGTTACATTATATCATACAAACTGCAACACTAGATTCCTCCACTACATTGACTCTATTTAAGTGAAACACATACAGTGCTCACTGATTACTGACCGGCTGGCCTATTCACAATCTACACTTCGCTGTTCAGGTGGTCAGGTCAATACCTGATTAGAACAAATCTTCCCCTGGACAGGAGAGATTGATTTGTGGTGTATGTTGATACCAGAAGGTTTAATACATGTATATGTAAAATCTAGTGGTGAAAAAATAAAAGTTTCAATAAAAAACATGGGTATATAAATGTATTCAACTCTTCATCCAGGGGCATAGCTAAAGGCCCAGACTGTCTTAAAGCCTCCTGATGAAGCCAAGGCAAACGTGCATCAAGGTATGTTCTTGGACCCCTTGCACTACTCTCCCTCAAACATGTCCACAGGTTGGTTATTGTTCTGACCTTGGTTTTTGTTATATTTATTTTTATTTTTTTGTTCTACTTATGTTTCTCCTGCTCCCAAAGCGACTTATGGGTGGTTAATCCTTTGGGTGGGTATGTTACTTAATTTCCCCTTTGTAGCATTATATTTGCTAGGTGGATCTGATGTCATTATTTCCTGATATTATTTTGATTGGTACATGCTTACCTACGTACATGTATTTCCATCTTTTGAGGAAGCTTTGGGATCCATACTCAGTACAGCTTTTGTGGACATTGCTCCATATCTAGATGTTTCCTCCCCATTTTACATGATTTATGTCTACATCTTTTTATATATGAAGCAATAAAGAATATAATTAGAGATGAAGGAATCGAAGCTGACGAAGTGGAATTCGATCTGAATTTCAGGAAAAATTCGATTTGCACCAAATGCGAATTTCCTCACGCTCGTGGCAATGAATCAAGTTTTTCCTAAAATGGCTGCTACGTGTGAGGACATTGGGCAAGGAACTCTGGAAGGCGGGATTACCCATAATTCCATGCATGCAGCCAATCAGCAGCAAGCCAGCCGTGTGATGTCACAGCCCTATAAATACGGTGGCCATCTTAGATTCTGGCATTCATCAGTGTACTTAGTGCAGGCAGAGATGTGTCTGCAGGCGCTAGGGACAGTCATAGGAAAGACTTGATTGTGGTGAAACAAAAACAAGTGCAGGCAAAGATTACTCAAGGTGTAGGGAAAGCATAGGGAGGAATCATTCCACCAGTAGAGGTGAGCAAACACCTGGATGTTCAGGTTCGAGAAGTTCGGCCGAACTTCCCAAAAATGTTCGCGTTCAGGATCCGAACTCGCCCGAACTTCATCCCGAACCCGAACCCTATTGAAGTCAATGGGGACCCGAACTTTGGGCACTAAAAAGGCTGTTAAATAGTCCAGGAAAGGGCTAGAAGGCTGCAAAAGGCAGAAAAATGTTTGCAGGGGATATACCTACAAATGTGGATAGGAAATGAATTAAAATAAAATAAATAAAAAATAAGCAATATCAATTGGAGAGAGGTCCCATAGCAGAGAATCAGGATTCAAGTCACCCACCAATGGAGAAGGCCACTTTCATTTTTTAGGCCCCAGCACCCAGACAGAGGACAGAGGTCGCATAGGAGAGAATCAGGCGTCATGTCACCCAACAATGGAGAAGACCACTTTTCGATAATTAGGCCCCTGGCAGCCAGACAGAGGAGAGAGGTCGCATAGCAGAGAATCAGGCTTCATGTCACCGAGCAATAGAGAAGGCCACTTCCAGATATTTAGCCCACGCCACCCAGACAGAGGACAGAGGTCGTATAACAAAGAATCAGGCTTCATGTCACCCGCCACTGGAACAGGCCAAATTTCAGATAAGTAGGCCGCAGGCACCTAGACAGAGGAGAGGTTCATTCAACTTTTGGTTGCACCGCAATATAATGGTAAAATTAAAAAAAGAGTATTCAATAAAGAAGTGCCCCGGAGTACAAGAATATATGGTTGAGGGGAGGCAGTTATAGATGTGTATTCTGCACAAGGGATGGACAGGTCCTGTGGGATCCATGCCTGGTTCATTTTTATGAACGTCAGCTTGTCCACGTTGGCTGTGGACAAGCAGCTGCGTTGTCAGTAATGACGCCCCTGCCGTGCTGAATACACGTTCAGACAAAATGCTGGCGGCTGGGCAGGCCAGCACCTCCAAGGCATAAAAAGCTAGTTCTGGCCACGTGGACAATTTGGAGACCCAGAAGTTGAATGGGGCCGAACCATCAGTCAGTACGTGGAGGGGTGTGCACACGTACTATTCAACCATGTTAGTGAAATGCTGCCTCCTGCTAACACGTTCCGTATCAGGTGGTGGTGCAGTTAGCTGTGGCGTGGAGACAAAACTTTTCCACATTTCTGCCATGCTAACCCTGCCCTTAGAGGAGCTGGCTGTGACACAGCTGCATTGGCGACCTCTTGCTCCTCCTCTGCCTTCGCCTTGGGCTTCCACTTGTTCCCCTGTGACATTTGGGAATGCTCTCAGGAGCGCGTCTACCAGCGTGTGCTTGAACTCGCGCATCCTCCTATCACGCTCCAATGCAGGAAGTAGGGTGGGCACATTGTCTTTGTACCGCGGATCCAGCAGAGTGTAAACCCAGTAGTCTGGACACGTTAAAATGTAGGCAACTCTGCTGTCGTTGCACAGGCACTGCAGCATGTAGTCGGCTCATGTGTGCCAGGCTGCCCAGAGGTAATGACAAGCTGTCCTCTGTGGGAGGCGTATCGTCATTGTCCTCCGAATCTCCCCAGCCATGCACCACTGATGGGCTTGAGCTGTTTTGGATGCCACCCTGCTGTGAAACTGCTCCATCCTCATCCTCCTCCACCTCCTCCGCATCCTCCTTGTCCTCCAGTAGTGGGCTCTGGCTGGCCACATTTGTACCTGAGCTCTGCTGTTGCAAAAACCTCCCTCTGAGGCACTTCTAACAGACTGGCCTGAAAATACTAAAAATGACCCCTCATCCTCCTCCTCCTCCTGGGCCACCTCCTCTTCCATCATCGCCCTAAGTGTTTTCTCAAGGAGACATAGAAGTGGTATTGTAAAGCTGTCAACAGCGTCATCGCCACTGGCCATGTTGGTGGAGTACTCAAAACGGCACAACAGGGCACACAGGTCTCGCATGGAGGCCCAGTCATTGGTGGTGAAGTGGTGCTGTTCCGCAGTGCGACTGACGCGTGCGTGCTGCAGCTGAAACTCCACTATGGCCTGCTGCTGCTCGCACAGTCTCTCCGGCATGTGCAAGGTGGAGATCCACCTGGTGGGTACGTCGCATATGAGGCAGTGAGCAGGAATGCCAAAGTTACTCTGTAGCACAGACAGACGAGCAGCGGCAGGATGTGAGCGCCGGAAGCGAGCACAGACGGCCCGCACTTTATATAGCAGCTCTGACATGTCGGGTAGTTGTGAATGAACTTCTGCACCACCAAATTCAGCACATGCGTCAAACCGGCTAGTCCCAGAGCTGTGACGAGATTTCGCCCATTATCGCACACCACCAGGCCGGGCTTGAGGCTCACTGGCAGAAACCACTCATCGGTCTGTTGTTCAATACCCCGCCACAACTCCTGCGCGGTGTGGGGCCTGTCCCCCAAACATATGAGTTTCAGAACGGCCTGCTGATGTTTACCCGGGCTGTGCTGAAATTGGTGGTGAAGGTGTGTGACTGAGCAGGTGGAAGCAGAGGAGGAGGAAGCCGAGTAGGAGGAGGAGGCTACAGGAGGCAAAGAATGATGCCCTGCGATCCTAGGCGGCGGAAGGACATGCGCCAGAGAACTCTCCGCCTGGTGTCCAGCCGACACTACATTTACCCAGCGTGCAGTGAGGAGAAAGATAGCGTCCCAGGTCGTGGTTACTGGTCCACGTATCTGTGGTCAGGTGGACCTTGCCACAGATGGCGTTGCGCAGTGCACACTTGATTTTATCGGATACTTGGTTGTGCATGGAAGCCACAGCTGTCTTGGAGAAGTAGTGGCGGCTGGAAAACAACATACTGTGGGACAGCCATGGCCATCAGCTGTTTGAAGCTGTCTGTTTCCACCAGCCTGAATGACAGCATTTCAAAGGCCAGTAGTTTAGAAATGCTGGCATTAAGGCCCAGGGCTCGAGGGTGGCTAGGTGGGAATTTACACTTTCTCTCCAAGGTTTGTGAGATGAAGATCTGAAAGCTGCTGTGTGACATGGTGGAGATGCTTGGTGACGCAGGTGGTGGTGTCGGTGGCACATCCTCTGTTTGGTGGGCGGCAGGTGCCAACATTCCTCCCGAGGTGGAGGAAGAGGCCGAGGCAGCAGCAGAAGAGGGAGCAGGGGAGCCTGAGTGAGTTCCTTGCTTTTAAGGTGTTTACTCCACTGCAGTTCATGCTTTGCATGTAGATGCCTGGTCATGCAGGTTGTGTTAAGGTTCAGAACATTAATGCCTCGCTTCAGGCTCTGATGGCACAGCGTGCAAACCACTCTGGTCTTGTCGTCAGCACATTGTTTAAAGAAGTGCCATGTCAGGGAACTCCTTGATGCTGCCTTTGGGGTACTCGGTCCATGGTGGCGGTGGCCAGTAGCAGGCGAATCTCTTGACGGCGGCTGTTCTGCTTTTGCCACCTACTCCCTCTTTTGCTACGCTGTTGGTTCGGTCTCACCACTGCCTCTTCCTCTGAACTATGAAAGTCAGTGGCACGACCTTCATTCCATGTGGGTTCTAGGACCTCATCGTCCCCTGCATCGTCTTCCACACAGTCTTCCTCCCTGACATCCTGTTCGGTCTGCACACTGCAGAAAGACGCAGCAGTTGGCACCTGTGTTTCATCATCATCAGAGACGTGCAGACTCCGATGAGGTGGTATTCCCATGTCCTCATCATCAGGAAACATCAGTGGTTGTGCATCAGTGCATTCTATGTCTTCCACCACTGGTGAAGGGCTAGGTGGATTCCCTTGGGAAACCCTGCCAGCAGAGTCTTCAAACAGCATAAGAGACTGCTGCATAACTTGAGGCTCTGACAGTGTCCCTGATATGCATGGGGGTGATGTGACAGACTAATGGGCTTGGTTTTCAGGCGCCATCTGTGCGCTTTCTGCAGAAGACTGGGTGGGAGATAATGTTGTGAGCGTGCTGGATCCATTCAATTGACTAGCGCCTGTACTTGCTCAGGCCTTACCATCTTTAGAATGGAATAGGGCCCCACCAAATATCGCTGTAAATTCTGGTGGGTATTGGAACCTGAGGTAGTTGGTTCACTAGGACGTGTGGCTGTGGCAGAATGGCCACGTCCTCTCCCAGCACCAAAGGGTCCACTAACACCATCACGACCGCGTCCGCGTCCCTTACTAGATGTTTTCCTCATTGTTCCCATTCATCAAGCACAACAATAAGAAAAAAATATTTGGCCCAATGTATTGATTTCAAATTCAGGCCCTTTTTACAGGCACCTAACACTATCTGCCTATTTATTTATGTAGCGTATTACACTAATCCAGGCACAGCAGTAACCACTGATTTAGGGGAATATCAATTGTAGGCCTAGTATTTAGGCTCTGGATGAAAGGTATCCTTTTATTGACAGATTGACACTTGGAGATACACAGTAGCGTGTGGAAAAATATGTAGGATTATGCCTTCAGCAATTGTATTTTAACACTTTGTGTAATATACCCATTAACAGACAGAAATACACTTGGAGATGCACGGTAGCATGTGAAGTTATTGAGGATGGCCCTCTCAGCACTTGTTTATACACCTTGAGTGTAATCTACCCTTTTTCGGACAGAAATACACTATGAGATGCACAATAGTGCGTGCAGATTTACAGGATTAAGCTTTCAGCAATTGTAATGTAACACTTTTTTAATATACCTTTTACGGAAAGAAATATACTTGGAGATATACGCTGAGTGTAATATACCCTTTTACAGACAGATTAACACTTGGCCTGCTACAGCTGGATCACCAGATTCAGGGTATTTCTATATTAGCAAGTGAATTTCACCCCAGAACAAAATCTATCCTTTGACGGATACTATTAAACTTGCCCAGTCATAGCTGGAACACCAGATTTACTGTATTTCTATTTTGGCAACTGAATTTCACCGCAGAAAATAATAAATCATTTGACGGACACTATTAAACTTGGCCAGCCACTGCTGGGACACCAGATTTACAGTATTGCTATTTTGGCAATTGAATTTCACCCCAAAAAAAAAATATCCTTTGCCTGACATTATTAAACTTGTTCAGTCACAGCTGGAACACCAGATTTCACGGTATTTCTATTTTTGAATCTGTATTTCACCCCAGAAAATAATCTATCCTTTGATGGACACTAGGGAAATTGTCCAGTCACAGCAGGAACACCAGATTCAGGGTATTACTATTTTGGCAATTAAATTTCACCTCAGAAAAAATATACCCTTTTACGGACAGATTTAAACTAGGCCTGCAACAGCTGAAACACCAGATTTACTGTATTTCTATTTTTGCTACTGACTTTCACCCCAGAAGATAATATATACTTTTACGGACACTAGGAAATTGTCCAGTCACAGCTGGAACACCAGATTCAGGGTATTGCTATTTTGGCAATTGAATTTCACCCAGAACAAAATCTATCCTTTGACGGATACTATTGAACTTGTTCAGTCACAGCTGGAACACCAGATTTACACCCCGCCCCTTAAGTGACCTCCATAGCGGACTGTCCCTTAACTGTGACCTCCACAGCAGCCTTCCCGAGGGTGTCCAGAGGTCCGGTTTTAGGGCGGACAGTCGGCTTTCAGACTCCCTGTCCTCCGTCCTGTGCAGGGCCTGGACGGTCACAGGATGTCCTTTTAAACAGCTCACTCTCAGACAGCAGCACAGTAACTATCTCTTCCAACCCTGCAGCTGAGAGAAGTAGATTTTTGCCTTCCTTTTTTCAATCCCCGTCGGCTGCGGAGTGGGAGGGTTGTGGCCTAACCAAGTCAGGGGCGCATACATACACAAACACATACATTCAGCTATATATATATATATATATATATATATATATATATATAGAATTCATATACACAATTATAAGTTGTAATATACATATATAAGAACCTTACAATGATGGGGTTGCTCACTTACGGATAGGTATCTAAGTAGTCTCAGAAGACGAAGACGCCTAAGAGGAGTGCATACAGTGTTATAAGAAGTTACCAGACCAGTATACTAAAAAACTATGCAGAGATTGTATTTCCAATATTGTTAGAGAGGAACAAACCATCTATCTTCTCTGTCAATAAGAGATGTGAATCCCGGTCCACAGTCTCCAAAACGCCAAAAATTGGCAATAGATTTATCCTTGGTCTCCGATGGTCTTGAAGATTAAGCATCATCGTCAAAGCAGTGGGATGGCGAGGATCTTTTATCTGAGGGGAGATTGTGGAAGAATCTAAAAAGTTTTATCTTTCCACAGAAGAGATGAAGGACCTATTAAAAGAGGTTAGCGCTACAATGGGTATAGAGGAAATCCAGAAACCGCATTTAATACAAAAATTAAATGTTTGGGGATTGAGAATCAAACGCTCCAGAGTTTTTCCCAGTAATGTTTAGACCCAGAAAAAGACTGGGTATATCTAGAGAATTTAAGAACAGACTTTTATTTGATCCAAATAAATCTATAATATTTGACAATACCTAAAATTGATGTCCAGGTAGCCAAACTAAATAAAAATACCTCTTTACCCTTTGAGGAAGGCAGAAAGCCTCCTACGAAAATCTTGGGAAGCAGCTATGTTTGGTCTGAAGACAAACATTGCAGCAACATCAGTAGCTAGGTCAATGTATCTCTGATTAAATGAAAAAGGGAGTAAGTCAGCACTTTCCAATGTGCAGGTGCACGCTGCCATGGCTAGAAACACGAAGAAAAAATACAATGCAACAGCACTCTGCAAACCAAATAAAGTACAATGATGCCACAGTAATAGAAAATATTTTGATGCTAATGCTATGCTTGTTTTGTAAATTTGAGATTAATGGCAAATACATTTTCTACAAAATTATTTGGACCCGTCTGCCAAATGTCAAGGTGATCTCTGTAAGACGGGAACCTAACACTAAATGCTACCTGTAATGTGCCATACTACATACCAACCCTACTGAACCACACATGAAATGTAGCAAAATCAACTTTATTGAAGACAATCACAATTATACATATAGGTCCATGATAATATTTGGTCCAAAACATAAGGTTCCAACCTAGGGACATCCCAATGGTTATTACTGTAAACAATCAAAGTGGAATCCCCAAAAAAACACATCACATACTGACCCTAGTATTCGCTGGGAGGGGGAACAACTCCCTGATGCACGCTTCGCCTAAGCTTTTTCCAATGGCAGCGTGCCTGAACATTGGGATGTGCTGACTGATTCCCTTTTTCTTTGCAGTTTATACTGGAGGTGTGGCTGACTCCATTTAGTCTTGCACCCCTGACTAGGTTGTCTCGCCCCATAGGCTGATTTTAATTAGTGTAAGTATAAAGCTGTAGCCTGCCCTCCCTGCACTCACTGGAATCATTTGGCACCAGGAGAGGTATAGAGTGGGCTCAGCAACATGTTGGTACCTGCATTCCCTGAATTTTATGGTGGCCGTTAGAGATGAGCAAATTGAATCAGACAAAGTGTAATTTGATCCGAATTTCAGGAAAAATTTGATTTGCAACGAAAGCGAATTTCTGTGGGCTTTTCTAAAATGGCAGCCACACGTGTGAGCACTGAGGACATGGG
Organism: Bufotes viridis; assembly: GCA_033119425.1. Lineage (NCBI taxonomy): Eukaryota > Metazoa > Chordata > Amphibia > Anura > Bufonidae > Bufotes > Bufotes viridis. The sequence goes on from CM065591.1 coordinate 111,076,987, forward strand.
GCAAGGAACTCTGGGAAGGCGGGATCACCAAGATTGACATGCATGCTGCCAATAAGCAGCCAGCCAGCCCTGTAATGTCACAGCCCTATAAATATGGCAGCCATTTTAAAGTCTGCCATTTTCCAGTGCAGGGACAGACGTGAGAAGGCTCTAGGGACAGCAATTGGAAAAAGCTAATTGTGAAAAAAATAAAACAAAAATGAAAAATAATTTATAAGTGCAGGGAAAGGATAGGGAGATTTTTTTCACAGCATCTTAGTGCAGGAGATACGTCAGAAGGCGCTAGGGACAGTGCTAGCTAGAAAAGCGATTTACAAGTGCAGGGAAAGATAATTTTGGGATCCAAATAGCTATTATACAGCTCTGTCATTCCAGCAAATTGTTCTTGGGGTGCAAGTGCTATGTTGAAAAGCCTTTAGTGGCTTTTATCTGTGGAAAAAGAAAAATATATAAGCAGTTTACTTCTGCAGTTATATGTGGTGAAAGCGCTTAGTGGCGTATTTCAGTACTAAAAGATAAATATATACGCAACTTACTGTTGCAGTTATTTGGGGCTAAAAGCATTTAGTGATGTATTTCTTTACTACAAGAAAAATATATACACAGTTCGCTGTTGCCGTTATTTGCGTTAAAAGCGTTTAGTGGCCTATTTCAGTACTACAAGAAAATATATATATTCACTTCACTTCTTCAGCTATATGTGCTGAGAGCATTTAGTGACGATTTCTGTACTACAAGAAAAATATATACGCAGTTCACTGTTGCCGTTATTTGCGGTAAAGCCTTTAGTAGCCTATTTCAGTACAAAAACAAAAATATATACGCAGTTCACTTCTGCAGCTATATGTGGTGAAAGCGTTAATGGCGTATTTCTGTACTGCAAGAAAATATATATGCAGTTCACGCCTGCAGTGATTTGGGGTTAAAAGCTAAAGATGAGCAAATTCTTTAAAAATTAGATTGGTTCACCGAATTTTACGAAACAATTTGCTTCGATCCGCATTATTTGCGGTGAATTGCATTCCTTTTACACCCTCGTCAACTGATTCCACAACACAGAACCTTTTCAATTAAACGTTTATGCAAGTAGAGCCCCTAACAGAGTGCAGAGGGTGTCAGCAGTAAGTTTGTGTTGATGTCACTGATTCATTTTCCCCATTCTCTGATCCGTCAGAACAATAACCCAGAAAAACAGATCCTGTCTATGGAGCATACGCCTTGACTCAGTCAGCATTTGCTCAATAATCCATCAGTATTGTTAAAGGCAAAAACAAAAACAGGAGTAAATCTAAAACAGAGATGTGAATGGAATATCTGCATGTCTTCTGTGTTTTCTACCAAATCATAAGCCAATTCTGATGGGACCATACAGGCCATAAAGCTGCTACACAGACAGGATCCGTTGTGCATCAAATTTTCCCTTCCTTCTGACAGATCAGAAGTGTCAAATAAATGATGATGTCAGCCAGGCCGAAAGCTGAAAATAGTGGACCAGTCATGAAGTGGGGAGGGTGGGAACATGATGAGAATTCACAGAGTCGACCTATGACATAGTGGTGAGGTCGAAGCAGCATGAGGAGACCACAGATTGGCCCTATAACAGGGTCTGGAGGTGGAAGCCGTATGAGGAGGCCACCGAGTGGCACAATTACAGAGTCTGTAGGTGGCAGCAGCATGAGTAGGCAAAAGAGTGGCACACTGACCGAGTCTGGAGGTGGCAGCAGCATGAGTGGACCAGAGAGTGGCACAATGACCAAGTGTGGAGGTGGCAGCAGCATGAGGAAGCCACAGAATCGCACAATGACAGAGTGTTGATCGACTAAGATACTTCTGGGGAACCTGCCTGGCATGAACAGTCCTCTAGTAGCTACAGTCAATGCAAAGACAAAGCATCAAGATAGCTCTGATCCCGGAAAAGTTGTGAAGTTCATCAAGATACGTCACTAAAGATTTTACTGCATATAACCGCAGTGCTGTCCACAGAATAAATTTTGTTTTTCGACCGAAATACTTTAATAAAGATTTTACCGCATATAATGGAGCACGGAGATGGAGACGATCTTTGAATTCCCGAACTATACTGAAAGTCTCAGAAATAAACTGCTGCTCCCGACAGAAGCTACTGGGAAGGTCATGGAGCAGCCCGGTCATCCGGCATCTATTCTCTCCGCTGAAGGATTATTTTGAAAGTGCATAGAAGCTGCACGCGCCCTACGCTGCAAACTTTTCATGGAGGCATCATGGAGATTTTACTGCATATAACTACAGCGCTGAACGCTGAATAAATTTTTGCTTTTTGACCAAAATACGCCACAAAAGATTTTACCGCATATTACTACAGCACTGAACGCTGAATATATTTAGTTTTCTACTGAAATAATCACAACCGCGGAAGTGAAATGCGATATATTTTTAGTTTTGTATTGAAATAGGCCACTTAAACTCTTTTCACCACAAATAAATGCAGAACAGTGAAGTGCGTACATTTTTCCTTTTGGACTGAAACAGGACACTGAACGCTTTCACCATAAATAACTGCAGTAGTGAAGTGAGAATATATTTTTCTTTTGTACTGAAATTGGCCACCAAACGCTTTGCCACAAATTACTGCACCAGTGAAGTGTGTATATATTTTTCTTTCTGTACTGAAATAGGCCACTAAATGCTCTCAGCACATGAACTGAGAATATATAAAAAATTTGTACTGAAATAGGCCAAATTCCTGCAGAGCCACACCAGCAACATGGCCAGGTCACGCCTATTCCACCTCCAAGTTCTCGCGCTTTAGTCCAGCGACAATGTCCGCCTCTGCCTCCTCATCCTCCACCGTGTCCTCAGCCTCCACTACAAGGACAAGTCACAGTGCCCTCCCAGCATACCACATGTGCAGGTCACGGCAGTGTCACGCTGTTCTGCACCTCGCTTCCCTGGGCGAACGGAGTCACAAAGGGGAGGAACTGCTCTGTGTGATTCATCAAAAATAGAATCCTGGCTTTTTCCATGACAACTGAAAACCTGAACCATGGTGACCAAGGGAAGAACATTGTGTCGGTGCTGCATCAAGGAAGGCTGAGCCATGCGCCCTGCATGGCACAAGTGTTCAATCTGGTTGTCAAGCAGTTCCTGAAGTCTTCCACCCTTCTGCAAGACATCCTAAAAATGGTCAGGAAACTTTGCATGCACTTCAGCTACTAATACACCGCAAACCACACCCTCCTTGTGCTGCAGAACGGCATCCCCCAACATGGGCTGATATGCGTAGTTTCCACCCATTGGAATTCAACCTCCATATGTTGGACCGACGATACGAATAGAGAAAGGCCATCAGCCAGTGGTAGCTCATGTGTGACACCTGCCGCTTGCTCAGGCCCCTAAGGACACCACTTTATTTGTCATTCGCCAGCACTACGGGATAAACAATGTCATTTCACTGCTTCATGTCCTGGAACAGAAGCTGGTAACAATGGCTGGTCAGGGGACTGGAGACGTGGAGCCTAGATCTCATGGCCACATGCGCCCTGTGAGGCTTGAACTGGAAAGGAGGAGGGGGGCAGGACATTGAAGCACAGGCAATGTGTAGCGAAATGGGTGTTTTTTCTACTCAGCTGACAGGAGAGGAGGAGCAGGAGCAGCCAGAGGAGCTTCAGTGCGATGAGGAAGATGAGACAGAGGACCCAGACACACCGTGGCAGTATGCAGTGGAAATGGAGGAAGGGAGTCCCTTTGAGTCACTTGCAAAAATGGCCCGCTGCATGCTCACTTGCATGCGTAGTGACAGCCAAATTTTCACCATTCAGCAGAAGGATGACTTCTGGCTCTCCGCCTTGTTGGACTCTCGCCACGGTCCATAATTCTTTTTTACACCCACTTAGAGGGAGTACAAACTAAACTACTACAGAGACATCCTATGTAGTCAGTTGGCTGCTGCCTATCTGCGCCATTGTCCATACTCTGCAGGTCTTACCGGAGTGGCCCTCTGCGCTCACATTCCATTGCCATGGCTGCTGGGGAGGGGTGGGGTGGCAGGAGCAGTACCAGCTCCATCAGCAGCAGCTTGAGTCTACAGTCGCTGATGAGTAGCTTTCTTCACCCGCATAGTGAAGAAACTACTCACCTGCAGCAACAGCAAGTAGACCTGGAGCAGGACCTGAACCAGCAGGTGGTGACATACTTGGACAGCACCCTATCAACCAACATTGAAGATCCGCTGGACTACTGGGCAGCAGAACTGGATTTGTGGCCTCAACTGGCCAAGTTTGCTCTGGAAAAGCTGTCCTGCCTGGCTAGTAGGGTGGCATCAGAGCGGGTGTTTAGTTGGGCGGGGGCCATAGTGACCCCAAGAAGAACTCGCCTGTCCACCCAAAATATGGAGAGACTGACCTTTGTCAACATGAATTAGGCTTGGATCAGCCAGGATTTCCACCCACCAATTCCTGATGCATATGATTAGATCATCCATGCCGCCTCACCCAAACCTTGAAAAAGAGAAGGTTTCTTCTGGCTACCTGCCTCAGTTACTACTCTGATGCTGCCACCTGCCTGATGCCACACATTTGATGCCAAGTGCTCCTTCTTTCATCCACCTTCATCAGCGGGTACTGGTATTGCCACCCACCACCCCACTCTGTCACCGGGTCACTTGTATTATCCTGATGCTACTGCTGCCATCTCCACACTATGTCACCTTGCCAATTTGTGGTCTCCTGATGCTGCTGCGCCATATCCACGCTATATCACCTTGACATTTTATGGTCTCCTGCTGCTGCCATCTCCACACTATGTCACCTTGCCATTTTGTGATCTCCTTATGCTACTGCGCCATCTCCACACTATGTCACCTTGCCACTCTGTGGTATGCTGATGCTGCTGCCACCTCCAGACTCGGTCACTGTACCATTCTGTGGCCTCCTGATTCTGCTGCCACCTCCGGACTCTATCAATGTGCTGCTCTATGGTCTCCTCATGCTGCTTCCACCTCCACACTGGGTACATTGTGGCACTCTGTGGCCTCCTAATTCTGCTGCCACCTCCAGACTCTGTCATTGTGCCGCTCTGTGATCTCCTCATACTGCTTCCACATCCAGACCCTGTTATTGGGCCAATCTGTGGTCTCCTCATGCTGCTTCGACCTCACCATTATGTCAAAGGTCAACTCTTTGGACATCTCATGCTGTTTCCACCCTATCCACTTCATGACTGGTCCATTATTTTGGCTTTCCGCTGGGTTGATATCATCATTTATTTGACCTGTCTTCTGATCTGTCAGAAGTAGAGATGAGCAAACACCTGGAAGTTCGGGTTCGGGAAGTTCGTCCAAATTCTCGGAAAGTTCGGTTCGGGATCCGAACTCGACCAGAACTTTATCCTGAACCCCATTGAAATCAATGGGGACCTGAACTTTAGGCACTAAAAGGCTGTAAAATAGTCCAGGAAAGGGCTAGAGGGCTGCAAACGGTGGCAACATGTAGGTAAATGCCCTGCAAACAAATGTGGATAGGGAAATTAATTTAAATAAAATAAATAAAATCAACCAATATCAATTGGAGAGAGGTCCCATAGCAGAGAATCATGCGTCATATCACCCACCACTGGAGAAGGCCACTTTCAGTTATTTCGGCCCCAGCACCCAGACAGAGGAGAGAGGTCCCACAGCAAGGAATAAGGTGTCATGTCACCCACCACTGGAGAAGGCCACTTTCAGTAATTTCGGCCCCAGCACCCAGACAGAGGAGAGAGGTCCCACAGCAAGGAATCATGCGTCATATCACCCACCACCGGAGAAGGCCACTTTCAGTTATTTCGGCCCCAGCACCCAGACAGAGGAGAGGTTCATTCAACTTTGGGTTGCACCGCAAGATCATGGTAAAGTTAAAAATTAGGATTCAATGAAGAAGTGCCCCGGAGTGCAAGAATACATGGTTGAGGGTGAGGCAATTATAAATGTCTATTCTGCACAGGGAAGGCACAGGTCCTGTGGGATCCATGCCTGGTTCATTTTTATTAGCGCCAGCTTGTCCACGTTGGCTGAGGACAGGCGTCTGCATTTGTCAGTAATGACGCCCCTGCCGTGCTGAATACACGGTCAGACAAAACGCTGGCCGCCGGGCAGGCCAGCACCTCCAAGGCATAAAATGCTAACTCTGGCCACGTGGAGCCTGAAGGTCAGTTTGGTTTGTCCAGTCATGGTGTGAGCATGGCTGGAGCTTGTTGTCTGTTTCCACCTTGATGTCTGCGTGAGCCACCCTTATTTGTTATATTGTTTGCTATGTTGTTCCTTCCTGGTGAGTGTCTGTGTATCCCTTCCCCACCTGGTTTTTGTAGTATGGTGTGGGTATGTGTGGTGTCTGTTTACACGGTGTGACGCTCTGGAAGGGGCTTGCCCGCCCGGAGGGGTGTGGTACCAACCTGATGGTGTGCTGCCACCTTGGGATCCATCCGCATGCGTCAGTGATCCGCATGGGAGGTCGTGGAGTTCCGGGATCCGCTGTTTCTTCTGCGGTGCGGCAGGTAAGAGTGTTTGTTTGTATGCTCTCTCTGCGGAACTCAGGGGCACACTGTCAGGGTTCCGGCTGCAGAGGGGCCTCTGGAGACTCCTGCTCATCCGTGTCCTTGGGTGAGCAGGTGGTCTCTGCCCTGTTAGATCCAGGGTTAGCAGGGACGCTCCAGGGCTATAGGTTCCAGACGTATGGGCCCTCCCACCTTCGGGTCGGCCCATACGGTTAGGAGACCAGGGCCAGCCTTAGGGACGTGCAAGTTTAGCAGTTCCAAGGTCCCTGCTTTTAGTCCTTTTGGCCCAGCGGCCGCGGATATTGCGCGGGCGGGGAGTTTCCCGCCTCCCGCCGTGACAAGGGTGTGCAGACGTACTGTTTAACCATGTTAGTGAAATGCTGCCTCCTGCTAACACGCTCCGTATCAGGTGGTGGTGCAGTTAGCTGTGGCGTGGAGACAAAACTTTTCCACATTTATGCCATGCTAACCCTGCCCTCAGAGGAGCTGGCAGTGACACAGCTGCGTTGGTGACCCCTCCTCCTCTGCCTTCGCCTTGGGCTTCCACCTGTTCCCCTGTGATATTTGGGAATGCTCTCAGGAGCGCGCCTACCAGCGTGCGCTTGTACTCGCGCATCTTCCTATCACGCTCCAATGCAGGAAGTAGGGCGGGCACATTGTCTTTGTACCGGGATCCAGCAGGGTGGCAACCCAGTAGTCCACACACGTTAAAATGTGGGCAACTCTGCTGTCATTGCACAGGCACTGCAGCATATAGTCGCTCATGTGTGCCAGGCTCCCCAGAGGTAAGGACAAGCTGTCCTCTGTGGGAGTCGCATCGTCATTGTCCTCCGTATCCCCCCAGCTATTCACCAGTAATGGGCCTGAGCTGTGTCGGGTGCCACCCCGCTGTGAACCTGCTTCATCCTCATCCTGTCCCCCAAACATATGAGTTTCAGAATGGCCTGCTGACGTTTACCCCGGGCTGTGCTGAAGTTGGTGGTGAAGGTGTGTGGCTGACTGGATGAGCTGGTGGAAGCAGAGAAGAAGGAGGAAGCCGAGTAGGAGGAGGAGGCTACAGGAGGCAAAAAATAATGCTCTGCGATCTTGGTTGCGGAAGGACGTGCGCCAAGGAACTCTTCGCCTGGGGCCCAGCCGCCACTACATTTTCCCAGTGTGCAGTTATGGAGATATAGCGTCCCTGGCCGTGCTTACTGGTCCACGTATCTGTGGTCAGGTGTACCTTGCCACAGATGGCGTTGTGCAGTGCATGGCTGTCTTTGAGAAGTAGTGGCGGCTGGAAACAGCATACTGTGGGACAGCCATGGCCATTAGCTGTTTGAAGCTATCTGTGTCCACCAGCCTGAATGACAGCATTTCAAAGGCCAGTAGTGCATTTAGAAATGCTGGCATTTAGGCCCAAGGCTCGAGGATGGCTAGTTGAGAATTTACGCTTTCTCTCCAAGGTTTGTGAGATGGAGAGCTGAATGCTGCCGTGTGACATGGTGGAGATGCTTGGTGACGCAGGTGGTGGTGTCGGTGGCACATCCTCTGTTTGGTGGGCGGCAGGTGCCAACGTTCCTCCCGAGGCGGAGGAAGAGGCCGAGGCAGCAGCATAAGAGGGAGCAAGGGAGCCTGAGTGAGTTCCTTGCTTTTAAGGTGTTTACTCCACTGCAGTTCATGCTTTGCATGTAGATGCCTGGTCATACAGGTTGTGCTAAGGTTCAGAACGTTAATGCCTCGCTTCAGGCTCTGATGGCACAGCGTGCAAACCACTCTGGTCTTGTCGCCAGCACATTGTTTAAAGAAGTGCCATGCCAGGGAACTCCTTGAAGCTGTCTTTGGGGATGCTCGGTCCCTGGTGGTGGTGGCCAGTAGCAGGTGAACTCTCTTGGCGGTGGCTGTTCTGCTTTTGCCCCCTGCTCCCTCTTTTGCTACGCTGTTGGCTCGGTCTCACCACTGCCTCTTCCTCTGAACTATGAAAGTCAGTGGCACGACCTTCATTCCATGTGGGGTCTAGGACCTCATCGTCCCCTGCAACGTCTTCCACACAGTCTTACTCCCTGACCTCCTGTTCGGTCTGCACACTGCAGAAAGACGCAGCAGTTGGCACCTGTGTTTCGTCATCATCAGAGATGTGCAGACTCCGATGAGGTGGTATTGCCATGTCCTCATCATCAGGAAACATCAGTGGTTGTGCATCAGTGCATTCTAAGTCTTCCACCACTGGGGAAGGGCTAGGTAGATTCCCTTGGGAAACCCTGCAAGCAGAGTCTTCAAACAGCATAAGAGACTGCTGCATAACTTGAGGCTCAGACAGTTTCCCTGATATGCATGGTGGTGATGTGACAGACTAATGGGCTTGGTTTTCAGGCGCCATCTGTGCGCTTTCTGCAGAAGACTGAGTGGGAGATAATGTTGTGAATTTGCTGAATCCACTGTCGACCACCCAATTGACTAGCGCCTGCACCTGCTCAGGCCTGACCATCCTTTGAATGGCATTGGGCCCCACCAAATATCGCTGTAAATTCTGGCGGGTACTGGAACCTGAGGTAGTTGGTTGACTAGGATGTGTGGCTGTGGCAGAATGGCCACGTCCTCTCCCAAAACCAGAGGGTACACTAACACAACCACGACCGCGTCCGCGTCCCTTACTAGATGTTTTCCTCATTGTTACCGTTCACCAAGCACCACAATAAGAAAAATATTTGGCCCAATGTAATGATTTCAAATTCAGGCCTTTTTACAGGCACCTAACACTATCTGCCTATTTATTTATGTAGTATATTACACTAATCCAGGCACAGCAGTAACCACTACTTTAGGGGAATATCTCTTATAGGGCTAGTATTTAGGCCCTGGATGAAAGGTATCCTTTATGGACAGATTTACACTTGGAGATGCACAGTAGTGTGAGAAAAATATGTAGGATTATGCCTTCAGCAATTGTATTTTAACACTTTGTGTAATATACCCTTTAACGGACAGAAATCCAATGGGAGATGCACGGTAGCATGTGAAGTTAATGAGGATGACCCTCTCAGCACTTGTATATACACTTTGAATGTAATATACTCTTTACAGACAGATTAACACTTGGCCTGCAACAGCTGGAACACCAGATTCAGGGTATTGCTATATTGGCAATTGAATTTAACCCAAGAACAAAATATACCGTTTATGGACAGAATAACACTTGGCCCGTAACTGCTGGAACACCAGATTCAGGGTATTGCTATATTGGCAATTGAATTTAACTCCAGAACAAAATATACCCCTTTATGGACAGATTATCACTTGGCCTGCAACAGCTGAAACACCAGATTCAGGGTATTGCTATTTTGGCAATTGAATTTTACCCCAGAAACAAATATATGTTTTGGCGGACAATATTATACTTTGCGAGCCACAGCTGTGACACCAGATTTATGGTATTGCTATTTTGGCAAGTGAATTTCACCCCAGAACAAAATATACCCTTTTACGGACAGATTAACACTTGGCCTGCAACTGCTGGAACACCAGATTCAGGGTATTGCTATATTGGCAAGTAAATTTAAGTCCAAAACAAAATATACCCTTTACGGACAGATTAACACTTGGCCTGCAATTTCTGGAACACCAGATTCAGGGTATTGCTATATTGGCAATTGAATTTAACCCAAGAACAAAATATACCCTTTTATGAACAGATTAACACTTGGCCTGAAACAGCTGGAACACCAGATTCAGGGTATTGCAATTATGGCAATTGAATTTCACCACAGAAAAAAATATATGTTTTGGCGGACAATATTATACTTTGCCAGCCACAGCTGTGACACCAGATTTATGGTATTGCTATTTTGGCAATTGAATTTCACCCCAGAACAAAATATATGTTTTGGCGGACACAATTATAATTTGCCAGCCAGTGCTGGGACACCAGATTTAGGGGTTGCTATTTTGGCAATTGAATTTCACCACAGAACAAAATATATGTTTTGGCGGACACTATTATAGTTTGCCAGCCAGTGCTGGGACACCAAATTTAGGGGATTGCTATTTTAGCAATTGAATTTCACCCCAGAACAAAATATATGTTTTGGGCGGACACTATTATAGTTTGCCAGCCAGTGCTGGGACAACAGATTTAGGGATTGCTATTTTGGCAATTTAATTTCACCCCAGAACAAAATATATGTTTTGACGGACACTATTATAGTTTGCCAGCCAGTGCTGGAACACCAGATTTAGGGGATTGCTATTTTGGCAATTTATTTTCACCCCAGAACAAAATATATGTTTTGGCGGACACTGTTATAGTTTGTTAGCCGGTGCTGGGGCACCAGATTTAGGGGATTGCTATTTTGGCAAGTGAATTTCACCCCAGAACAAAATATTTGTTTTGGTGGACAATATTATAGTTTGCCAGGCACAGCTGTGACACCAGATTTATGGTATTGCTATTTTGACAATTGATTTTAACCCCAGAACAAAATATTTGTTTTGGCGGACACTATTAAAGTTTGCCAGCCAGTGCTGGGACACCAGATTTATGGTATTGCTATTTTGACAATTGAATTTTACCCCAGAACAAAATATATGTTTTAGCGGACACTATTATAGTTTGCCAGCCAGTGCTGGGACACCAGATTTATGGTATTGCTATTTTGGCAAGTGAATTTCACCCCAGAACAAAATATATGTTTTGGCGGACACTATTATAGTTTGCCAGCCAGTTCTGGGACACCAGTTTTATGGTATTGCTATTTTGGCAATTGAATTTCTCCACAGAACAAAATATATGTTTTGGCGGACACTATTATAGTTTGCCAGCCGGGTGCTGGGACATTAGATTTAGGAGATTGCTATTTTGGCAATTGAATTTCACCATAGAACAAAATATATGTTTTGGCGGACACTATTATAGTTTGCCAGCCAGTGCTGGGACACCAGATTTATAGTATTGCTATTTTGGCAATTAAATTTCACCCTAGAACAAAATATATGTTTTGGCGGACACTATTATAGTTTGCCAGCCAGTGCTGGGACACCAGATTTATAGTATTGCTATTTTGGCAATTGAATTTCACCAAAGAACAAAATATATGTTTTGGCGGACACTATTATAGTTTGCCAGCCAGTGCTGGGACACCAGATTTAGGGGATTACTATTTTGGCAAGTGAATTTCACCCCAGAACAAAATATATGTTTTGGCGGACACTATTATAGTTTGCCAGCCAGTGCTGGGACACCAGATTTAGGGGATTGGTATTTGGGCAATTGTATTTAACCCTTAATAAAATATAGAAATTGCTATCCTTAGTTTCTAGGGGTGACAATTAGCACAGCCAAGCCCCTGATGTAGGATATAGCAAAAAAAAAACACTAGTATTGATGGATTGATGGACTTGGTGGCAGCTTGTTTTGGTGCAACACAAGTCACAAAATGGCCGCCGATCACCCCAGAAAAAAAGTGACAGAAAACGCTCTGTGCAGCCTAAAAACCAGTGAGCAAGTAACTAGCAGAAGTTGAATCATTCACAGCTGTAGATCAACCACTTCATTAGGTGCTTTTGCTGACTTTTCCCTGCCTAATCTCGCCCTCACAGCAGCTGCGTCCTCTCCCTACACTAATCAGAGCATTGTGACGTGCGGCACTACGTGACTTCAGCTTAAATAGAGGCTGGGTCACATGCTGCATCTTGCCAATCACAGCCATGCTATTAGTAGGCATGGCTGTGATGGGCTTTAGGACAAGAAGTAAACGGTAGCTGATTTCTGCCCTTCAGAAAGAGGGAAGAAATCGCCAAACAACTGAACTTCGTGTCCGTGTCCCGAACACCCCAAAATTTGGTACGAACCCGAACTATTCTCGAACTGTTCGCTCAACACTAGTCAGAAGCAAGGAAAAATTAGACACACAACAGATCCTGTCTGAGTAGCAACTGTATGGCCTGTATAGTCCCATCAGAATTGGCTTATGATTTGGTAGCCAAAAGCAGGAGTGGGTACAAAACACATAAGACATGCAACTACTCCATTCATGTGTCATCTCTGTTTTAGATCCTCTCCTGTTTTTTTTGGCATTAGCAATAGTGATGGATCATTAAGCAAATGCTGACCGAGGGAAACTATATGCTCCACAGACAGGATCCGTTTTTTGTGGGTTATTGTTCTGACAAGTCAGAAGAAGGGCAAATTAATCAGTAGAGATGTCCCGAACTATTCGCCGGCAAACAGTTCCCGGCGAACATCGCATGTTCGCGTTCGCCGCTGCGGGCGAAAATATACAATACACAGCAATGGGGACTCCGGTCTCTTGCACTTTTGCCAATTTGTATCTGGCAAGACTTGAAGATAAATGTATATTTAATGCCAAGAATCCGTATCTGAAATACATTAAAATGTTCCTCCGTTTTGTGGATGATATTTTTATTATTTGGTCGAGAACTGAATCACAATGTGAAGAATTTGTACAATTTGTGAATGAGACCAATGGTGAGCGCATAGAATTTTGGATGTTTTTGTCGTGGTGCAGGGGGATAGATTGGTCACGGAGGGTTATCGTAAGCCCACGGTGACCAACACCCTCCTGCACCACGACAGTTTTCACCCTTATGCGGTTAAAAAATCAGTACCATATGGCCAGTTTATTAGGCTAAGACGGATTAATAGTGAAGATAAAGGGTATAGAAGACAAGCTTTGGAGTTGAAAGAACGGTTATTACAAAAGGGCTATCCAGAGAAACTATTAGAGGAGACTTTAGAAGAGGCAGGTAATTTCTCGCAAGAAGATCTACTGTTAGGGAAGAAAAAGAATAGGAGAGGTAATCAATCACAGGACAGACAAAAGAAAAATAAACGCTGCGTTTTTCATTTAAGTATAGTCCAATGGCTGAATCTATAAGAACAGCTATTTTTAAATTGGGACATCTTGAAAAAGGATGCAAGTTTAAAGGGGTTAGTGGAGGAGAAAACTCTAATCACATTCAGGAGGAGTCATACAATAAAAGACAAAATTGTCAGAAGTAGATTCGTAGTTGAGAGAAAAGAAACTGGTTACAGGAAAAATACCAAGGGGCAAGTGTGGTAATTGCTCGTTTTGTAAATATAACTCCCAAGATAAAGCTATGAGAGTCGGTTCTATTTTTCAGAAAGTGAATTCTTTCATTAATTGTAGGACAACATATGTAGTGTATGTGATAATGTGTGGTTGCGGCCGCTTCTACATAGGGAAAACCATCAGATGTTTATTTGAAAGGGTGAGAGAACATTTTAACCTCGGTTAGGACAGGAAAAGGTTGCCGACGCTTCATTGAACATGTGAAAGATACACATGATGGCAAAATTGATACGCTCGCTTTGCAGGACTCAAGTTGTCCCTCCCTACCTCATGGAGGGGACAGACACCGACGACTCCTGCAACAAGAAGTGAAATGGATAATGCGCACAGGCGCACTTGGTCAGCTAGGTTTGAATGATCGTAACGATCTGGGTGCATTTTATAGAGATGTTGTTCTTTGCTCACACACTGTTCCTTTAACCACTCCCGGACCGCCGTGACGCAGGATTGCGTCCTGCGGGCGGCCGGGATCTTCTGAGTGGACGCCTCGGCACGTCCTCTCGCGAGACCCGTGAGTTCCTGTGAACGCGCGCGAGGCACGCGCGCGCTCACAGGAGCGCCGTCTGGAGAGTTGAACTACAGCCTGCCAGCGATGATCAATCGCTGGCAGGCTGTAGATGCGATATAAATCGCATCAAACATGTATACCAGACGCTGTTTTGTGAACAGCGTTTGGTATACCTGCTACCTGGTCCTCTGGTGGTCCCATTTGCTGGGATCGACCACCAGAGGACCAGGTAACACAGTACAGTTGCACCAAACACTACACTAACCCCCCACCCCCTCACCTATTAACCCCTTGATCACCCCATCTAGACCCCTGATCACCCCCTGTCATTGATCCCACCCCTTTATGTGTCCATATGTGTTTATGGATCCGTGATTCACGGATCCGTGGATCCGATCCGCGGATCCGATCCGCAGATCCTCAAAACACGGACACCGGCAATGTGCTTTCCGCATTTTGCAGATCCGCACATTGCCAGAACTATATAGAAAATGCTTTTTCTTGTCCGCAATTGCGGACAAGAATAGGGACATGTTCTATATTTTTGCGGAACGGAAGTGCAGACTCGAGCGCGGATCCGTAATTCCGGATCCGAGCGGGACAAAGTCTGTCCCCATTTAATTTTTTTATACAAAGTTGACAATTTACAGAGATATTTCTCTCACCCAACATGGGTATATGTAAAAATACACCCTAAAACACATTGCCCTACTTCTCCTGAGTACGGCGATACCACATGAGTGACACTTTTTGCAGCCTGGGTGCACAAAGGGGCCCAAATTCCAACGAGTACCTTTAGGTTTTACATGGCGGCTCACAATTTAGCCCCGCCCAAAATGCCAGAACAGTAAACACACCCCACAAATGACCCCATTTCGGAAAGTAGACACCCCAAGGTATTCACTGAGTTATCAGAAATTGAAACTTTTTTTTTTTTTTTTATTTTCTCAGAAAGTGTCATTTTCCGCTAACTTGTGAAAAAAATGAAATGATACATGAACTCACCATGCCCCTCCGCGAATACTTTGGGGTGTCTTCTTTCTAAAATGGTGTCATTTGGGGGTATTTATACTATCCTGGCATTCTAGCACCTGGAAGAAACATGACAGGCGCTCAGAAAGTCAGAGCTGCTTCAAAATGCCGAAATTCACTTTTTGCACCATAGTTTGTAAACGCTATAACTTTTACCCAAACCAATAAATATACACTTATTGGACTTTTTTTTTATCAAAGAGATGTAGAACAATAAATTTAGAGAAAATTTATATAGAAATGTAGTTTTTTTAAAAATTTTACAACAGAAAGTGAAAAATGTCATTTTTTGCAAAAATCTCGGTCATTTTTGATTAATAGCAAAAAAGTAAAAATGTCAGCAGCAATGAAATACCACCAAATGAAAGCTCTATTAGTGAGAAGAAAAGGAGGTAAAATTCATTTGGGTGGTAAGTTGTATGACGGAGCAATAAACGGTGAAAGTAGTGTAGTGCGGAATTGTAAAAAGTGGCCTGGTCATTAAGGGTGTTTAAGCTAGGGGCTGAAGTGGTTAAGAATTGTACCTAGGCTTTAAGTTGTTTGGTTGTCCCCGGGCAACCAGGTACTAGGTATATGAAGCCAGCACGATACATCGTGCTGACGTGAGTGGCCAGAAGAAGCGCAGTGAGTTTGTGCAAGCGGCCGTCGCCGCTGTGGTGAAACTGGGCTATCACTGCTGCAAAACCGTGTATGAATCTTTTGCATTAAATAAAAGAAAGAAAGCGAAAGCCGTGGTGAGTGCTGCCTATTATTCTTCTCAACTTTGAAGAACATATACAATGTTCTGTCCTCCCCTATACGCCATCATTGAGCAAACTTTGACCCTGTACCTCACAGTCAGCAGACACATTCCAGCTAATCATCATACCTTCCCTCCCAGACCCTCCCACCTCCTATCAAAAATCAAGGACAGCATCCATCTTAGATTCATTCTGAAGCTGCAGTGTAAGGCCCCATTCACGCGGTCCGCAATTTTGTCCGCATCTATTCCGCAATTCTGCGGAATGGATGCTGACCCATTCATTGTAAATGGGCCGACGTGATGTGGAGAGTACACTATGTGCTCTCCGCTCCGTATTTGAGCGAGCCGCTGCCCCTGAACTTCCGGGCTTTGGCCCCGAAACATCCGGCCGCGGCTCCGCAAAAGATAGAGCATGTCCAATTCTTGTCCACAACCTGCGGACAAGAATAGGCAACTCTATGGGGAGTGCCGGCATGGTGTGTTGCGGATCCGCAGACACACTACGGACGCCTGAATGGGGCCCCTAGTTAGAGCAGGGAGAGTGCTGC